>OZ026531.1:13281320-13836320 GCA_964019695.1 Loripinus fragilis
AAAAGTCGTCTGCTTTTCTCGTCTGCTGAAATGTTTAAGTAGCATCTATGGCAAACAGTGTGGACCCAGATCAGTCTGCTTCTATAGGAGCAGTCTGATCTGGATCCACCCTGTTTGCTTCTATACTTAATTCGTCAGTAATGTTAGGCAATTATTTGCAGCAGACGACTTCAGCAGACGGCATTTTCTGATGCATTTTTTTCTTGGCGCTTTAAAACAAGCTCATCATCTCATTTAGAGTCCTCTTCTTTTGTTATTGAGATATGATAAAATTGGTGGATTCCAACTTAAAATTTGTTTTATATTTTTTTTATTTTATCAAAGGCTAATCAGAGGCGATTAGGTGCATATCTCACTCATTCAATAGATGTTTTACTGTGCCACTTGATGTATCATAGTTCAAGATAAACAAACTTTTTGGGTGTTAAGAAACACTAGTTTTTCATGCTTTCATGCTGCAAAATATAGCTGAAACCTTTAATGTACAGCAGAAGTCAGTTTAATTAAAAAAAGTTATGAGTTAAATATGAAAATGTTCTTATGATGTTAAATTCCATGTTATGGTATCTTACCCACTAAATTTATTATAAGAATCTATCATAAGTGTGAGGGTAGGATTGTAAAATCCGTCCCAACGATCACCGTTTGGCATCACCAGGCTTGGCGAGTGATGACAAACGGTGATCCCAAGGGACGGATTTTTTAACCCTTCCTGCACACGAATAATAGATTATTTTTCTTGCTCACCACAGTTTTTTTTTTAAAAATAAGCTTCCAGAAGTCCCTGAATACGCTTAGATGCAATTGTACAAGATGATGTCACTTAAACATTACAATGACGTCACTTGAAGACCATGTGCGTGAGTTGCAATACACCAATGTACGTAGCCCTCATGTGACAGCCTGGGTAAGATAGCCTGGGTAAGATAAGATTTTCTATCCCAGGGTAAAATCTCAGATGTCACTATCCGGTGTGCAAGAAAAAGGTGTCTTGGGTTATGTTCTTACCTGTGTATCAGAGAATAGGAAAACGGCATGGTTATCAGTCTCTGTTGCCTTTCTTAAAATTCTCTTCAAATCTTCTCGCCATTCTACTGATGTGTAAGACTTGGAGATTTCAACCTGGAATTATCCAAAAACTACCATTTACCATAGTAGACATGCTATGGGTTATACACTACAGAATTCTGTCATTTCCAGTACTTGGATCAATTTTTAACTTTAAAAAGCTTTATTTCACACTTAGTCTTACTCATGCAAAAATGTATGCCCATATCTGTATAAGTTGCAATTATTTTTCCCACTTTATGAGATTTTAGTATTCATTGCATATGCAAACAGCAAAGGCTGAGACAGTCTCACCAGTAGGGAGGCAGATGAAGGTTCAGGCCAAAATTAAGGCCTCTAGCCCACAAGATAGCAATGTATACAGGCTTAATGAAAAAAGTCAATAAGCAATGCTTATTAGATACCCCCCCCCCACACACACACACACAGTAAGGGTCAGTGGAAAAACTTAGTTTTGGCAAGTGATAGTTCAAACCAGCAGACCCTAGTTTTGAAAAAAAGATTTCAGTAGAATCTGTGAAAACAAGATTTCAGTAGAATCTGTGCAAATGATCTTAAAGCTTGTAATCTGGAACATTTGTTAAGATCAAACACACAAAATTATTCACACCTGAAAGCTCTATATAACAAATCTTATATCCGAAAAACAGTCAAAGCTCTCATAGATGTCATTTTATAAAAAAATATTTTTTCCAAACCAAACTCCTTCATGCATATGTTCAATGTGTCTTTATTGTTTAGGCAACTAATCAAATTGCTCCATCAAAAGCTGTGGTAGGAGTTGATCGGCCCATGAAGGCACCATCTATGCATATACAAAAGCCTTGTTAGGGGAAAATTGTCTAAGTTCTAACGGCTGTCAGTTTGTCAAAAATTACTTTTCCAAACCAAACTCCTTCATGCATATGTTAAATATGTCTACATTGTAGCAGCAAAGTATCATATTGCTCCATTAAAAGCTGTGGTAGGAGTTGATCGGCCCATAAAGGCACTATCCATGCATATACAAAGGTCATATAAGTGAAAAATTGTATAATGTCTAATAGCTGTCATTTTGTCAAAAATTATTTTTTTAAACAAAACTCCTTCATGCATATGTTCAATGTGTGTATATTGTATAGGCAAAGTATCAAATTGCTCCATTAAAAGGTGTGGTAGGAGTTGATTGGCCCTTGAAGGCACAATCTATGCATATACAAAAGCCTTATTAGGGAAAAATTGTCCTCACAGCTGTCATTTTGTCAAAAAAAAATATTTTGAAACAAACTCCTTCATGCATATGTTTAATGTGTCTACATTGTATAGACAAAGTATCAAATTGCTCCATCAAAAGCTGTTGTAGGAGTTGATCGGCCCATGAAGGCACTATCTATGCATATACAAAAGCCTTATTAGGTAAAAATTGTCTAAATTCTCACAGCTGTCATTTTGTCAAAAATTATTTTTTCTGAATCAAACTCCTTCATACATATCTTCAATGTGTCTATATTGTATATGCAAAGTATCAAAGGACCTCTGACGGTGGTAATGAGAATCACAGTCTTTCGCTGCCTATAATTTTGATAAAAATTAAAGTGGATCAAATAAATCCATCTTCATATATAAGCTCGCTGTTGATCTATATTTTATGATTTTGCATTTGATTATTTTATTTCCATAAATGTACCGCTTTATTTTGGGGCTAAAATGGTCACATTTTGTATTATACATATAGGAAATAGAAAAATATTTTTTAAACATCATTCCCCCCCCCCAAACCCCAACTAATCCTTTTGCACGTAAGTGTGTTCTAATATTTTACATAATATGCCACACATACCAAAATCTTTTCAATTGGTTCATAAGTTTTTCACTTCCAGGTGTGAGGATTATCTCCCTTGATATCTCCCTTGATACTTTAGTGAATCTACCATGTATTTATCTACAAAATAGTCCCTTATAACATACCTCATTAGAACATTAATTCAGATATAACTATATCATGTTGTTGGTCACTAATTTTTTTAAACCATGGAATTTTACAAAGGAATTATGGGAACCCAACCATTTTATATAAAAGTGTCCCTATATAGCATTATTCCTTTTATCTGTAATGCGGTCCATTCCTATGGACACCTACCCCCTCCCCCCCCCCCCCCCCCCCAAAAAAAAAAAAAAAAAAAAAAATCATAAAGGGACTGTACTGAATTCATTCATAATGGGAGAAGAATCAGAAAAATAATCTGACAGAAAAAAAGACAAATTTAACCCTTAAACCTTAAAGCGCCAATCACGAGACTGCAGCAGACGACAAATTTTGCAACATCTTTTCTTATTTTTTGAAAAAAAAATAAGGCATGAAATTACATGAGAATGGTCTGCCAGCAGACGATTCTCATTAAAATATCATGCCATATTTGTTTTTTTTTGAAAAAGCGTCAAAATTTGAAATTGTCGTCTGCTGCTAAAAATAGGTGGCGCTTTAAGGGTTATAGCACCACCAAAAGTTTACAGCTGACATTTTAAATGTTTTGTTGCTTTAAAAAAGAAATTTATAAGGCTTGATATCTCATGTGAATTGTCTGCTGGCAGAGCTTAAGAAAGAAATCACAAAAATTGTCGTCTGCTGCAGACGTGATTGGATTTTTAAGGGTTAATAATTGATCACAGAATCAACAGAACAAAGAAACCTGGAGTTTGGAAACTCTAGCCAATTGCTGCCTACCCCAATACCAGGGGCATCCAAAGCAGTTAAATTTACTCAGGCAACCCAATGATAGGGCCATGATCAGACAGATCTGCAGTATCAAGCCAGAGGATGTGGCCAGGGTAAGGTCAAGTGAGCTACTGGCAAAGCTTCAGCTTGAGGACCTCGACCTCATTTTGAGAGAGAAGGCTTCGCTGGTTTGGGCATGTGGAGCGTTCGAGTGGTGCAATCAGAACAGCATATGATATGCAGATTGACGGCAAGCGGGGGGCAGGGAGGCCCAAGCAAACATGGAAGAAACTGACAGAGAAAGACTGCCATGAGTGGAAGCTCACAACAGTTGACCCTCAAGAAAGGAGCACCTGGAGATCAGGTGTGAGATCTGCTATGTGTGCAGCTAGCCAGTTACCTGGAAAGGGACCCACTGATGTGGATGATGCCCCTGCACCTGCACGTTAATCAAAAATCTGATTATGATTATGATGATGATATGTTCAAGTCAAAATTGATTGATATCGTCTCTGCCAATCAAACGTGTGTCTTTAGTGTAGACTTACCTGGAATAAATCATAGTCTGCCATGTGTGCAGCCAGTCGTGTTAGAGATTGTCGCCCAGAGCCACCAACGCCGACTAAGAGGGCGTGGCTGCGAGGCTGCTTTATAATACGGGCAATTCTGGAAACATGCTCAATGGCAAACCTGAAACATAAAGTAGCAAGAGTTAACTCTAAAGTCTTTGCCTGCTTGTTGTCTGCTGACAACCTTAGCAAACAATTTAAGCCCAGATCAGACCCTTAAAAAATATCTGGATTGAAACTGTTCAACACTGATCATGATGGAAACTGAAATAATTTGTTTAAAAAGTTGATTTTTTAAAAAAACTGAATACAACAAGACGAGGATGCTTCATTGTTTTTCGTATAAAAGTATGTTCCCCACCTTGACCCAGCTTCCCACAAACACGTACTGTGTAAATACATTACAGACGTTTACCTTTTAACGTATTTGCTGGGTTTGCCGTTTGCATATGCAATAATGATTCAACAAACAAAACTTTAAACAGCATTTTTGTGCCTCTTATAATTGCACAAGATTTTCTTTAAATCATTTGATTAAATGAACCAAAACCACCCAAATATAAAAAGATGAATTTGATTTTTCAGAGTTTCATCAATAAGTAATATTTTCACACAAGTGGGCATATATACTAACCTGAACAATACAAGATTCATAGGTTTCTTGCTCATGTTATTAAATTCTTCAAGGTAACCTTCAACAACATGTCGTAGCTGTTCTAGATCTCGTACTTCCACGTAATGTTTCGAATCAGACTTGGGGTCAGCAAAGTCACAGTAAACCAAACTACGAAGGTCATCCTCCGTAACTTTTCCATCATTATCAAAATCTAAATGAATGAACAATTGATCAAAGTCTTCACGTAATTTTTCTTTGCACACTTCTCTAACATAAGTAAACAGCCAATCACGGTCTTTGTCATCCACCAGACGGTCATAGTATACTCTGAAGACCTAGAATAGAAAAAGTTCCATACTTTAACATTCACAACAAATCTATTAAGGTAAACATTCTAAAATGTCATTCTCAATAAAATGTGGGTTACTAGGGCTGGAATTCACAAAATGCTTGTCAGTATAGCAAACAGGTAAGACCCTGATCAGACTGCTTCTCGGGAAGCAGTCTGATCTTGGTCTGCACTGTTTATTAAGGCCTTTTTGGCAGGCAGCTAGTGTTCAAAGTTTTAAAACATCTACTGTATTAAAGTAATCATTATTGTTTTGCTTGTTTTGATACTTTACGTACCATTTAACATTTTTATCAGTAATATATGGACAATTTCCTGTCTTCGGAGCTCCGATAAAGTGTCTTACTCAAGGACACAACATAGTGGCTCCGCCGGCAGTGAGTTTCTAACTAGTAACCCTTCGATCACCAGTCTAATGCTTTACCAACTGAGCCACTGCACCCCGCCAAGTATTTATTATTTTGTTTGTTTTGTTGATTAACATTCCAAGTCAACAGCTATGGTCATAGCCGGACGGTCTGTTCACCTAACCAGACTTTTTCCTGGGCAAGCTTGAACAAGCAGTTAACCAGTATTTAGTACACACTTTCCCTTGTAACAGACAACAACCCCTCTTGAATGGTTCAGTGGAAGGGAGGAGAATGAACGTAGAAATTATTTCACGATCAATCTCCACTAAAGTATGGGCCCGGCCCAGGATTGAACTCGCGACCCTGGATCTGCAGTCAGACAAACTCCCATCTGTTGCCAGACATGTTATCGACTGCGCTAAGTGGCCAGGTAAGTATTTATTACAATGTAGGCAATAATTATTCTATAATATCAAAATAACCAATACAAACACATCTGTACCTCGTGGACCCAGAGTCTCTTCATCGAGGCTGGCTCTTCCATTGTCTCAGGGGTAGATAGTAACACTCCCTGGATGACACGGCCAAAATCTCTCGTGTTGAACAGATAGTGGGACTTGGCTGGTGTTGGCAGAAGTTGTTGCATAGACTCCTTATACACTTGAAGTGTGCCAGTGACTATCTGATCTATACATGGCTTGAACTCATTACTGAAGCCTCTGAAGAATTAAAAACACAATTAACCCATAAAGCGCCACCTATAATTTGCAGCAGATAACTATTTCAAATTTAGCCGCTTTTTCAAAAATAACAAATACGCCATGATATTTCGTGAGAATCTTCTGCTGGTAGAGGATTCTTGTGAAATATCATTCCTTATTTCTTTCGAAAATTAGGAAAGATGTAGCAAAATATGTCGTCTGCAAACAAATGAGTCTGATCACAATTTCAAACAACTTGTGTACTGTTTGTGTTTAACATCTCACCGTCAGCTACTTGGTCATATGGAGAGGGGGCCACAGCTTAAAGTTTCATCAAACAGACTGGAGAAGCAGGGGATCAAACTCACAACCCGTGGTTTACAAGACAAGTGGTTTATCCACTACATCACAGACAGCCCCTAATTTTGGGTTGTGATTCTCAATTGACAATATAAGGAAGTTGAACTGTTAACCTGTTCTTTGCTTATATATGGCATAAACCATTTATCTAGTGAAATCAACATAGGTTTAGTTAAACAAAATTTAGCAAAATTGCAATTAATTTCTTACCCATCAATTTAACATATGATTTTGGTGCTCAAAAGCACCGTCTCCTTGAGATGGTTCTTTTAAACCATCTCATTGAGACTGTTCTTTTGAGAAATCACAACATTTGTTTTGGTTGAGAAATAAGAATAATTTTCAATTACACTCTCTTATCTGGAGGCCTAAAATAACCCCATCCTGGAAAGTCCCTAAGTGAATTATTTTGATGACTAAAAAAGTTTTCAGGACCCCGCCTGACGGAATATTTTGGATCCGCACATGAGGCATCTAACAATACTTACTTTGAAGAGATATGCCAATCCATGATCCTTCTGAAGATAGTGATCATAGCATCGTCATCAAACTCATTGATTGAGACAATATTGAAATGTCTCATGAATCTTGGAGTGACAGGGTTACGTCCACCACCTGTAGGAAAACAAGATGAGTTTGTGAACATTATGCCCCCAGAAATGATGTACAGTAAAATCTGTCTTAAGCAGCCACTCAAAAATAGACAAAACAATGGTCTTAAAGACAAATGGTAGCTCAATGAAGGTCGAAAGTATTGCAGAATGCTGTCTTGGAGCATTCTGCAATACTTTTGACCTGGGTTAAGCGATAATCAGCCTTGAAAACCAATTTTTGGTCTTCTTTTTGAGTGGCCGCTTAAGGCAGGTTTTACTGTATTCAAAGTATTGTTATGGGCCTGGCACTCTCACCTATATATCTACATAAGGTAGATTTCGCATAGCTTCTCATATATAATCAATCTCTGACAACTGCGTCAGAGAGTCGACTCTTTGGCTCAGTGGTTAGAGCATTGGTCTTATACCGGGGCGACCCGGGATAGATTCCCAGCGAAGGCACGGGAAATTTTTCAGCTATGCTTTACTTTGTTATGGCTATCGTCCGGGATTGGACCTTTGTTTCGCCTAACATGGCTTCCGTCATCATAAATGATGACTTCTTTGAAGAGGGGGAGTGTTATGGGCCAGGCACTCTCACCTATATATATCTACATAAGGTATATTTCGCATAGCTTCTCGTATATAATCAATCTCTGACAACTGCGTCAGAGAGTCGACTCTTTGGCTCAGTGGTTAGAGCATTGGTCTTATACCGGGGCGACCCAGGATCGATTCCCAGCAAAGGCACGGGAAATTTTTCAGCTATGCTTTACTTTGTAACGGCTATCAGGTCGTAAGAGTATACAATATATGTTTTAAAATTTCAAACACTTTTCTCTTTCTGCTCTCAAATAGAATGTTGGTTATCAGGGCTGGTGTTCACAAAATGCTTGTCAGAATAGCAAACAGGGAATACCCTTATCTTCAGATGCCTCGTCTGATCTGAGCCTGCACTGTTCGTCTAGTATTTAAAAAGTAATGGCCAATGTTAAATTAAAAACTAGAAATGTGTCCATGGGACACGGATGCCCCCGCTATTGCCAAATTCGCATAAATAGGGCATTGACATTAACAAAGGGCCATAACTCTGATTATAATCGGTGGATTTAATCCGTAATCGAACTTGACCTGTAATTAATGATTATATACCTGTGTATGAAATATGAAACCAATACACCAATGTATTCAAAAGATATCGCCCGGAAACCATTTTTCATATAGAGATCAAGGGCCATAACTCTAATAATAATCGTTGGATTTTGTCCATAATCGATCTTGACCTGTGTTTTATGATTATATACCAGTATATGAAATATGAATCCAATTCACCAATGTATTCAAAAGATATCTCCCGGAAACCATTTTTCATACCGAGATCAAGGGCCATAACTCTGATAATAATTGGTGGATTTTACCCATAATTGAACTTGACCTGTATTTTATGATTATATACCTGTGTATGAAATATGAATTCAATACATCAATGTATTCGAAAGATATTGCCCGGAAACCATTTTTCATTCGGAGTTCAAGGGCCATAACTCTGATAATAATCGGTGGATTTTGTCCGTAATCGAACTTGACCTGTATTTTATGCTTATATACCTGTGTATGAAATATGAATCCAATACACCAATGTATTTAAAAGATATCGCCTGGAAACCATTTTTCGTACGTACGGGACGTACGTACGTACGTATGTATGTACGTACGTACGTATTACGTACGTACGGACGTACGGACAAGGGTGATGCTATATACCCCCCCCCCATTATAAATGGCGGGGGCATAACAAAGAAATGATTGAAACAGTTTACCAATAATATTCAAGTTGAAAATTTATAAATACAGTGGTCCAAAACTTTACAACTTTACAATTGTTATGCCCAAAAAAGTATGTCATATTTTTTAACTCTTCTATGATAGTTTTTAAACTTGGTAATTATTAGCTATCTTTTCATTGATTGACAATGTGTTTGTTTAAATAGCCAACAGTAAAGTTCCAGATCAGACTGTTCCTTCACCATTTATCTAGGGTAATTTTTTTAAGGTGACTAGTGTCCAAGATACATGTATTTGAACATTAATTTTAGTTCAAAATTGAAAATGCAGGACAGTAGTATTTATCTAGTGCTATCAAAAGTAAAACATAACTAACCACTAAAAATGACCAAGACTTGTACGACTTTTGGCCTTTCCGACTACAAGTGGACAAAGAGCAATGGTACAAAATGATACTAACCAGGAGGACCCATGGCTGCTACAAGCTGGATGTCAATCAGTTTCAGAGGGACAACATCTTTTAGATCATACCAGGTCCAGTGATCAAGCCACTGTCTTAGCAACTCTATGGGTGGCTGAGCTCCAAAAGTCTCCAACATCGGCATGTTCATGTCATCGACAAATACAATCTGAAGAGAAAAAATAGTTCTGGTTAAAATACAAGAGCCCTCGCATGTGAGGATGGCTTTAGATAAGAGTGTGTGATTAAAAATAAATTTTCTTATTTCTCACTCAAAACATACATCTGGGTCTGCACTGTTTGCATATTTGTTCCACAAAAAGGATGCTAGGCTTATATAAGTTAAGGGTTAAATAATGTTCACAGTGCCATCCAACAAAATTCATTCAAACACCTTTACTAATACCTGATGTTTTGATGCTATTAAAGCACTGTATTTTAATCACGATGAAAGCTAAATTCCAGTTTATAAAACATCAACACATTTAACATTTACCTCTCATAGTAATAATGAAACAACTTCATCAATAACTTACAGCTCTCTTTCCAAGAGGTGGCCCAAAGACACCTTTCCTTCTCTTGTCCAGTTTAGACATGATCATATTCTGTGTCTGATTGGCGCTTGTCTGAGCCGAGAAGTTGAGTATGTTGGGTTTGTACACCTCCTTGTCAAGTCTATGAAGTAAGAAATCCTGAAAAGAACGCAGTAAATGTAAGTCTGTATGAAGCATGCACAAAAAAACTCTTTGCATGCTGGTTAATTTTTCATACTTTCGTTGTTGTCGGCTGATTTTTAAAAATTACTTTTTCTACAATCACTGGTGTGGGTAAACCTTTCAGTTTGTACTTAATTCAAGAGTGTCTAGTTGTTGATATCAAAGCCTGTAACACACAGCAAGCCCTTTGCAATTATGAAAATATGTTTGTTCAATTTCTGTTCATTTTATGATGTTTCAGCTTGCTACAATTTTCTTATAATCAAATTATAAGCAAGTAATTATGTAGCTTAACAGCTTGAAAATTTTCAGAGAAATCTGGTATCCCATAAATTGACATTTTTATCATCTATAAGTGAACGCAGCGATAAACCAGTCATAGTAGCCACCTGGGAAATAAACAATATTGCCCCACATTAGTGGAAGTTTTAAAATACTGACAAATTACCAGCTATTTTCATCATTATAGGTTTTCAGGCAAACAATTATGAAAGCTACTGAGGTAGAACAAATTTCACCGGTTAACCCTTAAAGCGCATAGAAAAAAATGCATCTGAAAATGTTGTCTGCTGAAGTCGTCTGCTGCAAATAATTTCCTAACATTACTGACCAATTAGGTAAAGAAGGAAACAGGGTGGACCCAGAACAGACTGCTCCTATAGGAGCAGTCTGATCTGGATCCACACTTTTTGTCATAGAGGCTTCTTAAACATTTCAGCAGACGAGAGAAGCAGACGACTTTTGTTGCGATTGGCGCTTTAAGGGTTTAAATATGTGCATTTGCCATTTCCCCCTGCTAACAATTAAGGCCCAAGATAGGGGAGGAATCCAGTATACCATTGATAGCCAATCAGATTACTTGGTTTGGCTTTCTGATAACCAGCAGGGAAGTTTGGTTCTGATACCCAACCCTAGTAGATATAGTAAATCTTCTAAAATTTAGAATGGCTAGACTGCACTTTACCGGTCTCTTCTGACTTTGTCTAAGTTTTATAGGTGAGCGTGCATCTAAATATGTTCATATTGTTGTTCTATATGCTTTTGACATACTTACTTACAATGTTGCAGGTTTTAGGGGGTGGCAGCCCCCATTATTTGTAAAATGTTGGAACTAACTTTAAACAGAGACCGATAAAGTGCAGTTGACCCTTTAGACCACTAGTTGCCTGCCAAAAATGCTTATACAAACAGAACAGACCCAGATCAGACTGCTTCAAAGAAGCAGTCTGATCAGGGTCTGTACTGTTTTTTCTGACAGGCATTTTGTGAATTCTAGCCGTGATAACCAACATTTTATTTATAACAGAAAGAGAAAAGTGTTCGAAATTTTAGAACATTTACTGTACACAGTACTTACAGTGACATAGACACTCTTTCCTGTGCCGGTAGGACCACAGAAGATTACAGCTTTCTTATGCTGCACGAGTAAGTCCATGAGAACTGTGTATCTGATCGTATCTACAGTGGGCACTATGATCTCATTAAACATGGCATCCTTGGATATTGGTGCAGTGTCTTTAAGGTCCTCTGTCCATGATGACCATTTTCCAGCTCCCTGTTTGGTTGAAGAAGAAAAATGAAAACATAAATCAGAAGAGTACACATATTAATCCTTAGCCCATCAGTCATGATGTTTGCGTCTGTTCCCTCTGGTCTGCTTATGTCCTTAGGTAGCATATATTGCAAACAATATGAACCAAGATCATATTGCTCTTTCGGAGTAGTCTGATCAGGGTTCATATTGTTTAATTCCATGAAAAAATCAAGTCTGCTATGTGTATTAGAATATATGAGACAATGGATGTTACATGTATGTGCCAAATCGTTTTGTAACATTCTTATGAAGTGAGATTAGCCAATGTACAGTCCCTCAGATAAGAATTCTCCATTAAAAATTATTTTTCTTATTTCTTAACAGAAACAAAGTTATGTTAAGACAGTTCTTTTGAGCACCCAAAACACATGTTTAAACTGATAGATTTGAAAAACCAGTAGTGTTTACAGGAGAAAACAAATGTCCTCCAACCACTATGACAAAGACTCAAATTTGACCTATTTCGCTCTGCTGTGACCTTGAAAATTAGACAAGATCAATAAAACCTATTCAAGTCTTTATAGTGCCCCAATGTTATATCCATGCAAATTTGGTTCCAATCTGCCCACTATATCACGAGATATTTTGCACCAGCGTCACGCCAACACAAATGCAGACCCTGATGGCATCCGCACCAAAACAATATGTCCTCCTCCTCTTTAGATGGGGGACACAATATTGAATAATCACACTATAAGTTTTAAAAATTGTTTATTTAGACCTATAAATGAATAACAGGGATGTCATTTGATTGACTTATTTACCTCTTTGATGAACTTGTAGTCATAAATCCTGCCCTTGGCTGGAAAGTGGTTCATATAAGGCTTCATGGGTGGTTCCACCAGTTCAGGCAGACTCAGTTTGATCCTTGTTTCTTCTGTCATGCCACCCTACAATCAAACATAAATTCATATAAGGAATTTTCTGAATCAAGTTTAGCATGTTCTAATCCTTAGGGGCTATCAGGTTCAGGCAGAAAGCAGAATACAGATGAACTCATTAAATGCTGGGTAATTTTTCATGCTTTGTTGTTGTCTGCTGACTTTTTTTAAATTAACTTTTTCAAAAATTAACACATGATCACTATCTGATTGTCAAACTGTTTGGATCCAGATCAGGACGGATGCTAAAATGCTGCATTATCATAAATAAACCTTATTTTCTTGTATGCAAACAACAAATGTGCAGACCAGCCTGCACATCCAAATGCACCTTTGTTTGTTATTCTCTCTCGGGAAAGTATAATAGTTAAACTCAATACATGCAAAATTTCGATAGGCTGGGTTGAGCATATGGTGAAATAGATAGGAAAATATCAACATTCTAATTAATAGACTTTTCGCTTTCTGTAAAGGTGGCAACTTAAATATTCATATCTGGGCCTTGTTAGGCTAGTTCATCTGCTAAGGAAGGGAAATCAGGTTTTATTTATAATTTGGTAAAAAGTTATAAGCTTTTTGGGCCGCAAACGTGCCTGCATTTCATGAAAATCCTAACCGTATACACACTGAACTAAATTTATTAACCCTTAAAGCGCATAATCACAAAATGTATGTTTTTTGTCGTCCACTAAAATATTTGAAGCCTCTTAGACAAACAGTGTGGACCCAGGTCAGACTGCTCCTGTAGGAGCAGTCTGGTCTGGGTCCACAATGTTTGCCTCTATACTTAAGTTAACTAGACATTTTCAGATGCAGTTAATTTGGTGAAGTTTTTAGGAATAAATAATGTGTTTTGCGTCTATACTGAGATAATGGCGCAAGATGATATAGTTACTTTTGAATAAAACCACGCCTCCTTTTCAGCGTTTACCTATGTCTAAGGTAGACCAGTCCTAATTATGCATTCATGAGGTGCCGCCTTTACAGTAAATGAAAAGTCAAAGAATACACTCAGATTGTTTTTTTAGACCTATGACAGTCACAAAGAAAAATACATACGGACATGAGTTCTTTGATCAACTTGTCAAATTTCACACGGCCATCATCATCACAACTGCCACCAATAGACCAGGTCAGTGCAAAGAAAAATATGCTCTGAAATAAAAACAGAAATAGAGGATATTACATAATTAGTTACTAAATAAGTTGGGGAAAAGAGCTTGCCGAGCCTTTTATTGCTTTTTCGCAATGAGTTTAATAATTTCATTAATACAGGAGCATAAATGTTAGATTCTGTTTATCATATGACATTAAGTTTACTTTGAATTCACATTTTTTGCATAAAAAACATCATGATTTTTTCATTATGCATGCAACGTTACTATACAAGTAAACCACTAGTTGTTTATCAATTTTAATACATGGCGTTGTATCACTTCCAGACACTATGTCAAATGATAATATATAAATATTACTAATATATTCCTGATAGGGTGATAGTCGAAAATATAATCCAAAAAAATGATTAGAACCAGGCACAGTCAAATCACTATTGACTGACCTTGGATCAATACAAAAATCCATGCAGTGTATTTAATTAACAATTGGAAATACTTTGAAAATGTACATCTTTAAATCTCAGTGATGCACATGCAGTCAAATCTCATAAATTTGAAGTCCAAGGGACTAGAGATTTTATTTTCGAAGTATCGAAAGTTCCAAATTATAGGGAGGTAGACATAAGTATATATGTAACCCTCAAAAATAATTACTTAAGAAATAGATTTGCGCTCGCAGTGATTTGTTGCTTAATATATCACTGGCTGGAGGTCAGTCATTAAAGTGAGTAAATCATGAGCGCGAAGCGCGAATGATTTATCCACTTACGACTGACCGACAGACAGTGATATATTAAGCAACAAATCACTGTCAGTGTGAATTTATTTCGATTCTAACACACAAAAAGATTAAAATATGAACGAATCCTTCATAGTCTATAACGGGTTCCGCCATCTTGAACAGACTGTCAGAATTTCCCGCAACTTCTTTTTAGACTGAAACGCATCTTTTTACGTACATTTTGAATGTCAAGAAGTTGTAAAAACGACGTTACGCCGTCCATTGTCAACGTTACATTGCGGTATATGATAGATGACGTCATTAAATTCAAACTGGCAATCGAATGATGTCACGCCGGTCCGTGCCAAGTTCGTGCAATAATTTATCAACCAATAAATCACTGAGTTTAACCATTGGCTATATAGGCGAGGTGTGTTAGAATATCATTTTTCCCCCTAGAAAACATATGTTTTGTGTGAGTAAAAGAAATTTCTCAGTGAGACATTTCTTTTACACACGCAAAACATGAATGTTTATTTTATAGATAGTATTTAAAAAAAAATTCATAAATAGACCCTATTCTATGAATCCATTGTGTTTGAAATTCATTTAGAATTAGCCAGTATTTCAAAAAATTGAAGTTTGAGTTTCGAGGTTTTACTGTATTTGCTGTTACAACAATATTTTTATTTTTTTAGATGCATACCTCTAACCAAGTCATTATTTCCCGTTCTTCCATCTGTGAGATCTTGGCCTCATCATGGAACTCATCCATCTGGCAATCCATTAAGTTCATCAATGACTTGATCATATTGGTATCTGTAGTCGGGCACAATTCCTTCACACCTCCTTTCCTTATCAGCTGAATGCAGGCATCACAAAATCTTTCAAATAAGTCATTGATCGTGCTTTTGTGCATTTCTGTCAATGATGGTGGCATTTCGTTCAGCCAAGATTTCACGATTGGACGCCAACCCATTGAGGCAGGTTCCATGTAAATCATACCACATCTTGATACCTGGCAAAATAATAGGAACAATTAACAATTCTTTTGTCAAACTATTTCTGAACTTAAATTTATGTTGCATTTAAGGCCTAGTATTGCTGGCAGATGTCAAGACTATTTTTTTTCTGAAATCCAATGAATTTGTGATTGACCTATTAAGGCTTAAGTAATAAGTTTTTTTAAGTTGAGAAATATGTATAAATTTAGAAAAGCTCTTTCAAAATATGATCATATCAAATTATTGGTGAAATGAAGTCCATCATATATGTAGGCTTAGAGAATTGGTACCAAAATGTGAAGTAAAGTAAAGTCATATTTTTGTTCAGTGCTGTGAAAGCCTTTTTCCTGTTTGATCAATCATAGGCAGTATCTTATTTGGCATCAACATCATAAATAGCAAAATGCAAACAGATCAGGCAGTTTTCTTGCACAGAACAGCAGACAATGATTGTGTCATTAGTCCTGATAATCAATTTTAAAATGCCAAAAAATTGGTTATCAGGACAGTTCATGCTATTATGAGTTGAACATGAAAAAGTTGTATAACTTCAATTTCGCCCAGTAAGCATATTCGAATGGCGTTTTGCTGGCAGGTCGATGGTGGCCCTAGAATGCATGCTGGCAGAGGGGGGACTGTCATTTTGTAAGCTTTATGATTATTTGGCTACAAGTGAAGAAATGTACATACTGTAGCTGGGGAAGCCACCTCAAGATCCATGGGTTCAAAGATCAAGTTGGTTGTAGGAGCCAGCTGAATAATTTCACCACTCATCAAGCAGAGTTTCTTGTTGTCGTCTAGTACAGTGTTCATGTTCTCAATCCATATAGCGTCTACAGGACCATCAAAGATCAGCCACTTTCTGTCTGGTGTCTGTTATAAAAAGTAAGTATTATGAATAATTGACTAGAGTTTTAAACCATCAAGCATACATGCAAAAAAAAAAAAATTACATTGTGTCCATAAAATTGCTTTAAACCTTTGTTTTTGGCTTTGTTCTTTACATCTCAGTCAACAGCTATGGTCATGTCGAGACAGTCAGTTCACCTAACCACACTTTTTCCTGGGCAAGCATGACAAAGCGGTTAACCAGTACTTCGTGCACATACTTTAGCTTGTAATTGACAACAACACTTCTTGAATCAGTAGAGGGAGGAGAATGGCCGTAGAAATTATTTCATGATTAATCTCCACAAAATTTTGGGTCGGGATCGAACTCGCAATCCCTGGATTTGCTTTTCGACTCGTTACTGACTGTGCTACGAGGGCCGGTTTTAAACCTTTGTATATGGGAAACCCCTAAATGGGTACTTTTACAAACAGTGATGACCCAGATGAAATGCCGCATTATAAATGCCACATAATGCGGCATTTTATGAGGGTATACACTGTTAAGATAGACACTATCATCAAACAAAAAACTACACAATGGATCATTCCAAGTGAAATGTATCAATCCGGAAGGAATAAGCCCAGGACTTTAGTTAAGAGTGCGTAACAGAAAAATACTTTTATTTCTCAACAAAAACATATGTATGTGGGTACTCAATAGAACTGTCTCGATGAGACGGTTCTTTTGAGCACCCAAAACATACGCTAACTCTTAAGGGTTAGAAAATATTTGCAATTTTATGCTGAAAATTTTTGTTTATCTTAGCCTGTGAAGCCATTAGTATACAAAGGGTTAAGGGCCTGAAACATTTATCAATCCTTTCAACCAATGCAATATTCACATTGTATATTCTTACAAGTAGAATTTTGGGAAAATTGAACTGCAACTTTGTTGGTTGAGAAATAGATTCGCGCTCGCAGTGATTTGTTGCTTAATATATCACTGGCTGGAGGTCAGTCGTTAAAGTGATTAAATCATGAGCGCGAAGCGCGAATGATTTATCCACTAACGACTGACCGACAGTGACAGATCACTGTCAGTGCGAATTTATTTCGTTTCTAACACACAAACAGCTTAAAAATATGAACGAATCCTTCATAGTCTATAACGATTTCGCCATCTTAAACAGACTGTCAGAATTTCCCACAATTCTTCTTCAGTCTGAAACGCGTATTTTTACGTACATTTTGAACATCAAGTAGTTGTGAAAACGACTTTACGCCGTCTATTGTGATAGACGATGTCATGAAAATCAAACTCGTGACTGAATGACGTCACGTTGGTCCGTGCCCAGTCAGTGCAGTGATTTATCAACCAATAAATCACTAAGTTTAACCCTTGGCTATATAGGTGAGGTGTGTTAGAATTGCATGTAATGTCACTGAATATGTAAACCTCTAGTGGTTTATAGATTTTAATACATGGTATTATATCACTCCTAGATGTGACATCATGTGATACATATGCATATTTTCCAGTACAGTATTGCTGCCATTTTGAGCTGAACTTACCGTGGAGGAAGCAAATGCTCTGTAGGATACAGCGAGAACACCATCTGACCACTCGTGGGAGACTGGATCAAAACAACCATATAACTGACCCATGGTGATAGCTTTGGGATTAATGACTGTTATCTGTACCTTGTTCTCTTCCATAAGACCCTGTAATACATTTGTAGTTATTATAATTGCTCTCTTTTACCCATTCTAGCCGAATGGAATTTCCCACTCTTGTAAATTGGACCAGTCAATTTCCATTTTGAGGGTTGCTGTGTGATATTTTTCATTTTCATTCAAATTTCAATTGGGCGCTCTGACGTCTAATCTGGTTCTGCACTCCGTTTGCCTATGTCCCACAAAAACGACACTAGGCTTATAAATATGGATTAAAGTATTGGTATAGTTGAGCCACAACCCCTTTTATCCATTCAGCTTGATAAAAAGTAATGTTTAAATTTCAAAATGATATGACAGGGATTTTGATGTACCATAAGGGGCATGGGCATTTTCTCCAATGGTGGGGGATAGTTGGCCCCCGTTAGTCTTTTTTCCTGTGAAGCGGTACTAGAAGCTGACAAGGAAATATGGAAATTGGATGTGTTTTTCTGTGTTTATACCATTTTATGATATACTTAAAAGTTAACTGCATGTTAATATTTAATTACAACTGATCAAGACCATACATATTTGCCACTTCAATGGGTGTTTCCACTGAGCCATAAAAATCTTAGAGGTAAGTGCTGGAAAAATTTGGGTGTGCATTACAGATCATTAAAATGATCAGAAAACTTCTAAGTATCCTTTTCCTTTTGCCTCCCATTGTTTAGGTAGTATAATCTAGTCAGTTGCATAGGCGCATACTGAGTGCTTATTTTCAAATGTGGCACTGAAAAATCTTTTAAAATTTAACTGACAAAGGACTATATATTCTGGCAAAAACATCTTTCTACATATATTTTACTGAACAGCAATTTATCTAAGAAGTTTTAGTGCCACTTTTGGGAATAGCAACTGAAATACGGATTTGAAAAGTCTTCTATTACAAAATTATTCATCAGTATACAAACAAAACTGATAACACAAACATTGCATGCATCAGGCCTTCAATTAAGTGTGCGTAACAAAAAACTATTTTTTCTTATTTCTCAACCAAAACATAATTATGTTGTGGGTGCTCAAAAGAACAGACTCAATGAGACGGTTCTTTTGAGCACCCAAAACATTTGTTAAAACTGATGAGTAAGAAATTATTTACAATTTTATGACCAATTTTTTTGTTTATCTAAACCGGTGTTGCATGCATCTAAAACCTATGATTTCTACATTAAAAACGTAACTAACAAAACAGTAACACAGGGAGCGCAGTGGCTCAGTGGTAGAGTGCTTGACTCGAGACCGAAGGGACGCAGGTTCAAGCCTCACTGGCGTCACTGCGTTGTGTCCTTGAGCTAGAACATTAATCCTAGCTTAGTACTGGTTCAACCCAAGAAGACCCGTCCCTTTATAACTGAAAGATTGTTGATGGGACGTAAAGAATCAAATCAAACGAACAAACGAAAACAGTAACACAATAAAAAGCTGTTGCAGGACAGCAGATGATAAAACAAAGCATGCAAAAATACCCAGTCTACATGAAGTTAAATTTTTTTTTTCTACCTAATCTTTGCCAAAGGTAGGCTACATTCTGTAAATGTGGAATTTCTTGGTCATAACCATTTGGTGGACATAGCATCATTGGCCAAGTAGATTTAACCATTTTCCTACCAGTCACCACTTTATTTATCTGCTTCTCTCACAAGGGTGTGGAAATAGTAAAATTTTCTACTTGTCCAGGGACAAGTAAATGGCCATAATATACTTGTCCAAAGAAAATTTTACTTGTCCGATAGTACAGATTAGCTTATACATTTCTGCGCTTAAACAATTTACACTTTCGAAAACAGTATGAAACCATGCATTGCGTATATCAACTCTCTTGTAAACAGTGTAGATCCAGATCAGCTGGCTTCTGAAGAAGCCAGCTGATCAGGATCCACACTGTTTTCAATGCAACATGTGAACTCATAATAATTAATCAAAAAATGAAATACAAAATTCACTTTATAACAAATTTTGCACTAGTCCAAGGACAATTAAATTAAAATTTTCAACTTGTCCTGAATGAAATGGGACCAGGTCGGACAAGTCCCGCATGGTATTTCCACAGCCCTGTTCTCTCATCCACTTATGTTCTTTGGTAGCCTATACTGCAAACAATATGGACCCAGATCAGACTGCTCCCAAGTGTTTGCTTCCATAAAAAATCTAGTCTGAAGTGAACTCCAAAATTTGCAGCAGATGTAAAAAGCAGACATTTTTTAAGGACAAAAACATGGTGGCGGGATGAGGGTTAATTGCAATGCATTGACCAAATTTTCCGGAATTTAATTTTCATATGAAAAGAAACAAAGGAACATGAACCAAAAATTGAAAAATATACCTTGATCTCTTTTGCCTTCCACTAATAATCAACAACAGCAAAAATGGCAAAGTTAAAGAAAATAATTACACATAGCAAAAAGATAAAAAAAAAATGAAAGAAAATTAAACAGTTGCCTAGGATACATTTACCCCTTCAAACAAGATGGACTTAAAATCCTAACCAATTGCAAAGGTCCCGGTAGTCCATTTCACATTTCGGGGTTATTGGGTGGTGTTTTTCAATTTAGCTCAAATTTTAATAGAACATTCTGAAAGCAAACAGTGAAGACCCCGATCAGATTCGGAGCAGGGCCTGCACTGTTTGCCCTTGTCCCACATAAAGGACCCTAGGCATATAAAGCTATGGGTGATGTTGATGATGATAATGATGATGATGATGATGATGATGATGATGATGATGATGATGATGAGAAGAATCACCTGAGCTTGGTAATACATATGGAATAACACAAAAGAAAGTTGCGTGACACATGAAAACGTTAGCTGTGATGATATATTGAAGCAAAAGAGTCATGATCACATTTGTCTAATGAAATGAATATTTATTTTATCACAAGCAATGAATTCAATGCATATCAAATGTGAGTAAAATTGATACGATTTATATTTTCACTGTAGAATAGAATAGAACTGTAGCAAAACAAGGCTTTCTTGGCAATTTTGTGACTGAGATTTTTTAACATAAGGTTTTAAGTGAAGTATATTTGTCAAAAATAATGCTACGCATGTTGTGACGTCAACATCAAACATAATGACGTCACTGTTTGACCTGGCGTAGCGCCAGTTTGCACGTGACACCTACCCTAAGGCACACTCAATAGACTTTCTTTAAATGCCGATTTCTTGCGTTTCATTCGTTAAAATATGATTCTAAGCCATTTTCTAGGTGCAAACTACGTTTAAACCCAATGTTATACCCAATAAACACACTGCAAAAGTCAAATCGAACGAGAAACGACCAAGTAAAAAGTAAGGTTGTGATTTCTGTATTTCCGTTGAGTATAAAATAAAGAGAAAATTTACTTTTTTTTTCGGCAAATACCAAATATATTTCATCTCGTGCGTTGAAAATATCAGCATTTTCACTCGTGCTACGCACTCATGAAAAATACTGATTTTTTTCACCGCACTCGATGAAATATATTTGGTATTCACCTCAAAAAAGTAAATATCCTCTATATACTTGATTAATGGCCCCTTATCAAATATACCAAATGGGAAGGTATAATGATATCTTCAGATAGCTGCCTTGTTGATAAAATAATATTGTCAGGATCACAATAAATCAACTAGAAAAATTTAAAACGGAATTGAACTCTCTGCACCGGTCTGTTGAAACAAATTGAATTAATCCAATTTCAACAATATTGCATTAACTGTGGTGTCAGCCTGTGATATTGAGTATTTTGTAGACTCGTGCATGTAATCAGTTGTTACAGTAGTGGGAAAACCAGATGTGCATAATTGGCATACACTACGTGCCAGTCTTTCAAATCCATTGAATTTTTTTCATGCTTTACAGGACTCAGGCCTTTAGTTAAGAGATTATAACAGAAAAACATTTTTTCTTATTTCTCAAATAAAACATATGTCGTGTGTACTCAAAAGAACCATCTGAGACGGTTCTTTTTAGCACCCAAAACATATGCTAAAAATTATGGGTAAGAAAATATTTACAATTTTATGCTGAAAAATTTTGCTTATCTAAACCTATGGGACAAAGTCTTATCTGCAGCAGCAATACCTAGATACATGATAAGGACCATCTAATCAACAGAAAATCCCATTTGAAGTGTTGTTAGTAATAATAATAAATATAAATCTGAGACAACTGAAGTTTTGATTTTCATTTGGGGAGGAATATTTGTATACCTACCCGAATGAAAATATGGTTATGGTTTGAATATGAAGCCAATATGGCGAAACATTGAATATTAAAGAATATTTAAAATAAAAACATTTGTGTTGGTGTTGAATAACTTTAATATAGAATATGGTTATCCTCATTCAAAATTCTACTAATATTTTTCCTCTAATTAATACATTGAAAAATTATCCTGTTGCGCTGACAGTCAGCAGTGTAAAACAACTTGCCAGTCAATGAAAAGCAACATTACATAGTAAGTTGTGTTTCAGACAACAGGAATAACTGTTGCAAATGTTTGATATAATCTGATTGGACAACATGTTACATTCCTGAGTGCATTAGACTAATATTTTGACACACAGTTTGGTTATGCCAGTTTAAGAACTGAAAATTCATGCTTTAAATTGGTAAAAAATGTGACACATACTACTTTATTTTTCAGTATACTCCCACACAGTTATTTTATTAGCATTGGCAATCTTTTATAAACATTTTTTGGAACTAACAACAAAAATTTAGTCATGTCTGGACAACATTTTAGTCATGCAAAGTCATTTAATAAAAATCATTTTAGTCATGCAGTCATTTTAATAAACAGTGTAATAAAATCAAGCCAATGCTTCCATGCAAAGTCGAATTAGGAAACAGATTAACCCTTACTGCGCCAATCGCAACAAAAGTCGTCTGCTCATCTGGTCTGCTGAAATGTTTAAGAAACCTCTATGGCAATAGTGTGGACCCAGATCAGACTGCTCCTATAGGAGCAGTCTGTTCTGGGTCCACGCTGTTTGCTCCTATACTTAATTTGTCCTTAATGTTAGGCAATTATTTGCAGCAGACGACATCAACAGACGGCATTTTCAGATGCATTTTTTTCTTGGCGCTTTAAGGGTTAAAATATTATTTCATCATTATATCTTAACTCCTAAAATAGGAAAAGGTGATTAGTAAGTAGTTCCAATCCCCGTGCATGATTACTTCAAAGAAATGATATAATGTGTTTTCAGAGATCTACCATTCTGCACCTACCCCATGATTTTTCCACTGAAACATAAATCATGTTGTAACAATATCTGGGCCACCTTATAGGACAATGGTATATGTTCCATTTGAGTAAAGTTATTAGTTATAAATGCTGAGGCATGCTTAGCTATCCAGTTATTGCTTGTCATTGCACTATAATTGGCCATTTGAACAACTCATGTTATCAAAAGACATTTCTGTAAAAAAAATAACAGGGCCATTTTCAATGTGATAGCAAAAAGTGCTTAGTTTCGATTAGGGGATAACTGTATTCGAAATTTTCATTTTGGGAGGTATATTGTCTTATATGTGGTCAGAAATTTAAGATTAGGGCAACACATTAGCGGAACCTCGAAACGTGATTTCTGACCATATATCCGATGATATACCTTCCAGGCTTTTAGTTAAGAGTGCGTACCAGAAAATACTTTTCTTATTTCTCAACCAAAACATATGTTGTGGGTACTCAAAAGAGCCGTCTCAACAAGACGGTTATTTTGAGCACCCAAAACATATGCTAAAATTATGGGTTGAAAATTTTTTACAATTTTAGGCTGAAATTTTTTGTTTATCTCTAAACCTGTGACCTTCCCAAGTGAAAATTTTGAATATGGATATCCTCATTGTAATGCACTTCTGCAGTTTTGTCTCAAATTGGAGCATTGCAAGCTGCATTAAGCCGCAAGTCATCCAACAATGTGTGAAGTGATTAATGATGTCAAACTATTTCTGACAATATATCCCTAAATTTTTGACATTATCCAATTAGAAGTTGCGTTACAAACGCAAGTGCATTAGAATGTTTTATGTTGTAGGTTGTACATGCCCATTGATGCTATACATTAAATACAGCCACAAAGATGATTAGCTATGTATCTGATGTAAAATTAACCCTTAAAGCGCCAAGAAAAAAAATGCATCTGAAAATGTCGTCTGCTGAAGTCGTCTGCTGCAAATAAATGCCTAACATTCTGACGAATTAAGTATAGAAGCAAACAGCGTGGACCCAGAACAGACTGCTCCTATAGGAGCAGTCTGATCTGGGTCCACACTGTTTGCCATAGAGGCTTCTTAAACATTTCAGCAGATGAGAAAAGACAGCTTTTGTTGCGATTGGCGCATTAAGGGTTAAGAGAATCGGTGCAACCCAGTGCAAAATCCCTGATGAATAAATGTGTACTTTGCACTCTTAAAACATGATTGACTGATTGTGCGGCTCATCACATAGACCTTAAATTATTCATTGCTTATGAATGTGCACAGGCTTTTAAGTGCATTTCTATAAAACAATAGTGAAAAGTGGGATGTGTGTGGATGTAATAATCTCTAGAAGGGACTTTTTGAGTACAAATTCAAAAACATGTGTTGGTAGGAGTTCAAAAAGATAGTATGGGAAAGTAGGGCCTACTTGAAAGTCTTTGTCTGAACAATTACAGTGCAGTCCCTTTATAGCACACCCTGTTATTATGTTATAACATGGATTTGGATATAACCTGGTCATGTTGTGGCTCCCTAATTTTTTAACCATGTAGTTTTACAAAGGAACCCTTAGTAAAATTGCTTCAATATTAAAAATATGATTCACTTACAAGATGGTCCATTCCTATGGACGCCAAACATAGCATTATAAAGGGACCACACTGAATCTAGATCAAACAATTGTGATGAAATTGAGTATGTTCCTCAGTCTGAGCTGGTTGCCAATGTCATAACTGTTCTTGACTTCTCAAATAGTCTAAACAATTTACAATAAAACATCTAATTACCTTTTCATGAATGTCTCCAAGTGCCTTAGCCAGGACTCTGTAGGCCTGTGTCTTGCCACCAAATGGTTCACCGACAATCATAAATCCGTGGCGCACAATCATCATTTCATAGATCTGCAATATATGAAGGAGTACTGTCACACATTAAAGTACATTTTCATTACCAGACTAAATAAGCAAAATGTGCACGTAACTTTCAAAATTCTAAACCTTCTATAGAAAAGAGTTGATTCAGATCATTTTATCCAATGGATGAATCTATATTAATTGTAAAATATAACTTCTGGATTGACTAGATATCAAGAAGTTCATATAGTGTGTACAAGCCCATGAAGTGCTCAGTGCTTATATATGCTTATAAATAAGGTATCATATATAAAGTTGAGGTGTCATTTCAAACTGTTTAGCTGTATCCAATATTATATAAATGCTCAAGCCAATGAAATGCCTCAACCAAATTTCACCGCTTCACATACAGAAAAGAATCATCATTAGCAGGGAGAGAATAGTTACTTAATTTTAATGCACTTGCAAATGCAACGTGACATCTTGATAGGATAACGTCATATCCTGGGATATACTGTCGCAAACTCGGCGTCATCACATAACCTCACTTTTCATTGGTTGACAAGTTAATATATGCAGATGGCAAGCGGTTTTATGCAGCTGGCAGCCGTTGGGCATAGGGGCAACATAGTACATTTTCACTGTTTTTGAAGGAAAAACTATTAATAGTGCATTAGAAAGGGGATAACCATACTATTTGTAAAGTTTATCAGCAAACAATTAAAGTCACAGAGCCAACAGAAAAGAAATGATTATATTGCTACAAACCTGTTGAATCTTCTCCAAGAAGAAATCTACACATTGCAGGTTCATCTTCTCACAGTTATCTCTCACATGTTCGTTGAGAATCTCATAGTCTGGCTCTGGCAGCTTAACACCAGGGAACAAGTCAGATGTGATACCGTGGAACAACGGTAAATCATGGCTCAAGAACTTGGGTAAGTTGACATCAATAATAGATCTCAACATAAGAATGTTTTCATCTTCTTCTGGGTATTTCAGCTACAAGACAAATATTCAAAGATTTAGAAATTTAACAATATTTAAACAACTAACAATAATAAGGAACAATAGATCATCACACCAGCTGATTATTTGAAAAAAAGAAAGACATGCATTAAATCTTTACTTCATAGAAGCCTTTTGTTACTTTTGCAAAAAAAGCAGACCCAGATCAGGCAGCTCTTATAAGAGCTGCCTGAGCAGGGTCTACTCTGTTTACTTATGGAAATATGTTTAGAATGATCCTACACTAGTGGCCCTGACATGTAATTACTTTGTTCCATACATGTACAAACACAAATGTTTATTTATATAATAATAATTATTCATAGTGGGTGGAGACTAGCATGATATTCATGAAGAAAGGGTTATCTTGGATAAGGAGTATACAGATAGGTATCATAGATCCAATAAGCAACATTTTTGGGGCGTAAAATCATAATTATTGTCTTATCCACCAGTTTAAACATGTGTGCACAAAAGGACCAACTCATTGATACTGTACTTTTGAGTCTCCCAAACATATTATTTGAGCCACGTCATGCGAAAACCTGCTTAATGACGTATGGGAGCAATAAAGGCGCAGATCAGCATGCGCATCCGCACAGTCTGATCAGCACATTTTTGTTCGCTGCCTAGAGGGCAGGATACCCACTCTTGCTAAATCCAGAATTTCAATGATGTAGCTTGTTCCTGTAGCTGTGGAGGCTGGTTTCAATCTGACCTGGTTGGAAATCCCAAAGGCATGTTTTCACATGGCGTTGCTCACTTGTTTTTCGGCATCTTAGTTTTTATGAGCAGTTGAGAATTCATACTCATCTGAGTTGAGCATAAAAAAGTTTTATAATCTCAATGCTTGGGACAGAGAACTTACCTTGAGATTTCCAGCAGCTGTTAACACAGATTTTACGGCTCTCATTCCATAATCGTAGTGATGTTGTGATGACAACTGTTCCGAGCACAATCTGTATACAGCCACAATCTTCACAGACAGTGGCCGAGCAGCAACAAAACCACAGGAGTACAGAGAGATCTCTGCAATCAGGGCATAATCCGGTACCATCATAGCTACTGTACGGAACAGAGCCTGAAAAAATAAAACAAAATGTTAGCTAGTTTCTTATTTGTGCTGATGCTTAACATCCTAGTCAACAAATTTTTAGTTAGGTTGGGATGATATACTTAAAACAAGAGGACAAAATTGGCAAAAAAAAACAACAATAAAGTGTTACATAGTCTAGAACAAGAAGACAAAATGTTAACTTGATGAGGCAAAAGTATTACACAGGAGAAGAGGACAAAAGTTTTATATAATATCAATAAGTTGAAAACGTGTTACATATAGGGGAGATTTACGTTTGAGCGAATCCGTAATAGGAAGGATTAGATTTATTTTTACAAAAGCGCGGAGAACCATAAGGCAAAAGAGCAGATGTTTAAATCATTTAAATGAGCGAATTTTCCAGGTAAACATCCAGATGCAGGGATGGATCAATGATTCCTAGAATGGGGGTTCATAAGTATAAAGGTGTCGGGGTTCGCTTTGCTGATTTTATCTCATTTATCTTAAAAATCCCATGAAATAATCTGGTCTCAGTGAGACCAAATTATTTCATTTTCATAGGATATTTAATAGCGGGGCGGTGGGAGAGAACCCACTCTGGATCAGCCACTGTAATGCGTTCCCAATCACCTATTAAGCACTGAGCAATATTGGCCATTACAGGTAATACAACTGAGTGAATACTTATTTAAAGGTCATTACCTGGAACATTCACTCATTTGAATGAATTATCCATCCGTTCTTTTGACTGTATGGTTCTTCGCTCATTTCATACTTCGTCACGGTATGATTTCCGCTCAAACCTTATTTGCCCACATATAGATAGAGGACAAAGTGCTGCATGTAAGAGAATTACAAAGGCACTGATCAGACTGCTAAGGTGTACAGGCTGGTCTGTGCCTTTGTCGTTCGCATGTGACAAAACAGGTTTTCTCACAAAGGAGACCATAAGAAATGATCTGTATGGTGCATCACTTTTGACACATTGTTTAGCTAAGAAGTGTACTTACTTTGAGATTATCAGGTAATTCTGATCTTCCAGCATAACCTGGGTTCATGGTAATAAACACTGAACATGTGGGGTCCAGCTTGATTTCTGTGCCCTCAAATACCATAGTGTCTGCTCCAGAGTTAATACCTGACACATAATAAACACAGGTTTAGATAAATAAAAGTTTTGAGCGTAAAATTGTAAATATTTTCTTACCCATCAGTTTGACATATGTTTTGGGTGCTCAAAAGAACCGTCTCATTGAGACAGTTCTTTTGAGTACCCACAACATATAATTTGATTGATAAATGATAAAATTAACTGTTTGGTACACACTCTCAACTAAATGCCTGAATAAATCAAGATTTTAAAATTAAGAAATAGATCAGCTCTAGCAGTGAATTGTTGAGTAATAATTCACTGAATGACAAACATTGAATTATTACTCAACAATACACACACTGGAGCTTTTGTTTTGTTTCTTTCTGTCCCAAGCCAACAGCTATGGTCATGGCCGGAGGGTCAGTTCACCAAACCACACTTTTTCCTGGGCAAGCTTGAACAACCAGTTAACCAGTACTTCGTGTACATACTTTCGCTTGTAACTGACAACAAGCCTTCTTGAATGATTCAGCGGAAGGGAGGAGAATGACTGTAGAAATTATTTAGTGATCAATCTCCACTAAAGTATGGGGCCGGGATTGAACTCGCTACCCCTGGATCTGCAGTCAGACTCACATATGTTGCCAGACACGTTACCAACTGCGCTACGCGGCCTGGTACACTGAAGCTGATCTACATGTATTTCGATTCTAACACACAATAAACGAGGAAAACACATTTGAAGTCTTCAGCTTCTTCCAACTTTCCGTCATTGCACTGAAGAACTCCCGCCAATACTTAGACTATGTCGCATTCTTTTACGTGTTTTTGCAACGTCTTTCAAGCGTAAGAACCATGTTACACCATCTAACGCAATGAATGGCGTCATTTTCCATTAACAAATGATGTCAGCTAGCACACACATTCCTGGCGCTTTCAAAACTGTGAATTATTGCTTGGTATATCACACTTTTTTAGAATTGACTCTATAGGTGAGGTGTGTTAGAACGTCATATATAAAACAATATACACATGTTGCAATATTGCAGCAATAATCATAGGGTAACACAAGCAAACATTTGTGTCCAAAATTGAGATGAAGAAATGAAATTAAAACTTTGCATACATGTACAAAAGTATGTTTTCAATTTTCACCTAACTTGACTTTGGTTTTCATTAATGTCACTATTAACAAATGGAATGTTTAAGAACACTTGTCTATTGAGACTTCAGTGTTAATGTTAGATTCAAGCATGAGACAATTCAGCATAGCAAAAACTCACATTAAACCTTACATTTTTTTTAAGTTTTTTGACTGTATGATGGTCTCCGTGGTGTCTCGAGACCAGTTGAAGCAAATTCTCCCCGTCGTTAACCCTTAAAGCGCCATCTATAATTTACAGCAGACGACAATTTCAAATTTTGCAGCTTTTTCAAAAATAACCAATAAGGCATGATATTTCACGAGAATCGTCTGCTGGCAGACGATTCTCATGTAATATCATACCTTATTTTTATCGAAAATTGGGAAAAATGTCGCAAAATTTGTCGTCTGCTACAGTCGTGATTGGCGCTTTAAGGGTTAAGGCTTGTTGGAGTTTAGCCTCTATAGTCTATATGCTGGACCAAGATACAACAACATGGCCTCTTACCTCTCTGGATTGTGAGAATCTGTTGGGCTACCACAGACAACACTTCCAGGTCAATTCTGTTGAACTCATCAAAACAGGACCAGGCACCACAGGAAGCCAATCCCTACAAGAAAACGGTAACAATATTTACACCACCTGTTATAATTTGAGCCAGCTATTTTAAGCCTTCTGTATCTGTATCTGTATATGTTGAACGGTAGGACCACTTCTGGTACATTAACCACGGGTGTGTGCGCTACTTATTGGCTGGTCACATAAGTATGGACAGCTGTTTTAAAGCTGTTTATTGTCTCTGCGCGAATGTGGGTGTCTGATAAACAGTTCCAATCACTAGTTGTTTTCACAAAATAAGAGTTTTTATGTTGATCTGTGTTTGACGCTGGTACTTTGTTGAAAGAATGAAAATTTGTGTTCTAATCAAGAAGTTCATACGTTGTTTAAACTTATTTTTTATATAGGCTCTGATATCTTTACAGGCTGTTACATTGAATGACAGGCTGTATATGGGAAACCCCTAAACGTATTCTTTTAAAAGAATACAATCTTTTTGAAAATTATGACCTGACACCCCTAGATATGTACAATGGACTAGCCAAGTTTATTGTATCTAACTAGGAAGAAAAATCCATTAATATACAAAGGGTTAAAGTTGCTTCAACACTTAGCTGACCTAGTGATAGATTCTTGGAACATCATTAGGATGATCCACTATATATTTTGTATATTTGAGGGGTATTCAATTAACATTCTATTTCTGTCCCTAAAAATTGTTTCTTTCCCTATCAAATAGTGCAGATGCTGATGAAATTCATTGTCATCTGCTGACTACTTTCAAAATTAACTTTTTCAAAAACTCGTTAGGTAACACTATCAGAGTGTCAAACACTTTGAATCCAGATCAGGACCGATACTCTATGGGTTATCAGCAGACGACAACAGTTGCTAGTAGCAAGGCTAGAGTTAAATAATTCCTGATTTAGTTACATTTTTTTTGGGTCTATGCTTCCACAAATGAAGTTAAACACTTTACCTCATAGAGATGCCTTTTAACACTTTTGCAAACAGAGCAGATGCAGATCAGGCAGCTCTTGTAAGAGCTGCCTGATCAGGGTCTAGTCTGTTTGCTTATGGAAATTTGATTAGATAGGATCCTACACTCCTGGACCTGACAAGTAATATCTTCATTCAATGTACCAACTTGAAAGTTTATTTATAAAATTATTCATAGTGGGAGGAGCTTAGCGTAATTATTCCTGACTGAAAGGGTTAAGTACCTTGAAGAATTTTCCTAGAGCAATATAATCAAGACCATCTGAACAGTTAAAGACAACACACTGTTTAGCCACAGCTTTAGCCAAATCTTTCACTGTCTCTGTTTTCCCTGTACCAGCAGGTCCTTCAGGGGCTCCACCCAAGTGAAGATGCAGAGCTCCAAATAAAGTTCTGAAATACAAAACATGTAACCTTGGATGAAACTTATAATTTCCCCTAACAACTTTTTTCTACGGCCGTTCCTTGGCAGCAGCCACTAGTGAGCCTGGTGAGATTATGTGTTTTTTTACTGTATGTCTGGGAGCAACCAAAGGCCTAACTAGCAGTGATTCAGGTTTAAAACGTCCCAGAGATGGGGCCATGGCTAATAGTGTCATATGACAGACTGGGAAAACCAGGGATTGAACTAGGAACCGCTGGGTACAAGGTGAGTGGTTTATCCACTACACTACGCCGACTCTCTAAAATTTCCCTGCATCCAGAAACGTTAGACCTAAATCTTAAAACTTGCAGTATGCCCACCGCATCAAGAAACGTTAGACCTAAAACTTAAAACTTGCAGTATGCCCACAAAATATCAACAGTTACAAGTTAAAATGGTTAATTGTCTTAAGATATACTGAATATACATATCGTTGGTTCGTTTACAAAACCTCGTATGTGCACTTTTTTACCAAACCCTGTTTTTAACATGGCGCCAATAACGACAGTTCAGCGCACCAGGTCACAAAACCTTGTATGCAATAGCCAATGAAAAGTTGTTGTTTTGTGACATTCCAAAATCTCGTACCTCAATTAGTCAAAAGTACCAGTTCTAAAACCTCGTATACGTAAATCTGATAAGACAAAAAAGCAGGTAAGCTTTATCTGGTTTATCACTGTGATGGTTTCAAAGGGTGTCTATGAATACTTTCTCTCGAAGTCATGCTTAAATTTGTCATGCGAACTTTTTTTTGCCTTCAATCAGATTATTTACGAAAATGCTGTAGATACGAGAATTTGTAAACTGGCCTTTTTGTGGAAGTTGTATTATACAAGATTTTGTCCCTATAAATTGAAAATTCAGCACAGGTAACGTGTATACATCAAATGCAGCTTACACGTCTCAAAAGGAAAAGAACTAACTTTGGTTACCTTTTTTATCTATTTAATTAAAACGCAAATTGTCTTTATTGAGTTTCGAAAATTGGCAAAATGTCGTATCTGCAATATCCGGTTACAAAATCTTGTATATTTTTTAAAAAGTATCACAATATGCTAAAAACATAAAACTCTGCCAATGTATTACTTGTACCTGTTAAATAAACTTAAAATATGCTTTCAGTTTGAATCTCACAAGAATATAAGAAAACGCAAAATATCAAGAAAGTCTTTTGTCTCTCCTGTAAAATTTACAAAAGTGCATGTACGAGGTTTTGTAAACGAACCAACGATATATCAAAGAAGCTACAGTTGTATTATAATCAGCTTAATTAAGTATAGTTGTATTATAATCAGCCTAATTAAGTATTTTGAGGCAGACTTTCTACAAAAATTTTAAAAGATTTTCATGCTGAATAATTTTGCAAGTTTTTGTCATCTGTTGACATTCTTTAAAAAAAATAACATTTTCATGTATTCTTTCAGGAATACCATCAATTTGGAACAAAAACTATTTTCTAGGTTATCAGCAAATGACAAAAAACCGCCACTAGCAGGGACAAATAAATGTATGCTATTACCTGTAACATCTGTCTGTCAGTGGTGTGATGACAAGACGACCAGTGTTTCCTAAATACTCATAACCATATTTCAGCATAGAGTTGATCATACGTGTGACCATACGCTCTTCCTGTAAACAAAATTTCAAAACTTAACAATACTAATTTAATCTCTATTTCAAAACCTAACAATACTAATCTTAGCTTTAACCAACTGTAAAACCAAATCAACAAGCCACAATATTTTTTTCAAACTATTGTAATAAATGTTATTTGAACACAACATAATTTGTTCCCTATATCAATAATTCTTTTTACACAGTAGTTAATCTAGAGATGGTGAACTCTGTTTTGAATTTCATGATGCTTTCAAATTCATGAAGAATTTCAGAAACAATGAGAAATTGAAGCCAATCAAAAAACTTATTTTAGATTTTTGAACATCTAGACAAATCAGAATATTTTTCTGCTGTCAGTATGCTTGCGAATGAAACGTTTAGGAAAATTCTGTGAGTAAAAGTGAAGCAAGCCTTTGCTACATATGTATACATAACTTGCTATCTCTCAGGTTACAATTTCTTTCTCCGCCTCTAACATCTTCCAAATATATAAACAAGATACCACACAGTGGTCTGCTGCCACCATCTCCTTTTAAAAAGGCATTTGATGGAAACCAGAGATATTCAGACAGCAGACCCTCAAATAATTGTGCAGAATTAAAAAAAAATCTAAGGAGTTTTGCTGTTCTGGGAAGGCTCCATCAGACTGGGTGTAACATTGCCAATGATTTTAAAAACATAAGAGTAATACATATACCTGCGAAGTTGACAAATTTTTTACAACCAGAAGGCCAAAACTCACCTCCCAATAGTATCGTAACTGACTGAGCCATGAGAAGTCATATTCACTCTTCATGTCCATATCAACAAGCTGAGCAAGTACGTCTCTTCCGTGGACGTCCAGTACAATCAAGGCCTGTAGCGTGACTCGGTTCTGCTTGGATAGTTTCCCTCTCACCATGGCAACAATGTCTTCAATCTGGCTGTTGTTGACTTGTAAGTAATCATAGAGAGCTGTACCACCTTTTCTGATGGCTTCATGAATGTATTGTGTCCAGTATTTTGAGCTCACAGCCAGTACACACTGTCCAGGCCACTGTGTGACCCAGAGTTTGCGGTCACTGACTACATAAGCTTCAAGTGCCTCACCGGTCACCTAGAAAATAAAATGGCAACATCAACAGAGGCTCTTATCCCTTAGCCTGCTATAAAGGAAATGATTCAGAAAATGTTGTCAGTTGAGGTGATCTGCTGCATGTTAATGCTTTCATCAATGACTAATTTGATTTTACTGAAGAAATGTTGGACCCTTACCTACCCATAGAGTGCACATCAAAGACTAATCAGACTGCACTGATCTGCAGGCTGATCTGAGTCTTTGATGGGCTCACCTGCCATTTTGTACCTTTAGCTGGACACCTGCACAAATTTAGGGGATAACTGTATTCAAAATTTTTATTTGGGGATGTATATCGTAGGATATACGGTCGGAAATTTAGTTTTACGGCGACGCGCGAGCAGAGCCGCAAAACGTGATTTCCTAAAGTATATCCGACGATATACCTCCCCAAATGAAAATTTTGAATATGGTTATCCTAATTCTAATGCACTTCTGCAGTTTTGTCTCGAATTGGAGGGTTGGAAGCCGCATAAAGCCGCGTGTCACCCAACGAGATGTGACGTAATTAATGACCTCAAACTATTTCCGACAGTATATTGCAGGATATACTGTCGCAATTTTTTTTAGGTTGTCCAATCAAATGTCGCGTTACAAAATCAAGTCCATTAGAAATCATAATAAATGAACACATGCTTCTGTTTATCCTATGACCATTTAATTCTTCTATACGGTTTGATACAATAGACTTTGCATGGCCCATTGTACCAATCATGGATTCACAGGTTATAATTTCAAAATAAAATTGTATTTCTTTATCTGAAGATTTGTTTTTGTCTCAGCAAACAGTGTAGACACTGATGAAATGACACATTATACACAATTTCATTGGGGTCTTTACTGTTTGCCAAAGAACACATTTAGGAGTCACCAGTATACAAAGGGATAAGCACATTGGGTAAAATACACACCATTTTTCAGTGAATTGGGTTTCCACAATTTCGATTTATTGGCTATCATAGTTTATTGCTCAAATAACAATAATGAGGTACAAACCAACCTTATGGATAGAGGCGACCATATCCGCCTCAAGCTCCAACAGCCATTTTTCCACCTGTCCCCTAGCTTTAGATGTTGAGATAACGTCTCGTAGCTGGACAATTTCCCCTTCACTACTCTTCATGTGTGTGATATCGAGGACGTCTGTAAACTCCAGCGTTGCAATACCCTCAAAGCACTTCTTCAAGTGAGGCTGTACACGCTTAGGGTCTTTTGTTTCTGACAGAATCTCAAGCAACTCGTCGTTGGAAAGGAAGAAAAATCGAGGGAAATACAGTCGCTTCTTTTCCAGGTAATCGTTGAGACCCTGCAAACAAATAATTTGAGCCATGACGTGATTTCCAACACGAGTGTAGACTCAGAGGAGCCTTTGCAGCCTCCTTTTAAGCTTAGAAACTCCAAATGCTTTTCGGCCAGTAGCTTAACAGTCATAGAGTATTCAAGTGACTAGCAAAGACTCTGATCAGACTACACGTATGCGTAGCTGGTCTGAGCCTTTGCTGGTCGCACATACCAAATTGTCAAAATCTCATGTCGCTGCTCATTTTTATTATCACCTAATTGCCAACTTTTTGCCTACTGGGTAATATTTTATGATTTTTTCTTCGCCTACTGACTTTTTTCAAAAGTAACTTTTTCAAAATATTTTTTTAGGAACGCCCTCAGAGTGTTGAATGGTTTGGATCCAGAACACTGTTCCTGGTCTTGGTCCGAACTCTTTGCAAAGGTTTTCTATATATGAGCCTCTATGCGAGAAAACCTGTCTTTGGAGGGTTGCCAACAACAAAGGGGCAGACCAGCCTGCGCATTCGCCCAGTCTGATCAGCGCCTTTATTTTTCGCTTTTGGGAATGTATCACATCCAAACTTGCTACAAGCGAAATTTCAACTTTCTAGCTAGTCTCTGTAGCTGAGGAGACTGGTTTGAATCTCACTTTGTCGGAAACCCCCGAAGACAGGTTTTCTTGCTAAGAGGCCCATATACACCTGTGCAATTCTTGGTTAACTTTTAACCTACCTGCAACTTCATGACCCTCAAATATTGAGAAAATATCACAATATCAGGGTAAAATGTAGGCATCACACATGTTTTTTCATGCATTTGCCGGTTCTCGAGGAAGCTGTTTGAACACGAGGCCGATTGCTGAGTATTCAAACATCTCGTGAGGGACCCGGCAAGTGTTAATTCAATGAAACAAACATGTGTGATCGTTATTCTTGCATATTTTGCCTTATTCCAACCAAATTCGCACTGGAAACGCTACTAAACATTGAATTATCCGGTTTCTTACAATGGATTTCTCTAAACAAAATGGCGTCGACTGTAAGCTTTTGAACGTCATAAAGTTATCACAATGTCAACAACATTTTCGTGAGCAAAAACATCGGCGAAATGATCAGCTGGTCCACATCGCATTCAGTATATAACCTCATGCAAATAACTCGGGGCTCATTTTAAGTATTTTCAAGTTCAAACCCATGTTCAAACAGCACGTGAATCTCCTGATTTGAACATGGATTTTTGTTCATTTGACAATGGGTTAAAACAGCTATAGATACGAATAGATAACTATGCAAGATTAAGGCTTAACTCTTCATGTGACCAGAAGACATTTCAAATGAAATGTAAGGCATTGTTTTGTTTGTTACTGAACGCAGTAAATTTTAAAATGTTGTTTACTGAAATATTTAGATAACCCTTTGAGGTAATATATTGTACGTAGTTAGACATGTGTATTTTAGGAATGATTCTCTGAAAATTGGGAAACTGGACTGAATACTACTGTTCACTAGGGCTGGTTAAGGACAATAACTGGTTTATATTTAAGGAAATTTTAGACAGTGCCAGGAGAAAAACAGTCTATCTCCAGAACCATAGTCTATAGACTACTGAAAGGATTTAACCAAGATAAAGTCAAATCTTGTGAATACTAGAGATTTTATTTCGAATTTTCAGAAGATCAAATTATAGGGAAGTAGACATAAAAGCATTTTACACCCCCCCCCCCCCCAATTGAATATTTTCTGTTTACTTCCAATCATACATATGTTTTGTGTGCGTAAAAGAAACGTCTCACTGAGAAGTTTTTCTTTTACGCACCCAAAACATATGTTTTTATAGACTGTTATTAAAAAAAATCATAAATATACCCTATTCTCCAAATTCATCCTGTCCCGAATTTAATTTGAATAAGCTAGTATTTTGAACAATCGAAGTTGAGAATTTTTCGAGGTTTTACTGTACCTTTTGAATTAACTCCAGTAATTCATTGGACTTCTTTAGTCTCTCAAGTAGTTTGTCAATCTTAATCACTTCAAGTACGTGTTTGTCAAATGTTGCCGACTTCATGATGTCACGCCAGTTCTTGTCGACGGTGGTGAAGCGACGTCCTTCCTCGGGCATCTGGGCCATGATGTCTGGGGAGCTGAAGATTGGCTCCAGGTACAGCCATGTGGCTTGAACCTTCAACCATTCATCTAATACGTCTTGTAATAGCATCAACTTTCCTTCCCAGTCTCTGAAGAGGAATTAAATCTTTTCATGAATTTTTTGTCATCAGCTGACTTTTTTTCAAAATTAACTTTTTCAAAACATTCTTTCAGGAACACTATCAGAGTGTCAAACTTATTAGATCCAGATCATTCTGTCGGTCCTGATCTGGATCCAAAACTGTTTGCAAAGATTATCAGCAGATGACAAAAGTCCCTGCTTGCAAGGAAAGCAATTTTTCATGAAATTTTTGTCATCTGCTGACTTTTTTCAAAACTAACTTATCTGAAACATTCTTTCAGGAACACTCTCAGAGTTTCAAATAGTTTGAATCCAGATCAGGACTGATGTTCATGGTCATTTTCCTATAAATCATGTGTAAAATTTCATGGTAAAAATATTTAGGAGCCACAATATCCAAATCTATGTTATTCTGAGGTGTGCTATAAAGTGACTACATGATGTAAATACTTGAGTAGGCTTACTTGATCTCAGCTTCAAATGGTTTAATGAAAGGAGATCCTCTCATGGTTTGAGTCTTGACAATATGGTCATCAAGGAGCAGTTGGATATCATCAACTGAAGACAGAATCTGTGTTCCGGTATCTCTGTACGATATCATTGTGAACTCAATCTGCAATTATAAGGATATCATTGTGAAATCAATCTACAATTATAATGATATCATTGTGAAAATAATCTACAATTATAACGATATTATTGTGAACATAATCTACAATTATAGCGATATCATTGTGAACTCAATCTGCAATTATAACGATATCATTGTGAACTCAAAATGCAATTATAGCGATATCATTGTGAACTCAATATGCAATTATAACAATATCACTGTGAACTCAATCTGCAATTATAACGATATCATTGTGAACTCAAAATGCAATTATAGCGATATCATTGTGAACTCAATCTGCAATTATAACAATATCACTGTGAACTCAATCTGCAATTATAACGATATCATTGTGAACTCAAAATGCAATTATAACGATATAATTGTGAACTCAATCTGCAATTATAACGATATCACTGTGAACTCAATCTGCAATTATAACGATATCACTGTGAACTCAATCTGCAATTACAACCATATCATTGTGAATTCAACCTACAATTATAATGATATCATTGTGAACATAATCTTCAATTATAACAATATCACTGTGAACTCAAAATGCAATTATGGGTATATCATTGTGAACTCAATCTGCAATTATAACAATATCATTGTGAACTCAATCTGCAATTATAATGCTATCATTGTGAAGTCAGTCTGCACTTATAACACAAATAGGTCTCAATGTGAGAAAACCCGTCTTGGGGGTTTCTGACCAAGTAAAGCCCAAACCAGCCTACTCAGCTACGAAGACTAGCTAGAATATTGAAAAATTGCATCGAGCTAGTTGGACTATTCTACTTTCTAGATAGCGAATAACAAAAGAATGTGCAGATGTGCAAGCTGGTCAGCCCCTTTGTTGTTTGCATGCAACAATATCAGGTTTTCTGAGGACAAGGCCTAAATGAGCCAATTCATGAGTTTAAGGAATTTACTGCATATATATGTAGTGGGTTATCATAAACAAAATATTTGAGCACAAAATGGTCCATTTCTTCTCATGATGTTGCACCTCAACAAAGTTCAAAATCTAAGATCCTTGCATATTTGGTCAAATAGGATTATAAGAATTTATAATGAGTGTGAGGGTGAGACAGAAAAATCCTTCCACAGTATCATAGTTTGGCACCATTCAATTTCACATTTCCGTAGTAAAAAGTTAAAATTCTCACATTTTTCATACTTTTTTATGGTCTGACTAAAAACTTTGGAAAAGTGGAAGAAAAAGCAATCCATCACGAGCCTGTCCATGTAGAATAGAGAAATCTCACCCTTGGGGTCAGAATTTAACCAGGGACTCAGCAAGCCTTGTCCCCAATTAAAATTCCGACCCCTTGGGTGAGATTTCTCTATCCTACATGGTCACTCATCATGGATTGTTATATTCTATCTCAGGCTACAATTTCAGATATTTAAATCCGCTGTGCAAGAATAGAATTTCTATCACAGGCTAAAAGAATGGCATTTTCTATCGTGGTGTGGTTAAAAAAATATCTTAAGATAGACTGTCATTGGTGTAGCTCCCATTATACAGTTACAAATGTGCATAATAAAACTAATAACATTCTAGGTAGGTTACCTTATGTGTTAAAAAAGATTTTCCATACCATTAGGAACTGCTCTTAAAGGAAAGAATTCTTTCCTTTAAGAGAAATTCCCATTTTGAAAAGGGACGCAACTGAAGACAATCACTGCTTGATCCAGTTGTCTCTCTTTAATGTGCATAACTTTTCTAGCCTTCTGGCTACGCCATACCATTAGGAACTGCTCTTAAAGGAAGAATTTGCTCCCTCTGGGAGCAAATTCTTTCTTTTGAGAGAAGTTCCCATTTTGAAAAGGGATGCAAATGAAGAGAACCACTGCTTGATCCAGTAGTCTCCCTTTAATGTAAATGATCTTACCGGTGCCCATTCTGTCTTCATCTTCTCCATGGCTTTCTCAAGGGAGTATTCCTTACTGGCTGCCTCACTGATCGACTCAAACTTTGGGATATACTGGTCAAGGTTCATGTCCACAAACCGTGACAGACAGTAACTGTCATCAGGTTTCATTGTGTAGCCCACAATCTCGGAGATCGAATCCCAATGACGGTCTCGTAGACCAGGGTTGAAGAGGGTTTGGATGAGTGGCATATGCTCTCTGAATTCTTCCACTTTAGATTTCACCTAGAATCATTTCAATAACATAGTCCATCATATGTCCAGGTATGCAAATCACGAGTGTGAGGGTGGGATAGCAAAATGCATCCTAAGGATCACCGTTTGGCATCACGAGGCGAGCCGATTGATTACAAACAGTGATCATGAGGGGCAGATTTTTCTATCCCACCCTCACACGAATAATGGATTCTTTTTTTTCACATTTGAACACCGCATTTTTATATTGGAAAAAGGCTTCCAGAAAACCCTGAATATGCTGAAATGCGGTATGCATGTGACATAATGATGTCATTTTAACTTTACTTAGCTGCTCGTTTTTTATCTTTCCCATGGGTTGGTACAGGGTATGTGAGATAGAATCAGGATTCCCACAGAAATTTAAAAACACAATTCCATGATTTTTTTTAAAAAAAAATCCATGATCATCAATGTAATTTCCATGATTTTTTTATGCATGGCCTCCAATCTCCCCTTTTAGCAGCATCTTCACCATGCTGAGCATAAATGTGGAATGCAGCAACAACAGCATGCTTGTAGACCATGCATGCATTTTGAAATAATTAAAACTTGAAACCACCAGTAGCCAGAAAACTAGCTGTCAGACATTATTTCACAGAAGTCCATGATTTTTCCATGATTATTCAGCTGGGTTTTTTTTAAATTCCATGTTTTTTCCATGCATGGAACTTTTTAGTGATTTTCCAGGTTTTCCATGATTTCCAGAGCTTGTGGGAACCCTGTAGAATTTTCTCATATGGGCAAAAAAACAGAAGAAATCCCAATCTGGTGTGCAAGAAATATTATGGTTGTAAAATTGGGATTATTTTATACACTATAGATGTATTTTAACACATGTTTTGGGTACTCGAAAGAACCATCTCATTCAGATGTTTCTTTTGAGTACACACAACATTAGTTTTGGTTGAGAAATAAGAAAAATAACTAATTTAAAAACTCTTATCTAAAGACCAGGCCCATCATGTTAACTAGATTGTTTACCTCGGAAACTGATGATCAAAACAGCAGAATTTTGCCCAAGAATGAAGATTCCGTTATATTTACACAAAATTTCATAGTTATAGGTCATTGCCTTATATCTACTAAACTTGAGTGGTTGCATTTATTCTGAATAAACTGGAAAAAGGAATCCCTCAGATATAGAGAGAACCTACAAATCAACAGAGCATAGTTTTTCAACAAGACCAAACTCTGCTCTGGACCTGCGTCGCGGGAGCAAATCGTCAATGTGTAAACAGTCAACATGCAAAATTCAAATAAACAGGAATGAATCAGATTACACCCAAATTTCGCAATGTAATCTACAGTAAGCATTTCAGATGAAAAAAATGTCTAAGTTCAACACCCGTCAAAAATGAGAAAAAATTTATGAAACGTGCACAATATAGGAGGTGCACATCTTCAATATGTGAACAATCATAAGGCAAAGTTTGAATAAAAAGGAATGAAAACTTATGGAGTTACAGATTACACAAACTTGGCACCCCTAAAATGTTGCGGATGGAAGGACAGATGGGAAAAATAAATAGGTTCAACACCCATCAAAAATGAGAAAAAACAATGAAACAATCTCACAAAATAGATGGTGCACATCTTCAATGTGTGAACAATTATTATGCAAAGTTTGAATATAAAGAAATGAATACTGTTGGAGTTACAGATTACACCAGCTAGGCACCCCCTAGGCATTGCGGATGGAAAAAAAGTCTAAGTTCAACACCCGTCAAAAATGAGGAAAAATTTATGAAACGTTCACAAAATAAGATGTGCACATCTTCAATATGTGAACAATCATTGTGCAAAGTTTGAATATAAAGGAATGAATACTGTTGGAGTTACAGATTACACAAACTAGGCACCCCCTAAGCATTTCAGATGGAAAAAATGTCTTAGTTCAACACCCCTCAAAAATGAGAAAAAATTTATGAAACGTGCACAAAATAGGAGGTGCACATCTTCAATATGTGAACATCATTAGGCAATGTTTGAATAAAAAAGAATGAAAACTTTTGGAGTTACAGATTACACAAACTAGGCATCCCCCTAAGCATTGCGGATGGAAAAAATGTCTAAGTTCAACACCCCTCAAAAATAAGAAAAAATTTATGAAACGTGCACAAAATAAAAGGTGCACATCTTCAATATGTGAACAATCATTAGGCAAAGTTTGAATAAAAAAGAATGACAACTTTTGGAGTTACAGATTACACAAACTTGGCACCCTAAAGTGTTTCGGACAGACGGACAGATGGACGGACGGACAGACGGATGGACGGACGGACAGACGGACGGACGGACGGACGGACGGAGTGGACCCACTACTAGACCTGCTTTCGCTAAAGCGACGCAGGTAAAAAATTCTACCAGGAACACTATAGGAGTGTCAAATGGTCTGGATCCAGATCAAGACCAACATTTTGTCAGTCCTGATCTGGGTCCAAACTGTTTGCAAAGGTTATCAGCAGGAGACAAAAGTTTCCGCTAGCAAGGAAAGTTAAAAAGAAGCAATGAAATTTTTAGCTTATTGAGATAGTTTCATACTTGTATGAATAATTTAAAAGTTCGTTGTAAATACAGTAAAACCTGTCTTTCGTGGCCACTCAAAAGTAGACAAAACAAAGATCTTACTGACAAATGGTAGCTAAATGAAGGTCGAAAGTATTGCAGAATGCTCCCAATGGAGCATTCTGCAATACTGTTGACCTGCATTAAGCAATAATCAGTCCTAAAAACTATTATTGGTCTTCCTTTTGAGTGACTGTTTAAGACAGGTTTTACTGTACAAAACAGTCTCAGTTCACTTACTTTTCCTGCTATTTTCTTGGCTGCAGGCACTGAGTCAAAGCCTTTCTCTAGCTTGTACAGCCCTCTCCAGAAGTTCCCAACTTCCTGGTCTACATCATCAGGGTCTACACCTGACATTGGACCATCCATCCAATCTCTGTAAGAATGAAATTTCACTTGATTGCTTTCACAGGAAAGCGACAATTCAAATTATGTTAACGCATGGATTATTTTGGAGGGGGGGGGGAGATAGTGAGAGATTTGCTAATTTTGCTGTCAAAAATCTCATTGAAATTGGCTTGATTGGAGAAAAATCCCATAAAAAATGTATTTAAGCAAAGGATTTTATTTAAAATTATCGCTAAAAATTCATAATTTCTCGTCAGTTTTGGCTGAATGGGATATTTTCTGTCATGATATTCTGAGCCAGAATTATCCCTGCTAACATAAAAGATATACGCTTGTGAACTTGACTTTAGGGGGGTTCTATTGTGAAACATTTTAAACAATATATAGTAACATTTCATGCAGAATTTATATTCACTATTAAGAATTTCTTCATGATCAATTTATGCTAAGTTCACAAAATGATAATCCTGTCTTCAGGATTTCTGACCAAGTAAGGCTCATCCCTGCAGTTTCATTAATCAGTGTGTGCCACAAATATAGTATGGTAGCAGATGTAGATTCATGCAAAAATCTAGATATCTAACCACTTAGCTCAGCTACACATGCACCTTTTCATGCTTGTATGTCGTCTGCTGATTTTTTTCAAAATCAACTTTTTAGAAAAATTCTTTCAGGAATACCATCTGAGTATCAAACAAATTGGATCCAGATCAAGCCCGACATTTTGTCGGGCCTGATCTGGATCCAATCTGCTTGCAAATGTTATGAGCAGACAACACTAGTAGGCAATGAGTTAAATTTTGTTTTGTTTGATTTGATTCTTTACGTCCCATCAACAATCTTTCAGTTAAACACGGACGGGTCTTCCTGGGTTGAACCAGTACTAAGCTAAGATAAATGTGTCTTGCTCAAGGACCACAATACAGTGACGCCGGTGAGGCTCAAACCTGCAGCCCCTCTGTCTCAAGTAAAGCACTCTACCACTGAGCCACTGCGCTCCCTATGAGATAAATGATTGAGGCAGGATAACGTTACAGGGCTCATTCATTCTTACTTGTATTTGTTGTTAAATTCCACTGTGGTCTCATACAGCTGCAGGTAGGGTTTAAGTGTGTTGATGATGGACTGACGTTGTGGATAGGCTGTTGTCTGCCAACCAAACGCTTCCTCCTCTGTGTTGAAAGCTTCAATCTAGAAGAGAAATCATACATCACCCTTAATGCGCCAATCGTAACAAAAGTCATCTGCTTTTCTCGTCTGCTGAAATGTTTAAGAAGCCTCTATGGCAAACAGTGTGGACCCAGATCAGACTGCTCCTATAGGAGCAGTCTGTTCTGGGTCCACCCAGTTTGCTTCTATACTTAATTTGTCAGTAATGTTAGGCAATTAATTGCAGCCGACGACTTCAGCAGACGACATTTTCAGATGCATTTTTTCTAGGCACTTTAAGGGATAACATATTTTTCTATGCATTTACATCTGAGTGTGGTGTTCAAACCTGAGCCTGAGAGGCAGTGTATTAATGACCCCCCCCCCCACCCCCCCCCCCACCCCCAGTGATCTAGCAGATGTTAGTGTATCAGAAAACCATGTTTGATTGTTATTATTGCATTAAGTCTTTTGTCACTTGAAAACTTTTGAAAAGCGCTTCCAAAAGTTCATTTTTGTATAAAATAATGGTATGCAAAAGCATGATGTATTCTTAGGTTTTGAAAATGCCTGTTCCAGAGCTAAGACTTGCGTCATCCTAAGGTCACTAAATTATGTTAATTTCTATGCATGTTACTGTTGATGATGTCAATTTTAGTGGCAGCCTAGAAGGTGTATATGTAAATTACAAAAGCTGTGCATCAACAGCACATGGAATGCCTGATTAATACATGAGTTTTTGCCAATTAAAACATGGCTGTTAATAGCCTGCAACACGTTTTTTTATGCAATAATATATATTAAAATATACATCACATAATTTTTACATGAGGAACAAAGCTTTTCCATATTACGAGTTTTTTTGTTTTTTGTTATATCCAGATGGAGTCTGGAAACAGTGAACAAGAATTTTGCAGAAGTCGGTGTCACACCTGCCTGGTGTCAAAGTCACTTGAGTGTGACCTACTTCACTGGAACACAGCCTTTGGTTGAAGTGTATGCCGACGACAATAACTTGCAACTATCAATGCCGAAGAGAAAAGCACTTTAAATTGTTGACAGACAGGTGAACAAGCGGATGGACAGCTTGAACTTCTATGTTACATCCTGCAAGAGCCAGGCAATATAATAAAGTAACAATGTTCAAAATGGCTTTATTACTTAGAATCTGCTATATGACTAGACTTTTGTACTATTTTATATGTTCGCAGAGGCGATCCAAAGATTTTCTGTGAGATAAGCTGGATCAACCCTATACTCCATAGGTTATTTTTAGATCATGACATCATTTTCTATTTATAGACCAAATTGAAAAAATTCAAGAAAAATTTAAGTTAAGTTTTGAATACTTTTGAAAATATTATTGAAAATGGAGCATTTGCTCCAAAAGAGCAAATCCTCCATTTTCCATAATGTTTTCAAATACATGATATTTCAAAGCCGTCAAAAGACATTACTATGGAGTAACGGGTTAAAATAAAAAAGGACTTTCATACGTAAGATACATCACCTTTTCGGCTGCAGCCTGTAATTTGTTGTCGAGAGCCTGTGCTTTACGCAGGTATTTCGAGATCTCTGACATGTCTCCATTTGACTGGAATTCTTCCACCTGTTTCGTGTAGCTTTCCATCTCCTCAATGAATCTATCACGACGCAACTGAAAATGGACACAAGTGTACTTTCTAAATCTGACATTAAACTCATATATGTTCCATATACCAATGGCGTAGCCAGAACGCTAAAAAACATAAAGCACATCAAAGGGGAAACTACTGGACCAAGCAGTGATTATCTTCATTTGCGTCACTTTTCAAAATGGGAACCTCTCTTAAAGGAAAGAATTTGCCCCCAGAGGGTGCCAATTCTTTCCTTCATGAGCAGTTCCTTATGGAATGGAAAATCACTTTTGCAGAATTTGGGTGATCTCCCTTGAATTTTGCTATTTTTATTACGCACTTGCGTAAGTGCGTAAATGTATACAATTCAGCCCCTTCATAAAGCTATTTTTGGGGTACATAGGAACAGACAACCTTATAAGTAAATAATGTTATATATAATAGATATATATACAGGGACAATTTTACGAAAGAATTGTGGGAAAAAAATTCAGCAATTCAGTATTGGCATTATTACATTTATGAGTATGATAAATATTGAGCGTAAAAAAGTTTAATTGCCTAGGGGCCTGGGTCACAAACCCCAACGACCAGTTTTCTGATGATGAGGCTCCTATGACAAATTCCAAGTAAATTGTTATTATTGTAAGGTATGAATTGCAGTTGAGTTGAGCATGAAAACAGTTTATAGCCTCAGAACCTGGCTGTGAATCCAAAGATGAGGCCAGTATGATATAAGTAGGGAGTGCAGTGACTCAGTGGTAGAGTGCTTTATTCGAAACCAAGAGACTGTGGGTTCGAGCCTCACCTGAGTCACTGTGTTGTGGTCCTTGAGCAAGACACATTTTTCCTAGCTTAGTACTGGTTCAACCCAGTACTACCCGTCCCTGTTTAACTGAAAGATTGTTGATGGGACATAAAGAATCAAATCAAACAAAAGTACGATATAAGTCAATATACATGCATTTTATTTACAGTAAAACCTGTCTTAAGTGGCCACTCAAAAAGAAGACCAAAAATTGGTTTCAAGATCCATTATTGCTTAATGCTGGTCAAAAGTATTGCAGAATGCTCCAAGGGAGCATTCTGCAAAACTTCCGACCTTCATTTTTTTTAAGCTATCATTTGTCATAAAGAGCTTTGTTTTGTCTAATTTTGAGTAGCCACTTAAGACAGGTTTTACTGTATTATTGAAAGTTATGCATTGCTGATATTACCTTAAGTGTGTCCTCATACTGGCTCCTCTTCTCCGACACTATCAGCTTGTGCTCCTCAAATATTGCCGGCATACGTCCATGCCACATGAAAACATTCGCATTCAGCCTGATCTCTGCCGGGGAGAACTGAGCGAAGTCTGAGAGGAAAGCAAGCCTCTCCTGCGACTGATACAGCCTCTTCTCCATCTTGAAGATGATGTCCGACTCGACTTTCTCGATGTAAGCTTTCAGCTCCATGAGTTGCTCCGTGTTGGCTGGGGTTGTCAGCGCCTTCTCAGCGATTTGTTCATAGTCATCACACAACCTATAACAATCCATCATTCAAACCATTTATACCAATTACTGATATGCAATCTTGGATCCTATTCAGTTTGGTTTTTTAAAGCGGAATTGGTAATAAGGGCCTCAAAGCCAGAAAACCTGTCTTCGGGGGTTTGCGAGAAAACAAAAGCACAGACCAGCCTGAGCAAGGGAAATTTCAATTTTCCAGCTAGTCTCTGTAGTTGAGAAGACTGGTTTCAGTCCCAATTTTTCAGATACTCCAAAGACAGATTTTGTCGCGTTGAGGCCCGTATAATTCAATATACTAGCATGAACTCATAAGCTGAATGGTAAACAATGTGGATCCTAATCAGATGGATTCTTTGCAAGACAGCTGATCTAAACCTACACTGTTTAAAAAAAAGTCAGAGCATGATAATACCAACAATTTGACTAAGCACTCATCCAAATGGTATTGGCCTGGGCATCCACCAAGTCCAATCAGAGTCTTTGCTGTATGTTCATTTGGCAGCTAAGTACCCAAGCATTCCAATACAGCGTTCCCACAGAAATTCAAAAACACAATTCCATGATTTTTCCATGATTTTCCATGATCAACAATGCCATTTCCATGACTATTTAATGCACAGACTCCAGCCTCCCATTTTAACAACAACTTCACCACGCTGAGCATAAATGCGGAATGCAGCAACAACAGCATGCTTGTAGACCATGCATGCATTTTTAAAAAATTAAAGCTTGAAACCACCAGTAGCCAGAAATCTAGCTGTCGGACACAAATGTGTCCGACAGCTAGTTTTCTGGCTACTGGTGGTTTTGTCATATAAATTCACAAAATTCCATGATTTTTTCCATGATTATTTGGGTTTTTTCAAATTCCATGATTTTTCCATGCATGGAACTTTCTTTAGTGATTTTCCAGGGTTTCCATGATTTCCAGAGCTTGTGGGAACCCTGCCAATAACTGGTCAGCAGGACAAATGGTTAAGTAATGGTATGGATAGTAAATTGATAATCAAAAGAGCTCACAGATAAGCATTTCTAAATAAGTTTACATTTCTGTACATTAACCCAATTTAGTCAAATGGATTTTCCCATCTTTATTGATTGAATGAGTCAATTTACAATTTTGGGGTCTGTTGTGAGGTATTTCTCGTTAAATTAAAATTTTTATTGAATATTCTGTTACATGGAGTACAGTGGCTCAGTTGGTAGAGCACAAGACTGGGGATCGAAGGGTTCCTAGTTCGAAACTCACCACCGGCAGAGTCACTGTGTTGTGTCCTTAAGCAAAACACTTTATCCACTGCTTAGTACTGGTTCAACCCAAGAAGACAAGAAATCATCCCAATATGACTGAAAAATTGTTAACTGGGACATAAAGCATCAAAATTAACAAATACTCTGTCTACAAACAGTGAGGACCCTGATCAGGCATTGCATTTGATAGAGTAAGATCTGGGTGTGCACTGTTTGCCCTTCCCTGACAGATTGAACGCTACACTTTTTCCTGTAAATGTTATTTAAATCTTAGTAAATAGTGCAGATTCTGTAGATGCTAAATCTCTCAGTCTACACTGTTTATCGCAATATATGTATGACGTACAATGCAACAAAATTACTTCGCAAATGTCTATTGATGATTGTGATTGTACTGTAAATGTTCTTAAATCACGAACACTAGTTACCTGCCAAAAAGGCCTAGTCAAACAGCGCAGATCCAGATCAGACTGCTTCTAAGCAGTCTGATCAGGGTCTTCCCTGTTTGTTATTCTGACAAACATTTTGTGAGTTCCAGCCCTGAAAACCAACATTTCATTTGAGAAAAGAAAAAGAAAACTTCGAAATTTTTGAACATTTACTGTAATAGGATTCCAAGAGTTTACTTACAGTTTATTCTCTTCTTGGTGGTCTTTAGCCATTCTGCCGAGAAGTTTGGTACACAGGGCGTCTGCTCTCTTTGAGAGGGCCCGAATCAAATCATCACAGTGCACCTCAAACATGCCGAGTCTCAATACCTGGAAAAACAGACAATCCAATTAGAATTCACATCAAACTGATGTTTTCTCTTTACTGTTTTGCTGCCATTTCATGTAAAGTTGTACTATGAAACTACAGAACTATAATAATGGTTATATATAATAATGAATATATCATTACGTAATACTAATCAAAAGTCATGCAATAAGACACTGATATATTTTGTTCTCTGTTAAATCCTTCTTTGGACATGCATTAAATAAGCCTTGCATTTTAATCGCTTTTTTGCAACCTGTTTAATAAGTTCATTAATACAAGAACAGGAATGTTAGATTCTATTTATCACATGACATTAAAATTACTTAAAACTCATTTTTGAGAATTTGCCATCTTTTACGCAACACTTAAATGGACATCATTACGTAACCTTATTAAATTTGTAAACCACTAACGGTTAATCGATTTTTATTGCATGGCGTTATATCACTCCCACAGGCGACGTTATGTGCTAAATGTATGTATAATATTTCAAATCTTTAGATTAATATTCAATAAATCATTTATAATGATTCCAAAAGCAGAATTTCCTTTATATTTAGTGAAATTATTATTTTTATTATGCTTGTCATATTTTGTGATAATTGTTTCAAAATGACAGGTTACAATGACATGCCAATTTGTGACTGGTTTAAATGTTTTAGTGTCTAATTATTAAACTTGCAGTGAATAATTAAATGAAAGTTCATGCTAAAACATTCTTAAAGTCATGCAAAAAAGAAATAAAACTTATATATCTTACAGTTAAAATGAATAAATTTTTACAAAGTATAAAGAAGTGACAATGTGAATGATTGTGATGTTATGTGATTAAGCTAAATTTTCATCTGTGTCGGGCTTGATGAATTAAGAAAGAAATAATAATGTCAAATCATCACGTTATTTTACTGTAACTTTCATTGCTTACTGAAAGAAAGACAAAACAAATCTGGGTGGTAACTAACAAAACTAAGGCATGACTAATACTATAAGTTCTTGTGATTCCCCAGTAAAGGGACATAAAGGTGGGCATGTACTAATAGATGTGGTAGGTACTGAAACCATCTAGACTTACTTGAACCTGTATACTTGCTGAAAATGTTCAATGCTTCTAATCTGAAGGAATGACTGAAAGACAGCTATGGAGAGAAAGGATGGTGTAAGGAAAGAGAGTGAGAGAAAGAAAGAAAACAAACATAAAAGCCTCATCAAGAGAGCTGGCACCTAGGTTAAGTAACTTGTTTCATGCTCAACTGAGCACGAAATTTCAACAGCAGCTCATAAATACTACAATCCCGACAAATAAAAAGGTTTCTTGCCTTAAGAGTCTTAGATGTTGTATTTATCATGCTAATAAATGTAAAAATGCCAACAATTTTGGGATTTTAACAATTATGAGCAGGATAAATTTCTTGCTCAGCTGAGTTGAGCATGAACTTTTTTTATAACCTGGGGGCCTGGTTTCAGCCAATGGCACAAGATACAGTGTCATAAAAAGACTGTGAACACTATATAGGTCAGCACACAATATTTTGCATCCCATCAGAGCATTCGCGTACGCTAAGTATTGTGAACACTTACTTATATTTGGCGGGAATTTTTATTTGGCACTATTGGCAGTATAAGCAAAAATCGTCAAAATATCAGACCGGGAAATACATTCAGTCACACAATAAGCAATAAATGGACACACACCCTTAGTACAGTGAGCCACTTTAGTTACGCACCACTTTTTCAGGGCCCATATTTTTTGACAAAAATGCTGGAATCAAACATTCTCTATGATAATTTACTTATTGACATTTTATCTGTTTGTTGACATCAAAAATATATTCAGAATCACTCATGCGAAACATTCTGCTGCGTCAAAGGCAATTTTACTTACTTTGACAAAAATGCACGTGCAACCTGAACGTCTATATTTTCTATTTACGTTTTGTGCTAGGCATCATCCATGGTGATCGTTGTGACAGAAAAACACCAAGAATAATTATTTTATTCAAGTAAAACCCCTTTTTTCGGTCGTTGAATTTAGTAACACCGTTACTTTTTGGTGAAATTCTCGTTTTTACGTCATATTAACGTCATATACAATAATCAAACAGCGTTTCCTTCGCAAATTGTTTTTTTATGAGTCACTTGTTGACATAGAAGTATCAAAACACTAAAACGTCTTATCATTGACACGTCTTATAGCCTTGGTAGTAGTGACGTCAACACTAACGTCAACACCATGGTGCCAATAAATCCGTTATTTCTTTTACGAAAATAAACGGCGGATACATGGTTGTTTAAAATAAAATTATAAAAGAAAAGTTTTGATGTCTAGTTTACTCAGAATCATACAAAATTTTAACTAACTTAATTTTTTTTATTAAAACCAACTTTTTTCAAACCTTGGCCAGCTGGGAACCAAAATAGTAAAACGTTTAAAAAAAATGATGAAGTTAACAAACACATTCCAGTCTTAGATATTGCCAAGAATAAATCGGCTCTTATCTCTGGCAAAGCAGAAATTCGACCCTGAAAAAAGTGCAGTGTGAAGTGAGTTTCATTCGAAATAATGCAGTGTGAAATGGTGTTTTGAGGGTAGTGCCTTTCAAGATTCATTTTCTCATTCGTTTCTGATCTGATCGCAATGAAATTGCAATGGGTAATGCAAATATTGATGCGCTTTACGCTGATAGTCTCAGAATAAAAATATCATTTTTCTTTTCTGAGTGATTTTACATTTCATAAGTGGTGCGTAACTAAAGTGGTTCACTGTATATTGGTATTGGTATTGTCAAAAATCAACTTTCGAAAGGTAGGGTACGTTTCAACATAAAGGAAACCACATCTTAAAAGGGGCTTCTTTTAAGATGTGGTTTCCTTTACGTTGAAATGTACACTACCTCCCAAAAGGGAGCAGATTCTTTCCTTTAATAGTAATCCTTATTAGAATAGAGGCAATTTAATTAAGAAACTGCCAAAATTAAACTACGACAATATGTCAGTCTTTTAAAATCGCCAAATTTTGCTGCCGCAAATATTATGTGGTTTACAGTATGAAAGGCTCAGACAAAAACAGCCCACTGTATAGCTGCACAAATAATGCTTCAAGATTGACTTAAAGCATATTTGAGATAAGTACCAAATACCTCATGAACTGGCCAGTATCTCTTTTTATCAGTTATCTCTCATATTAACTGCATCGTTGCATGTTGCCTGATAAATCTCACAACATGCGCCTTTGTCAGGTCATGATGACGTTGCACTTTTTTAATGATGTCGCCAATGACACTAAATCGAAACAAAACTCGATAATTACGTCATAATCGCTAGTTTGAACAGTGAATAAGCTTGTAAACTGATAGATAGAATACCAGGTTGGCATCTTTTGATATCAAGTTTACCAGGCTCAGCTTTCAAAATGCATGTTGAACGTTCGGCAAGCATCTAGATGTCAACAAGCCTTCTCGAAGCCTTGCCTGGTAAACCTGATATCAAAAGACACTCACCTAGTATTCTCTATATACACAAGCTCTGCCATTTGTTTAACCATGCATATCATATTTTGTTTGTTTGTTTGTTTTGATGCTTTACATCCCAGTCATCAACTTTTCAGTCATGTCTGAACGATTTTCTGTTGAACCAGTACTAAGCAGCAGATAAAGTGTCTTGCTCAAGGACACAACACAGTGACTCTACCGGCAGTGAGTCTGAGACTTTCGAACTAGAAACCCTTTGATCCCCAGTCTAACCCTCTACCAACTGAGCTGTGTTTGCTAGACCTACCACTTAAGAATTTGGCAGCTGAAAGCAGATATTTCTCTTGATGAAGCTTGTGTAAACACATGTAAAACATACACACACATATTCAACAGATCTAAGTTGAAGCAATGATAAAAAACATCTACAACAATAATCTCCCCATTTTTAAGATGAGCTCCTTCAACCTTGAAATTATACTCAGCATCAATGAAAAGTTACCAGTAAGTCCTATATAGACAATATTTAGTTCATTCTAAACGAAGAACTGAGGATACTTCAGCACTTAGTTTTATGGCATAGAGTCCCATCCATCACCAATATGGAAAGCAGTATTCATCACATCCGAATGTATTATACCCATTCCTTGACGGACCCCAGTAATTTCCATTGCATTGCATTGCATTGGAAAATGCTAAGTTTAGGTGCTACCTTAAAGTTTGATCCTCATATTTTGTGTTTAACAGGATTATTCAAACCATTTGGTGGCATTTCCAATGAAAACATCTAGGGCATGTACTGGCATGTTGTCTTCTGAAAATGATAATTTCAAATTCTTAAAAAACTGCTAAAAACATAAAAAGCATAAGGATCACATGCACCATAGCTCCAGTGCTCATGGAACTGTTTTATCTTCAAACCAGTCCGCCGTAGACCAGAAACTTGAACGTAAAAGTAGCCATAGAGCTGTATTATATATTTTCCAAAAAATATCGAAATTTAGATACTGGTAAAGTTTCACTGATGCCGAGTATAGAATATATACCAACCGTATACATGTAGACACACAGTGACACTGTGTACACAACTTATTCAAAATTCTATACCATCTTTTAAACAACAGTATAGATCCAACTCAGCTGACTTCTAATGAATCCAACATGTTTTTCATCTACGCTATTAATCCATATTTACTGCCAGACTTTACATACTGCAAACAGGGCACTCATACACATGGGCGGAATGGGGATCTAGAAAGTTTGTCAGATTGGGTCCAATTCAACTTTGAAGTTTTTTATGAGCCGAGAGAGGGTCCAAATACCATTATAAGTGGGTCATCATCGGCCTGCCAGCGAAACGCAATTAAAATGGTGTTTCACTGGCTGGCCGATAATGGCCCAACAGTCAATGCTTGCTTGGTAGCTTTGTGATTTTCAAGGGGATTCGGACCAGTACTGCTAAGGAACCCTATAGCTTTGTGATTTTCCAAGGGGGGTGGGGGTCTGGACCCCCCTTCCCCCTCTGGATCTGTGCATGATACATCTGCAGATCATCAAGCAGATGACAATTTGTCGTGAATGGCGGCAAAATGTCTTAATCATGACTTAGCTCCCCTTGCAATGACATTCAAGTATAAAATATCAGAAAACATCTTAAGCTAGAAGAGAGAAAGACTAGAATAAAAGCAGATGTCAAAATTGTACTAAGCAGTAAGACACCTTATCAGCCATAAACAACCAGCATACAAAATTTGTGCTTGAACTTTGACAATTCCTGTTATTTTTATACATGTATGCACTCAGAGTTATTCTAGGCAGGGGGATAGGGGAACTCCCCCCAATTTTGGAAAAAATCTCCCCTAATTTTAAGAAGGAGGGGGGATATTAAGACGAGAATATATTAAAATTTAAGTAAAATGCTGTGAATGCTCTGGCAAGACTGTGCAACACAGACTAAATTTCAAATTCTACTGGTTGCCAGTTTGATTATCAAAATCTCATAACTATTCTACCTTAATCTCTATGTAAAGGTCTGACATTTGTTAAATTTTAATTGATGCTACCATTTTTCAACAGATGGACCAAAGATCTGACATTCTAATGCACTTGCTTTAATAACACGACATCTGATTGGATAACGTCAAAAATTTGCGACAGTATATCTGGGATATACTGTCGGAAATAGTTTGACCTCATTAATGACATCACATTTTGTTTGATGACGTACGGCTTGCAACGCTCCAATGAGACAAAAATGCAGGAGTGCATTAGAATTTAGAATGAGTATAACCATATTAAAAATTTTCTTTTGGAGAGGTATATCATCTGATATATGGCTGGAAATCACGTTTTACGGCTCCGCTCGAGCATCACCTTAAAACTAAATTTCCAACTGAATACCTTCCCAAATGAAAATTTTGAATACAGTTATCCCCTAATTCTAAAGACTGCATTGTAGTTCATGATTTGAATAAGGTGTCTTATTTACTTTATCCCTCATCCCAACTATTGGGTCAACGGGAATGAAGGCGCACACTGGTGATAAAAATGCGGTGGGGTAACTATTTCAGCTAGAAAAATGGAATAATTCACTATTGTATCATGCAAAGTAAATTTGCTCTCAATGTAAGCATGTACCTTCCCTCCAGTCTGTCAAATAAAATGCATAAATCGGTATTTAGAAGTGAACTTGCAAATAAGCACAAACTGACATATCACAATATATTCAAAATATTGGGCAGCACATGAGAGTTTGATACTTATGACATATTAGCAAATGCCTGGCCTTGACGTTATAAAATTTTTCCATGCACAACTCAGCTGAGCATGGAATTTATCCTGCTAATAAATGTTAAAATGCCAACAACTGTTGGCATCTTAACATTTATAAAACTTCTTCATTTGTTGGTATTTTAGCTTTTATGAGCAGTTGAAATTTCGTGCTCAGTTGAATTGAGCATGAAGTTTTATAACCTCAAGGCGAGGTCTCCTGATAAGAGTGCCCATGCTGGCTGGCTAGAGGTCTAAAATTTGATCTGGGTCTTCATTTCGATCCAAACTTTGCTGATGTGTGGGCAGCAAATTTCTACATTTGCAAGGCTCACCTGAGCAGTTGCTACTCACTGATAAAATCTTATGTGCTGGCCAAATAAACCAACCAATGTAGACAAAACTAGAAATTGTGTTTGCGAAACCCTGTGCCTTCAACCATATGCTTGTCCACATACGTGGTACTCTTTTTTTTAAACAGGCCATAACTTCTGAAATATTTTTCTGAATGCCTTCAAATGTTCACAAGGAAATCCAACCATCGTCTCATATCCTTAGTTTTTTATAATTTATAAGCTATCTTGCTAACATAGTATGCATGAAGATGAACAACCCCAAAGAAATATGTCCCTCAAATTGTTTTTTAAAATTGTAGGGGAAAAATGATTTAATGGTTTCCCTTTATTTATAGCCATAATGTTTCAAGGGAGAAGCGAAAGCTTTATGCATTTTGGTTATTTCTCAATGAAAACCTATGTTATGAATACTCAAACAGGGCTTTAGTTAAGGGTGCCTAACAAAAAATAGTTTTCTTATATCTCAACCAAAACATATGTTGTGAGTACTCAAAAGAACCGTCTCAATGAGACAGTTCTTTTGAGCACCCAAAACATATGGTAAAAATGATGGGTAAGAAAATATTCACAGTTTTACGCTAGAAAAATTTGTTTATTTAAACCTATGCTCAAAATAACTTTCTCACGGTGATAGCTCTTTCAAATACACATAGCATTATATGTGTCAGATGAGATTCAAGAAAAACACTGTTAATGTTCTAAAATTTTGAACAGCAGTTGCCTGCAATAAAAGCCTAGACCAACAGGGCAGACCCAGATCATTTAGACTGCTTCTGAAGAAGCAGCCTAGTCAGGGTCTTCCCTGTTTGCTTTCTGACAAACATTTTGTGAGGTCCTGCCCTGATAACCAACAATCTTTTGAGAACAGAAAGAGAAAAGTGTTCAAAATTTTTTAACATTTACTGTAATTAGTTCTTTTACACACAAAATCTTGACTTCACTGTGTGTAAGGAGACAAAAGCAACAATAACGATGAAATGAATCACTATATATAAAACTAACTTCCAGAGTTAGTGGATTGTTTGATATTTTAACACCCTGAAAGATGAAAAACAAACAAATTAGTCCTCTTTAAGCAGTGTTGTTGCTAGCTGGTTGCTTGTCAGCCTGCATAATATTATCTTCAAAATATTGTTAGTAGGCTGTTATTGTAAGGTCTAAAACTTATCTTTGATAACTATGATCATAAATAACGACACAATAAATGATCCCAGACTGTCTCTATTTTATCATTTAACCTTAACCTAGGATCCCAACAATCTCCCTTTATCATTAAATGTAGTTTCCCAACAATCTCCTGTTATCATTAAATGTAGTTTCCCAACAATCTCCCGTTGACATTAAATGTAGGATTCCAACAATCTCCCATTATCATTAAATGTAGGATCCCAACAATTGCTCATTATCATTAAATGTAGTTTCCCAACAATCTCCCGTTATCATTAAATGTAGGATCCCAACTATCTCCCGTTATCATTAAATGTAGGATCCCAACAATCTCCCGTTATCATTAAATGTAAAATCCCAACAATCTCCCATTATCATTAAATGTAGTTTCCCAACAATCTCCCATTATCATTAAATGTAGTTTCCCAACAATCTCCCATTATAATTAAATGTAGTTTTCCAACAATCTACCATTATCAGTAAATGTAGTTTCCCAACAATCTCCCGTTATCATTAATTCTAACACACCTTGCCTATAGAGCCAACGGTAACAAACTGTGATATATCAGACAATAATTCACTGCTAAAGTGTGTGATAGCTGACGTCACTGGAAAATGACGTCATTCATGGCGTTAGACGGTGTAACGTCGTTTTTACGCTTGAAAGACGTTACAATTTCATGTAAACGTATGCGACGTAGTCTAAGTATTGGCGGGAATTCTTCAGTGCAATGGCGGAAAGTTGGAAGAAGTTGAAGACTTGGAATGTGTTTTTGTCGTTTATTGTGTGTTAGAATCGAAATAGATCAGCTCCAGTGCGTGAATTGTTGAGTAATAATTCACTGTTTGTCGGTCAGTTGTACAAAGATAAATCACTCGCGCTGCGCGCTCGTGATATGATCTTCTTTACAACTGACCTCCAAACAGTGAATTATTACTCAAGAATTCACTGCTGGAGCTGATCTATTTCTTAAATGTAGGATCCCAACAATCTCCCATTATCATTAATTCTAACACACCTCGCCTATAGAGCCAACGGTAACAAACTGTGATATATCGGACAATAATTCACTGCTAAAGTGTGTGATAGCTGACGTCACTGGAAAATGACATCATTCATGGCGTTAGACGGTGTAACATCGTTTTAACGCTTGAAAGACGTTACAATTTCATGTAAACGTATGCGACGTAGTCTAAGTATTGGCGGGAGTTCTTCAGTGCAATGGCGGAAAGTTGGAAGAAGATGAATGCTTCGAATGTTTTTTCGTCGTTTATTATGTGTTAGAATCGAAATAGATCAGCTCCGGTGCGTGAATTGTTGAGTAATAATTCACTGTTTGTCGGTCAGTTGTACGAAGATAAATCACTCGCGCTGCGCGCTCGTGATTTGATCTTCTTTACAACTGACCACCAAACAGTGAATTATTACTCAACAATTCACTGCTGGAGCTGATCTATTTCTTAAATGTAGGATCCCAACAATCTCCAGTCTATCTATTTTCTTCACTGGCAGCAATCATTTTGCCAGTCAGAATTAAATATAAGATCTCAACTATCTCCCATTATCAGGATTAAGTATAGGATCCCATATAATCTCCCTTCAAAAATACAATTAAATATAAGATATCAACAATCTCCAGTCATCAATAAATGAATAATTCCAAACAATCTCCCATCATTAAATTACAATCCCATACACTCTCCCATGATCATTAAATAGTTACACTTGCTGCTGTCGTTCCTTAGATAAACTTTTAACAAGCAAATTTTGTCTTCATTTGTCGATGAAGAGACTTGCAACTTTCTTCATTTGCCTACATGAAATATCAAGTGAAAATATAAAACTTGAAATTTTATTTTCCAACTTTTATGATGTGATGAAGACATTGGATGGAGCTAAATTTCCATGAAGCGCAAAGCAAATTCTAATTCTTAAATGTAGGATCCTAAGCAATCTCCAGCCATAAGTAAATGTAAAATCCATACAATCTCCAGTCCTCGATAAATGTAGGATCCTAAGTAATCTCCAGACATCATAAAATTACAATCCCAGACAATCTGCCATTACCATTAAAAGTAGGAAACATACCTTGATAGAGTTATAGGTGATTTCTTCTACGAGTCTATGATATTTCTCCACCTCTTTCTTGTATTCATCAAATGTGTGTGTCTCTTTAAGGAAATGATCTACATCTGCATCAGACTGCAATGTTATAGTAAATTACGCTTTAGAAAATGGTATGGCAATTTACCTCTGTGTAACTCGCCAACCTCCCATGATCATATCATGAATTTTATCTAGACTATGGTGTCCTCAGAACTTTAGTTATGAGTGCGTAACAGAAAAATATCTTTTTTTATTTCTCAACCAAAACATATGCTGTGGGTACTCAAAAGAACCGCCTCAATGAGACAGTTCTTTTGAGCACCCAAAATATATGCTAAAATTATGGGTAAGAAAATATACTTAAACGCAAAAGAAACGCAACCGTTTTCAATCCACTTTTCCTTCCACATGAATCACATGATGCTTATTTCTTAATTATATCCTATGTTCCTGCGCATTGAATAATGATTTGCCTTAAAATGGTTTTTGATCATGATTTCCATTCTGACGCTATAATGACGTCAGTAATTTTCAACAAATGGAGTCTAAAAACGTGATGTCTCATTCGATTTGAAAACAACAGCTTGATCTGATAGCCAGATGTCTTAACTAAAGGAAAACACTCAAACGGCCTGCAAGTTATTGATTATCAACGCTACCAGTCGCTGCGTTTCTTTATTGGCGTCAACCTACTTTTTTTAAAACAGTCATTACAGACGCATTTTGCTCGACCATGTCGCGATACTTATGTTTTCTTCGCAATGTATTGAGGGCTATATGGTGACATTAAAAGTTTTTGATTATTAATATTCGTTTGGATAAAAATGGCCAATTATGCAGAGAAATTAAAGACGTCATTTTGACAAAATGAACGTTGACAGAAACATAAAAGTACCCGAGTTGATTTTGTCTACCCTTTTGCTTTCAAAAACCGATATTGATTTAAAACGTTTTTTTCACAAAATAGGCACAATTTTTGAACTATGTGACTTTAAAAATGGGGGTTGCCTTACATTTCTCGTTGCAACTCGCCAACCATAAGTCATAGCGGTCTGATGTTGGTGCTGTATGCAAGGCAAATAACGGTACATAGCGATTTCATTATCGCTGGCTGAATTTTTTTGATGAAAAAGAAGGAACCACCATTTTAGGAAAAGTTTCTTTTGCGTTTAAGTATATTTACAATTTTACGCAGAATTTTTTTTTTATCTAAACCTGTGGTGTCCTGTAAGGTGACAGTTGGTGGCCTGTCATGAGTTGGGTCATCATCAAGCTTTTCTCTATCATGTTTTAAATTCAGCAGCCATTGTTATCCCACAACCGACAAGATCCCGGGATATCATTCAGCAATGTGTCAGTGTGTCCGCCTGTGGACAACTGCTTGTGTGCACCTTATCTTCTATACAGATTCTTATAATTATTTTAATAATACTTGGCAGGATTTTATATGTCAGGTCAAGACTGTTTGTCAGGTACAAGTATGGTTGCTCTTATTAAAACATCCATTCTACATCCATTCTACATTGACATCCAATGGTAGGGTTAGGTTTACGTCTGTTTCTACCTCGGGCTACAGACTTACCAATGGCCCCTCATTGTAGCTATCATTATTTTGCAACATTGAGCATTAGTTTTATTCCCATTTTGCAGGCATGAGAGCAGAGGAAAACTGCCAATCAAGCAAATATGAGCCAGCACATGAGATTTTTGTACTGAATGTACACATGAGCAAACCTGCTCATTATGGGCAGTCTTGCCAGATCCTTCGCTGCTGGCACTCACTAAGTGAGGACTCAGATGACGGCTCAGACAATAAATCATACCTCTAGCCCCACTGAATAAATCAGCACACTTGTTTAACCCTTTGTATACTAATGGATTCTTTCTTCTTGTGTGATACAAATAATTTGGGATAGTCCATTGTACAAATCTAGGGGTATCAGGTTAAAATTTAAAAAAATATTGCATTCTTTTGTCTCAAGATATTTTTACCTATACAAACAGTGTAGACCCTGATGAAATGCAGCATTATGCTGCATTTCATCTGGGTCTTCACTGTTTGCAAAAAGGGAGCACAGTGGCTCAGTGGTAGAAATCTTGACTCGAGACCGCAGGGCTGTGGGTTTGGGCCTCACCAGCATCACTGTGTCGTGTCCTTGAGCAAGACACATCCCTGCTTAGAACTGGTTGAACACAGGAAGACCCATCCCAACTTAACTGAAAAATTGTTGACTGTGACTTAAAGAATCAAATCAATCAAACAAACAAATTGTTTGCAAAGTACCCGTTAAGGAGTTTTCCATATACACAAAGGGTTAAAGGAGGTTTTTGTGCTGATGCGATATTACGGATAAGTTCTATCAATAATCTCACCTCTTTGGAAATGAGGAAGTTATATTTGTCATATATCTTGCAGTGTTCTACTGGTCCAACGCTCTCCTTCTGTATCAAGTCGCGTACCATCTGTTTATGATTCTCCAGGATGTCTGCCAGAATGACTGGCTTTAGTGAGGCTTTCTTGTCTCCACCCTGTCAGAAAAGAAAGGAAAAAGTTCAAGTTTTGCTTCTGACAATTCAGGGCAAGGGCATAGGCAGAACGCAGTTATATATGAAAGACCTTGGCTAAAAGGTCAAAAGTCAGCCTTGACCATTGGAACTTTATTTATAGCAATTCTCGCATTAGGTTAAATATATCAAGTGAGAATAATGACTTCGGCTTCAACAGTTTTCAACCTAGAGGACCTGAAGGTCCTGAGGCGCTCACCTGATCTTCTTAATAATGTTAAAATAGGTCAAGGTTAACTACAGCTTATAATGGAACAAATTTTGTTTTTACCATATACATTTTGGTCAAGTGACCTAAACAATCTAATGAATAATCCATCAAACAGCCCAGTGATTTCTGAGAAAAAGATGTTTAGATAGGTATGTGGCAGTCCAAATGAGTGGCCTTGGATAAAAGGTCACAGGTCAGCTTGACATTTGGTACTTAATTAAACATTGTCTCAATAGGTTTAACTTTAATGAATTCGGCTCAGTTATAGAAAATGAACATTTTAAGATTTTCTCCATATAAATGCATAAGGAATCAAATTTGACCTTGCCATCAAGTAAGTCAAGGTCAACCTAGATTCATCATTTGTGCTAACCTGGTAGGGCCCACATCCCCAATCCTACATACCAAGTCCCAAAGCCAATGGCCTTTTGGTTTCAGAGAAGAAGAGATTTAAAGAGTTTTTACCATATATGGGCATGGTGGCCATGTTAGTCATGTGACCATAACAATTTGTATAAGTTTTGGCTAACCAATCATAAGGAGTTGTCATATGAAATTTGGTTTCAATTGGTCAAGAATTGTCTGAGAAAACTATGTTTTAATATGTTGATGGGACTCCAATATAAGCCACCTTTGCTGAAAGGTAAAAGATCAACCTTGAACTTTGAAACTTATTTATAGCCACTAGATTAAACATATCAAGTGGGAATAATGACTTTGGCTTCCACAGTATTCAAAATTTCAACTTTTCTATTCAATTTTCCATTCAAATGCATTAGGAAGCAAACTTGACCTTGACGTTAAGTAGGTCAAGGTCATCCTAGGATCATCATTTGAACAAACTTGGTAGGCCCCACATCCCCAATACTACATACTAAGTCTCAAGGTCACTGGCCTTCTGGTTCTGGAGAAAAAGGTTTTTACCATATATGGGCGTGGCGGCCATCTTTGTCATGTGATCAAAATATTTTGTATAAATTTTGGCTGACTTATCATACGGAGTCTTCATATGAAATTTGAGCTAAATTGGGCCAATGGTTTGTGAGGAAACTATGTTTTAATATATTGATGGGACCACAATATGAGCTACCTTGGCTGAAAGGGCAAAGGTCAACCTTGACCTTTGAAACTTATTTATAGCCATTGTCTCATTAGTTTCAACATACCAAGTAAGAATAATCACTTTGGCTTTAACAGTATTCAAAAAATCAACTTTTCAAAAAAATTCCCATTTAAATCTATTAGGAAGCAAATTTGACCTTGACGTTAAGTAGGTCAAGGTCAACCTAGGATCATTGTTTGTACAAACTTGGTAGGCCCCACATCCCTGATGCTACATACTAAGTCCCAAGGTCATCGGCCTTTTGGTTCTGGAGAAGAAGATTTTAAAGGGTTTTTACCATATATGGGCATGGCGGCCATCTTGGTCATGTGACCAGGAACATTTGAACAAACTTTCGTTCCCCCGTCCTAAGGAGTCTCCATATGAAATTTGAGTTCAATTGGCCCAGTGGTTTCAGAGGAGAAGATGTTTGAAAATGTTGACAGACGGACGACGGACAGACGCCGGACGCCGGAGTCACTGGTATACTAATAGCTCACCTCGGAGCCTTCGGCTCAGGTGAGCTAAAAATCAACTTTTCAAAATTTTCCCCATTTAAATGGATTATGAAGCAAATTTACATATGTCAAAGTCAACCCAGGATCATCATTTGAACAAATTTGGTAGGCCCCACATCCCAAATGCTACATACAAGTCCCAAGATCATCGGCCTTCTGGTTCTGGAAAAGAAGATTTCTTAAGGGGTTTTACCATATATGGATGTGGTGGTGGCCATCTTGGTCATGTGGCCAAGTTTATTCAAAATGATTCTGGTCACATGACCAAGATGGTCATCACCACATCCATATATGGCAACAACCATTAAGACATCTTTGTTTCCAGAAGGGACTCCTCTTAAAGGAAAGAATTTGCTGCCAAAGGGAGCAGTCCTTCAATGTTATGGAATTTGGAAAACACTATTTCCACATTATTTGATTCCTTTTGAATGTATATCAATTTTCATTATGCATGTGCATAAATGCGTATTTGAAGGAAAATTGTTCTGCTCTCATTTCTTAAATTAGCCTGGTATATTATTGATGGCATGTTTCGTGGTACTGTTCATATAAATTGTGTAATTTTGGAAATGTATTGTATGAGATGGGTTTTATTAGCACCCAAAATAAACAATACAACTGATGCATATGAAAATATGCATAATTTTATGCTCAGGTTTTGTTGTTCATCTTCAAGAAATAAATTCAATTTATGGTCCGTTCATGGAATCATGAACACTTCCGGTCTCTTGATTCCATGAACAGATCAAACGTTGAATTTATTACTTAAATTGACATTTTATATTATCAGTCAAGTATCAATTTATAATTTTCTCCTAACTTGGCAGATTTTCTGGATATTTTGAATTAAATCGGACACAACTGAGGTTTCGGAATAGCCAAAAAGCCAAATTTTTACACTTAATGCATGGGGATATGTTTTCAACTTCCCGCAAACGTCAGTGAACAAACGCTATTGGCTGGCACTGACCTTGGTCTGCCCAAATGCGGGTGTGGCTTAAACCTATTTGTTCATGAAGGTATGAAGGACATCTCAAATGTTATGGTTCATTTAAAGACTGACAATAGAAATGTAAATATTGCCATATGAAATGTCCCAGTTATGGGCTGTTAGACTTAAACAGAAAGTTTTTTTCGTAAGAAAATTATCAAATCTTACCCATTCTGAGTAGAGTTTCGTCTCGACCCGAGGTACAACCTGTGATGCTTTTATCATTACATCAAACACATTCAGCAGTACCACCTCAAAATCATGGAAGGTGGGCTCAAACTTGATCTGTGTGTTGTCAAGAATCAACCTCATTATGAACCCAGGATGTTCATAGGCTCTGGTTGATGTCTGAAAAATACAAGCAAAAAGTCAGTAAATACCTAACAGATTTAGATAAACAAAAATTTTCAGCGTAAAAATGTAAATATTTTCTTACCAATTAGTTTAAACATATGTTTTGGGTGCTTAAAAGAACCGCCTCATTGAGAAGGTTCTTTTGAGTACCCACAACATATGTTTTGGTTGAGAACTCAGAAAATTAAATTTTCCTTACGCACTCTTAAGTCCTGATACCTAAAACCTTACGCACTCAAGTCCTGATACGTAAAAGAATTTCTACTGCAATCCTTAAACTTTACATGTTTTAAAGCTACTGAAAACTGTCTAATTGCCGTCTGCTTATTTTTTTCAAAATTATTTTTTTCAAAAAAATTCTTTCAGGAACACTATTAGAGTGTCAAACAGTTTGAATCCAGATCAGAACAGACATTCTGTCCGTCAGTCAAATGCAACTTTCAAAAGTGAATAGTGTAATTTTTATGCTTTGTGAGTAAATCAGTGAAAACTTACAAAAATACTGATTTACATGTTAAAATTCTACTTCAGAAATGCTAGACTGCATTACAAATGATATTAGTTTTAGAAAATTAGTATAAAATTGTGGTGCCTTTATTTGATGCAGCATATGCTGCACCAAATAAAGGCACCCCACCTTTATACTGATTAAGGTCTTCAAAGACAGTGTTGAATCCTCCTGTAAAAGGTCAAATTCAAGAATTTTCAAGGCCTTTGAGTGTTTTTCAAGGCAAATTTAATTTTCAAGGACTTTTAAAGACACTCCTGTATCATGCCTGTGCTAACCCTGCTGTGAATTCTTTCTTATTCATCAGTTGAAACATTTGTTTGGGATGCTCAAAAGAGCTGCTTCATTGAGAGGGTTCTTTTGAGTATTATTAATAGAGGATCTTACATGAGTGCTCATGTTTTATTGTATTTTATTAAACAAGTTGAGGAAAAGAAATAAAATGTAAGGTTTGCCGAGCATTTTATCTTTTTTTCGCAAGGAGTTTAATAAATTCAATAATACAAGAGCAGGAATGTTAGATTCTTTTTATCATATGACATTAAGATTAGTTTGAAGTCTCATTTTTGATGTAAAAACGTTATAATTTTGTCATTATGTAGGCAACGTTGTTATGGACGTCATAACTTTTCCCGAAAATCTGTAAACCACTAGTGGTTTATCAATTTTATTGCATGGCGTTTTTTCACTCCCAAAAGCGAGGTCATATGATAAACCACAAAAGATGTTTTTGTTGAGAAATAAGAAAATTATCAGACATTTTATTACTATCCGACAAATAAATCTTACAGGTGGTTGGACTAGTAAATCTTGGTAATCCTTGAGGGACAACAGAGCCAGTTGTTGCAGATTCTCTGTCATCAAGGTGGCTGCACAGTTGAAGAAAGATTCAAGCTTCTCTTGATCCTGATTGCTGGGTACCTGCTTTCTCTTATTACCCTGGTAGAATATGTTCTGTACTTCTGGGAACCATCTACATAAAAGAAATTTTCAGATAGTTATTTAACAGCATTATTTTTTCCTTAAAAAAAAAGAAGAATATTGTGGGTACTCCAGGGGTTTTGAAATCCCGTCTTGAGCGACAAGGTATCATTTCATTCAGGACAAGTTAGAATTTTCTATTCACTTGTCCTGGGACAGTTATAAACAAAGTTGATACCATTCCATATTTCATAAATGATCATAAAATGGTTCGATTATTAAGAACTCATATTTTGGACAGAAAACAGTGTGGAGAAGAAGCCAGCTGATCTGGATCTACACTATTTACACATCAGAGTTATTAAATGAAGGTGTTCTATCGCCTTTTCATAGTTTCGCTTAACCCTTTCCTTCAGGAATATTCTTGTAAGGCTTTACCCACTATGAACATCTCATTGAGACGGTTCTTTTGAGTACCCACAACAGAAATAAGAAAGTTATTTTTCTGTTACGCACTCTTAACTAAAGGACTGCTCCTGAATAAATTGTCTTCTTATTATGTCTGCTGCATATTGTCAAATAAACTCAAGAATACTTTTACAATGGAAACAAGGACCATGACCCTGATCAGACAACTCCTTGATCCATATTGTATGCAACATAGGCTACCAAAGTACATAAGCAGATGAGAAAACTCAAGGCAATTGTCATGGATGATGGGAAAAGGGTTAAGATCTATCACATTTTATTTATCCAGAAATGAATGGCCTTATGATTGGATTTGGCAAAAGAAAGGTTTGCAGAAAGAGTAAAATTGATATTCTGATGCAACGGATGAACAAAAATAATATCGCTTTCTTCATTCTCATTCTATTTAACTATGAATCCTACTCTTGTTACATAAGGTTGACTTTTATATGTAATGGTTAAGTTTTGACATAGATTTTACTGCGTAATATTAAATTGGGACATGTTCAAGTCATTCAGTCTTGTTTAAGAATTATGAAAAGTTCAATTAGTTGAAACAAAGCTAGTCTTGCCCTTTAAAAAGTTGAATTAGATAATTTTTAGCCCAAAATGTCTGTTTAACCCTTTGTTTCATGGAGAGGCATTTTAACACTTTTACAAACAGAGAAAACCCAGATCAGGCAGCTCTTGTAAGAGCTGCCAGATCAGGGTTTGCTCTGTTTGCTTATGGAAATATGATATATTTGATCCTACACAAGTGGACCTGAAAAGTAATTTCTTTGTTCTCTATACCAACATGAAAGTTTATTTATAGACTCAATGAGACGGTTCTTTTGAGCAACCATAACATATGCTAAAAATTATGGGTAATTGTTGGCAGAATTTTTTTTTGTTTATCTAAACCTGTGTTCAGGACAAAAAATATTTGCAGGATGAGGGTTAAAAAACCTAGTATTGTGGGAACTAACTGAAAATGTGTCAAAATGCTCCCAGTGAGCAAAAATAACAAATGTTTTGACATAGAAATAATTCTGACATTTTTGATAAATTCTTAGCCCACCTGTCATGACTTTGTCATTTGCTCCTCCCTTTGGTAGTTGATATTGCAAACAATATGGACCCAGTTCAGAATGCTCCCGAATGGAGCAGTCTAATAAGGAATCCATGATAAAATCTAGTCTGAAGTGAACTTTATATATGCTTTGTTTGTTTTGTTTGATTTGATTCTTTTATGTCCCATCAACAATCTTTCGGTTAAACAGGGACGGGTCTTCCTGGGTTGAACCAGTACTAAGCTAGGATAAATGTGTCTTGCTCAAGGACCACAACGCAGTGACGCCAGTGAGGCTCGAACCTGTGGCCCCTCGGTCTCAAGTTAAGCACTCTACCACTGAGCCACTGCGCTCCCTTGTATATGCAGCAGACGTAAAAAGCAAACAACATTTTCAGGACAAAAAATAATGGCGGGTTAAGGGTTCAAAATGGCACCCTATCTAGAGCTTTGAGGAATAAATTTATTATCCGCTAATCTTGTATTACTCTTTGCATGCTGGATAATTTTGAATGTTTTGTCGTCTGCTAATTTTTTTTTTTTTTTTTTTCAAAATTGGTGTTTTCTATTTTTTTTTTTCAGGAATACCAACATGATGTCAAGCAGTTTGCATCAAGATCAGGTACAATTTTTCATCAAATTGGGCCTGACCTAGGTCCAAACTGTTTGCAAAGGTAGTTGAAAGAGACACTACCAGGAAAAGAGTTAAGCAGACAAAACATTTTATGGCATTTTTGTTCATTTTATGGGAAAAAATATGCCTTCACATTTCGTGTGAATCATCATGATCTTAGCAGATGAGCTGATAGATGATTCATATCAAAAATCATTGCCTTTTCAAATCCTTAATGAATCTTAAAAATTGAACAATTGAATGTTTGGTGGCAGTTTAAGGGTTAACCCATAAAGCACCACCTATAATGTGCAGCAGACGACAATTTCAAATTTTGCTGCTTTTTTAAAAATGACAAAATAAGGAATGATATTTCATGAGAATCGTCTGCTGGCAGACGATTCTCATGAAATATCATACCTTACTTTTTTAAAAATTAGGAAAAGATGTTGTTAATTTTGTCATCTACTGCAGTCAGGATTGGCACTTAATGGGTTAAAAGGAGCTTTAATGATTAATCTTGCTACCAGATCATGATATATTCAAGTGTTAATCAATAAATCTATATAATCAGTATTGTCAATGGTAGTGTGCCAAGATATAAGATCAAGTTCAAAATCCAGTAGTCTCTCGGTGAAGTTATCAGACGTTTGGGAAATACTGGAAATTCCCCTCTGATATTACATAAACAAACCCATATATAGGAGCTGTAATGTTCTACTGTTTAACTCTTTGCCACCTGGGAAATTTTTCATGCTTTTTTGTCGTCTGTTGATTTTTTTTCAAAATCAACTTTTTGGAAAAAAATCTTTCAGGAACACCATCTGAGTGTCAAACAGATTGGATCCAGATCAGGCCTGACATTTTGTCGGGCCTGATCTGGGTCCAATCAGTTTGCAAAGGTTATGAGCAGACGACACTAGTAGGCTATGAGTTAAGCCCCAGTTCTACAAAACCAATGATAACAGGTCCAATCCTCTACTAATTCAGGTGGGCAAACCTTACAGAGCAGCCTGATCAGGGTTTACACTTTTCTTCCAAATTGGCAGGGTTTTTGTGTTAATGCTTTACCTACCAGTTAACAATTTTTCAGTCATGTTTTGACGTTTTCCTGTCTTCCTAAGTTGAACCAGTACTAAGCAGAGAATAGTGTCTTGCTCAAGGACACAGCACAGTGGCTTGAACAAAGCTTGAACTAGTGACCCTTTGATCCCAAGTCTAATGATCTACTACATCCTCGTTTACCCAGGAGTGAAGCATTCCGTTTCACTCCTTCCATCACCCCTGGGATATCTCGCTAAAAAACCGTCGTTTCCTATGAATATTCATATCAGCGGGGAGTACCTCAGTAGCCAATCAAAATGTTGGTAATATGTTCGCTACTCTTTTATGTGGAGGTGATATTGTATTTTTTCGTTACTCAAAATAGCTCGATTGGAAAAACCAATATAATTTTGTCATCCTGAAAGATATTCAAGGCCATAACCTGATTACAGAATGATCGCAAATGTAGATAAGTAAGGCGCCCTATCAGCCATCAGTCATTTGGAGTTGATGACCAGGAAAGGCATGTAACAGCCGTGTCCATAGACTGAACAAGAGTTTGAACTTGAAAACGGCCACAAACACATTTCAACGTGATGCCCTACATTGAAGTCGTATGACGCAATCCCATGTTATCTGTTATCTGTTTCATCCAATTAAATAAAAGAGTTAGATATTATAGTCCGTTTTCTCCAAATGTATCTATCGAGCCAATTAGCTTGGATTAAAATTTGTTTTGTTTGTTAGATTTGATTCTTTACGCCCCAATCAACATTTTGCCGTCCCATGCCGGGACGTATCTTCTTGGGTTGAACCAGGACTAAGCAGAGGATAAAGTGTCTTGCTTAAGGACACAACGCAGTGCCTCCGGAAAAGCTCGAAACTGCAACCCCTCGATTAAAATTCATGATTGGCAATGCACTCAGCTGGGGATCATCATTCATTCAATTATGTAAATGTAGCAGTTTCGTATCAGCATACTTACGGAAAAACAAACACACATACACAGTTCTAACCACAAGCACAGAAATCATCCTTGAAACTAGGAAATGTGGCCCCTGTCAAGAACCAGTATTTATTTGTTTTAAATTACAGGAAGCTATTGAGGCTGTAAAACCAATAGACCTTTGAAAAAAGGATCACAGCAGAATATTATCACTGAGTAAAAAAAGATGTCTGCATTTTGCAGAATTTGAAAATATACCAGTTGTTTAACATCTTTTCAGGAACTAGTCAGAGCTGAAGTTGGAGCTTGTGGTATACACAATTTTTCCCCTCATCGCACCCAATATCGCACGGTGGAGCGGACGAGCCTGCTTTAGCCATAACCATCGCCGTTCAGACAATCAAAAAAAAAAAAAAAGTAGGTGAAGCTTCAGACAAAATTCTCAATATCTGGACCCATGCGATATTTTAATCTACCACATCGGCGACAAACAAATGCTCAGATGAGTCTGCGCATCTTCTATGAGAAGATAATTGTTCAAACACACAAAAAACAAGACATCTTTAATGTAGCAGCAAATCAGATATTAAATTGAAACATCGTATATATCTCGTTCACAACAAGTCTCATACTGAAGCCTATTCATTGTCGCCATCTCGCCTGGGTCTTTGCTGTCCGCATGTATAGTGATTCACATCAAGTCCCACTATATGCAAGGCATAATAATACTCACACCAATGTCAGAGCATTGTCGTCTTATTGGCTGACGCAGCATATATTTGAAAATATTTATATCTTGTATAAAAAAAGACAAATTTGAGCAATTACGTGAGATTTTGATACTTATCGCATTGGCGAGAAGCGAAGACTCAGACAAGCCTGCACACACGCACAGCTTTGCTAGAGTAATTACTGCTCGTATGTGTGTACACAAAGTTGGGACTTATATGAGGATTCAGGCCAAAATTTAGACTGCTAGCTCCAACATGCTAGCTGCGCATGCATGTTTAGATAGTGATGCATGTTTAAATGGTGACTTTGCGCATGTGGGATTAGTACCGAAATCTCGTGTTCTGGTCCTAATGTTGTATGCGTTCTCAGATCAAGGCAATAAAACTGCTTGATTGAATGCTAAAAAGACATGAGACGGTTCTTTTCTGAACTTCTTTTGATTGTTTTATGCTCTTTTCTGTTATAATCTTCACAAAGCTCAAACTGCATGCAAGAAACGAAATTATTCGGGTACTACTTAAGTTTCAGCGTGAATGTATCATGTTCGGCTATCGAATGGGGCTTGGTAAAACAGTTTTGACCAGAGCTGTACTAAATATACTTCATTTCAGCGGAGACCTCTAGTATTTAAAAAAATGGTCATATGCAACGATTTGTCTGGGCATTCACTGGTCCTCGATGCGATAAATACCAAAAGTACCAAAACGTTGTGTGCTAACTTGTAATTTATTAACGGAACCTGAGCCTATCGTAATCGCATAACAAAACCAACACTGATCTATACTCAGTCTGGGCATGCGCCTAGTCCGATAAGTCAGAACTGTCCACATGCGCGGATCCAGGAATTTTCGTCAGGGGGGGGGGGGGGGGGGGTCTGTCTGACAAAAAAAACTCTGACAACGTTGTTTTTTTTTTGTGTGTGTTTCTTTTTTATCCTCAGTTTATTTTACGGAAGTGAAATGGTCATTTCAAAGAAATCTATCATCTTTCAAGGTTTCAGAGGGGTCCAACATTTTCCAGGGGGGGGGGGTCCAACTTTTTCCAGGTGGGGTCCAATTGCTTATTCCCTGTAGAAACCCATATAACTTGTGATTTTCCAGGGGGGTCCGGACCCCCTGTCCCCCCCCCCCTCTGGATCCGCACTTGGTCCATGCAGATCACATGATTCCTTGGCTTAGAGCACAACGAAGATTTGCCCTCAAGCTGATCTGAGTCTTCATTGAGAGTTTTGGTTTATTCATACGGCAGCTTAATTATTATGTGTCTCAATGAACAACTCCAATGGTCGTGACATCCAGTAGTACACTTCAGTGCATATTTGAAATACTTCTTCTGATGACTTATGAGGAACTCTCCCGAACGTTCGGGCTATAGAAAGGTTGAATCTCGGAGGGCTGAATCAAGTATGTAAATGTATAAAAAAAAAAAAACATATTTGATCTCTATATTTTTTCTGGGTTTATCTAGTAGATCTACTAAGCAGATGATAAGGTTTCTTGCCATGACACAACGCACCTCGAGTATCTGCATATTTTAAACCAACGAAATTCCTTTGACAGAAGATAGCCTACGAATCGGCTGCCTTTGAAAGGTTTAATATATAAATGAACCTGCGTACCCAAATTTCTACAATCTACCACTGATAATATGATGTGCGCTAAAGGCTAGACCCAGATCAGCCTGTCGCGTTCTACGCTTCTTGGATACATACAGCTAAGGATCGATAGCTTCATAGTGCGGCTACCGATGACTGATCAGACTGCATGCACTTAGCTTTCAAAAGCGTTTATTTTACATAAAGGTTTATGCAAACAGACTATAAATGCAGTAGATATGTCATTATCACAGCGCGTGAACTGATGGAAGTCTTACCAAGCTAGATTTGTAACGAGAGATATGTTTGGATATCCCAAAAATAAAAATAGAATTATAACTTGGACGCACGATTAAAATAGAATAAATTTTCTCATGGAAATACTGGGATCACCAATCAGAATGCCTCATTTATATCACATGATAACGAGGAAACGTAAGCAAGTTGCCCCAGGGGTGATGAATGCAGTATAATGAAATGGGTTACGCCTGGGTTACCGAGGATGGATCTACTATTGAGTCACTACACTTCTCAAAATTGACAGGTAATCTCAGTGAAGATGTAGGTTAGCCTCAAAAGCTGTCCTGTGTGACTAACATATTTCCTGCTTTCAAAGGAATGCTAAAACCAAAAGCTCATTTAATAAGGCCATCATACACCCTGATCAAACTTGTTTTTGTGTTTGATTCTTGTTTTACTTTGCATTACTTAGAGTCCTTTCTAGTGCTGAGGAAGAGAGAGCTGGTTGCTTGACTTTAATTGTCTTCCTTATGTATTGTGTTAGTGTTCTGTAGATCGTCCTCATTGTGCTGTGTGTGATTGTGCTATTTCCTAATCATTCTCACTTACTTTTTTTTAATAAGTGAAAACCTGTGAGGATGGTATATAAAAATCCATCCCTTGGGATAACCGTTTTGTCATCACTCCGCAAGCCTCATGATGCCAACAGATTTTTCTATCCCATCTCACACTCATGATAGATTCTTATAGTCTTGACCTATGTACACTGTGAATGCTAGAACATCTGGGAAAACTAGAATTCTTACTTTTTCAAAAGTCTCTCTTTAGCAGCTTCAATGTGTCTCATACACAAATTCTGGAATCCTCCAAGTTCCATAGAGTCTGGTCGATTATGGAACTCTTCAATATCAATGAACCGCAGTCGTCTGAAATTTGAGCAAATATAACCATAAATTGATGATTTAAAACCAGAAATTGTTGTGTAAATGCCAGTACTCATAAATATAAATGTTGTACAAATTAGTACAAAATAAACAACTTTCGCACCATTTATTAAATCATAAAGAGAGAGGGTCCTTGTGGAAAGAAGGCCAAAGGCTAGCTCTTTTCTATGGATAATAGTATCAACATAGAAAGACCATCAGTGCCCTAAATACTTTGTCTCCCTTTGCTGGTTGTGTTCACTTTGAGGTAGGAACAGCTAAAGTCTCAACTTCTTGATAAGGGACGTCATACCCTCTAAGTATGTAAAAAAAAGGAATATTGAAATGAGATAAAACAAATGGTTATGCTAAGAACAAGTTATAAACTAGTTAGGAGTTTTATACACATAGATTTATAAATAAATTTAACTCATTTATACAAGGTTTTGGGCAGTCACATCATTATAATTATTGGTTGAAGGTTATTTTCATTGTTCTGTGTTCAGCAGATTTGCTTGCAATTAAATTGTTTGCATGAAATGCCCGCCTTTTCAGACACATTTACTTTTCATGTGCATTTCCCAATGTATTCCTAAATAACAGCAGTGATTTTAGTAAATTAAACTTTTTATTCTAATGGGAAATGGAGCAAATATTCAGCCCTATAGCTGTGTTGGGGAAATTTCTGTATTAATATGCAATTTCTTTCAAAATGAAATGAAACATGATTATCAAACCATTATATTACAACACTGATAGGCATGCTGAAAAAAGAGAAGGCATTAAACTGTCAAGACTAAATAAAAGCCAAACCATAAGAAAAGAACCCATTAAACATTTGCTCGTAACAATGGCCAGGATCAGCCTGTCCTTTCTTGTTTGTCACTAAAAGAAGCCAATGCTTCCTATATAAAAGCACAAAATGATAGAACTTGCCAGCCAAAGCCCAAATCAACGCTTATCTCGCCAGTATTTTTTGTGCTGAAAATGCTATCTGCTTTTTATGTCTACTGCATATATCAAAGTGTACTTCAGACTATATTTTATCATCAAAGCAAACACAATGAACCTTGATCAGATTCATAGAGAAGGAAAATATGATCATTTGCTGAGTGAAAAATTTGGTATATCTAAGGTTATGTGCCTGTATGTAGACAAAGATTGATCCATGCTTTGTTGCAAGAATAGGCTCAAAGGGCCTCTTTTCTCTTATGGCTCATCTAATGGGCAGATCTTTAAGCTAAAAATATAAGCAAGCTGTGATAAAAAATAAAATTCTACTTCAAAATCAATTAACTTAAATAGTATAATCGATGCAGTATAAGACACCTCCTTATAACATGGATTTGGATACACAGTCAAACCTTTGGAAAACGGCCACTCTAAAAAAGGGTAAACATCTGAAATGAAACCTAAAATGTTATGTCTAAAATTAAATTAACAAGAAATGGACAGCAATAGCAACAAAAAATAGCTTTAACTCTTTGCCTGCTAACTTCATCTGCTGGTAACCTTTACAAATAGTGTGAACCAAAATCTGTTGGACCCTAAGATTGTATTACAGAAAGAAATTTTCAAAAAAGTTGATTTTTGAAAAAGTTGATTTTCAAAAAAATCTACAGACAGGACTTTAGTTAAGAGTGTGTAACTAAAATTTAATTTTCTTATTTCTCAACCAAAACATATGTTGTGGGTGCTCAAAAGAACCGTCTCAATGAGACAGTTCTTTGGAGCACCCAAAACGTAAGTTAAAACAGATGGGTAAGAAATTATTTACAATTTTACGATGAAAAATTTTGTATATCTTAACCTGGGTACAGATGTTAAAAAAAGCCCCAAAAATTACCCAGCATGCAAAGAGTTCATTTGACTTGTATGCTCGCATTTTCTGCTTGCTCGACTGTATGCATATTGTGCTTGCTCTGAAGGCTGATGACTCACTGCTGGCTTGAGGCAAAAGAACATTTATTGCCGACAAACTTAGCTTTAAGCTTAAAGGCTAGCTTTACGCTAGGAGGCAAGCACATTTAACTGATCTGAAGCCGCAACAACAACCGGATTAACTATCAGGACATCTATCTTGGATTGCTGTTCTCTGTTGACAGTTATTATTTAATCTGACACTTAGGCTTACCTATGGAGGTAGTTTTCTCTGAAAACATGTTACATATCTGTTATATCATAGTTTATATGGTCCAGCCATTAGATAAATTGGTACTAAAAACATAGGCAAGCAGCAAAAGCACAGATGAGCTTGTGCATAAGTGTAGAATCGCCAGTCTGTTCCCTTATGACACACCAATTATAAATGAATTTGCTGGTTCAGGCATAAAGCACTAAGTCATGAAGCATGAAAGTTTATAGGCTTTTTCCACTATGGAAATTTTTACTTTCTGTGTAGTATGTATACTATATATTGCCAACAAATAGACAGGCTGTAGGTGCAGTCACGGAGCTAGTTCATGAAGGTGGTGGGCAGATATTATGCTGTTGTTTTGGAAGCTGCCTATAGCCTCACTGTTTGTTTACATAAAAGTAGCATATTTATATTGCTTTCAGTCTTAAAATAGGCAGTTTAACAAAATCTTTTCACTGGTAAAGATGCCTAAAAATGAAAAAAAAATAGCAAACTAAATTGTTGATATCTATTGTGGTATTACAACACAGGCTTTGCTTACATATGTTTACAAAGCTTACATGAATGCCTTTGGGGTTCACTAACTTTGTGCGCAACCTAGTTTATTTAGCTTTGACAAACATCATAAAAATGAAATTCTAATACCCTACTAATGTAAAGTGACGTCTGATTGGATAATGTTGACTGTGACAGAAATTTGCAACAGTTTATCCTAGTGTTGTATTTATGTAAAACTACATTTCCAACCTTATATCTGACAACATATATTTTCAATACAGTTATCGCCTAATTCATTCCTTATTATACTATTACATGAAATACAGATAAAACATACCAATTACTGTCTATAAAAATGAGGCTATTATTATAAACAACATACTATAACAGTACTTTCTCAAATAGACAAACATATCTTTCTTCAGCAAGAACATGTTATGTTTTAATGCATCTTGTAGTCATGCTTTGTCATCTTGCAAATGGCTAAGGTTTGTATGAATAGTTAGCCAGTACTAAGCATACATTTTTCAGAAATAGTTAGCCAGTACTAAGCATACATTTTTCCAAAAACAATAGTAAGTTCAGACTCGATATCTATGTCTGAATTGCTAGTCATGTGTGAAAATCTTGGTATCAAGATTATACGGCATTCTAAATTTTGCACCAAAATTTTTCAAATGTTAATTCTTTAAGGGTTGTCAATTTTCCCCCTTTTGAGTATTGGGCTATTTTTTCATTTACATCTTTTAACATCTAACATATTTCTCAAATGAAAACCACTACAGGAAATTTCAGATTTAAATAATCTAACAGATCTCAGCAAACGGGGGGTTGGGCGGGGCCTTTTAATCTATCCTGTTCCTCTTTTCTAAATCCCTCTATCTGAGAAGTCTCAACATGATTGAAATATTGTTGACTGGGACTTTAAGTCTCTCTATCAAAGCAATTTTTTTACAAGACTAAGTATTAAAGGACTAAGGATGCAAACCAAAGCAAATGATGGTTTGGTTGAACCCTGAATCAGATTTTATTGTCAAAATCTCCTATGGGCTACCAGATATAAGTGAAAATCCTTATTCTTATTTATCAACCAAAACATATGTTGTGGGTACTCAAAAGAGCCATCACAATGAGAAGGTTCTTTTGAGTACCCAAAATGTATGTTTCAGCTGATGGGTGTGAAAATAATAACAATTTTACACTCAAAACTTTGCTGAACTGGACCTATAGATGCGTCCTTGAACCCTTACTTAAAGTTCAACTTACCCAAAGGAAACATGCCACAAGTCTAGGACCTGTAACATGCACGGATTTGTGACATGCAAGTTCTGTGACATTAGGTCGAGGCCCAGAAGGTAGGATTTGTTCCAGGGTTTGGGTACAACTTCTAGTTCTTCTCTGTGAGGTGGTAGTTTGACTTTCTTGTCATCGTCTTTCTCTCGGGGATCCTTCAGGACAAAGTCAACTGAAAAAAAATACAGTTTGATAAATATATCAAAATGAAAAAAAAAGTTTGTAAATTTGATTTATATAAACTAGTCGACAGCAGCCATATTTTCTCCATTCCCCTCCCAACCCCAACCCAACACCATATGCCATATATTAAGATATTCTCTGAAGTTTTCAGCGTAGGCCCTGGACCATATATGTTTTAAATTGATGTTTCACTATGTGACAGTTCGCAGTCACAGTTACAATAGGTTGGTGCAGTATGATATTTGAGATACGAGTTAAGGAAGCCAAAATAAGCAAAAAACGCTTGGCGGGTAAGCATGCTTTTCCACTGACAAATTGTGTTTGCTTGATGGCTCATGTTACTATTGGCACCCAACAATGGGTGATGTCAACTGCCAGAAGGGAATTGCTCATATATTTCTCAAGCTCAGTTTTTGGATGAGATTTCTCGCAGGGGAAAGTAATGTGATGGTTCGCAGTCACAGATATAATATGTTGAAGTAACATATTCAATTTGGATGCAATATATGCAAATTGCAAATCTTTTTGTTTGCGATACAAATAAAGGTAGCCTACATAAGCAATAAACCACCCATGGTGGGTGAGCATGTTTCGGTTTGTTCGAGGGATGGCTCACATTACACAATTTGGAATTTAATGTAGATATACAAATAAGCAAATATGCTACATTGTAAAAAATCAAAATCATAAAAGAGTACCTACCAATAGCTTTCTTCACACTAAGGAGGTAGTCTTCTCTCATTTCATCTGATAGATTTTCAATGGTGTCTAAATGGCCTTCCTGTAATATTAACAAAATAAAACATGTGTAAATGAATATCATTCTATTCAAAATACATGACCTCCGAGGCCTATTATCAACATGGGCCAGCAGAGAACCAAATGTGAGAAAGATTATCATAAATACAAATTCTGTCTTATCACCTCACATACAGTATCAAATATGTGATATTGGCAGACCTTTAGTAAGATTGTGAGACGATTCTATTGAGCACCCAAAACAAATGATAAAATTTGTTAACAGTCAAAATTTTACACTCAAAATTTTTATTTAACTTGACTTGTCCATAATGCGACAAGTCTCATATAATGACTCATACAATGTCAGTATATAATGGGAGCACTATAACAATATTTTTCTGATAATGTCATCTTAGTGTTTATGTGACAGAAAAACTATATGTCAAGTCTTCGGCAGTATTCTCACTTGAATGAGTACAAGCATTGTTTTGTTTTATTTTTGACAAGACATCTCTAACTTCATTTTGTTCCTCAATATAGATGCTTGATCAAACTAGTTAAAAGGTGGCTCATCAAATCTCTCCTGTGAATAGTGACTGACGTAAAATATACTAATTGGGCCTCGTTGCATGAAAACCTGTCTTCGGGGTTTACGCCAAAGCGAGTTTCAAACCAGTCTCCTCAGCTACAGAGACTATCTAGAAAATTGGAATTTCACCTATAGCAAGTTTACATATGATACTTTCCAAAAAAGGAATAACAAAGGCGCTGATCAGACCCCCAAAGACAGGTTTTCTCGTGTCAAAACCCAATTGTAACATAAATATTTGGGCGAGTCACTTTAATAATGAAATATCTATGAAATCTATGAAGTCACATGATATGACTGTCACCTGACTCTCAGCATAGATACCCAGATGTTTTTTCCTGATCTGCTCCTTAGTTGTTGGCAGTTAGGAGCAGAGATTCTATGACAAGGCACACTATGCAAATAACAAAGGAGCAGATCACCCTGCCCATCTGCACTGTCTGACTCACATCAATATGGTTAGTTATCTTATGATACAAAAGGTATAATAATTATCACTGTGCAAGTAAAACCTACCTTCAACTCATTTGCCACAAGATTGAGAACATTCTCCAACCAGGAGTCTTCCATAGGAGCAACATGCTCTGTGTCAATGCCGTGATGTATGTAGTAGTAGTAGCGCTGAAATAGAACATAGACTGTCACATCAGACTCACACGAAAATACTGTATTGGACATAAGAAGCACACCAAGTGCGCAACTTTTTACAGACTTTTTACAAAAGTATATACTGTATTTTGATGACAGTGTGAACCTTGATCAGCTGGCTTCAATAGAAGCCAGCTGATCAGGATTCATACTGTAAGTGTTTTATCTTCACAATGAATCCATAGGGAGCGCAGTGGCTCAGTGGTAGAGTGCTTGACTCGAGACCGAGGGGCCGCGGGTTCGAGCCTCACCGGCGTCACTGCGTTGTGGTCACTGAGAAAGACACATTTATCCTAGCTTAGTACTGTTTCAACCCAGGAAGACCCGTCCCTATTTAACTGAAAGATTGTTGATGGGACGTAAAAAATCAAACAAACAAACAATGAATCCATAGATATTAATAATGAAATTGCACTAGATGATTGACAGGAAATCAAAAGTTCAAATAGTGCAAACAACCCATGAAATAATCAATGTGGAATAATAAGAGCCTGTGTGCTTATTCTATGGAATATGACAGTCTTGTCTGTGCTTGCAGCCTTGTGACCACCTGCTGGGAAAGGGTTGACCTTTGACTGACTCCCACTGTCAAACTTGATTACTCATACTCAAAAATATTTTTCATAGATTTCTCAATCTAATTATGGCTAAGTTTGACATGTTCTAAGGGCTGAAAGAAAAGACAATTCTGATGGGAAAACGATTTTTGGAATATTTCTCTTGAACAGTGTTACAATTATTAAACATCTATATAAATCTATGAACATACGACAGGGAGCCAGTCTAGGTTGACCTTTTTGCCATCTTGAATTTGGTTTTCTTGTGTTTTTGTCACTTTCCCATACAGTGATACAGGTCAGGTATGGTACTTGATTGTATTAATTCCTGATCTTTGCCTTCTTCTCTCCTATAGTTATTACACTCATCCGGTGTGACGTTAATTTTGAAATTGGCATGTGGCAGACCCTTCTGTTGTCGCTTACTTTGGAATGAATATAAGGCATTCATAACTTCATGAACCTTTGAAAAATGATATTTTACCAGAAAATTGTATAAAAATACCTTATGACTACCTCCAGATAAGATTATGTAATTGAAAATCATTTTTTTTTATTTCTCAATCAAAAGTTATGTTGTGGTCTGTTTATAGACAAAATCACGAAAATGGCTTTTAACTAACCAGAATGTCTTTCTCGGCTGAGGTTGGTGAACCTGTCCGTGATAATGGCTGAAGTTCTCCCCCATTAACTGACGCTGTGGTACTGTGTGGTAATTGGCCTTCTTCTTGCCTAAAGTAAAATCAGATACAGTGACATACAATATAAATAATATCTTAACAACTCAAAATAATACCGAGCCGCGTAGCGCTGTCAGTAACGTGTCTGGCTACAGATGCGGTCGCGAGTTCGATCCCGGCCCTTTCCCATACTTTCGTGGAGATTGATCATGAAATAATTTCTTCAGTCATTCTCCTCCCTTCCGCTGAATCATTCAAGAAGGGTTGTTGTCAGTTACAAGCCAAAGTATGTGCACAAATTACTGGTTAACTGCTTGTTCAAGCTTGCCAAGGAAAAAGTGTGGCTTGGTGAACTGACCGTCCCGCCATGACCATAGCTGTTGACTTAACCCTTAGCTCAACAGTCACAACTTTTGCTGTCTGCTCTCTACTCTGCTTATGTTCTTAGGCAGCCTATATTACAAACAATATGGACCCAGATCAGACTGCTCCCAGGGGAGTAGTCTGATTTGGTTCATATTGTTTGCTTCCATAAAAAATTAGCCTTCAATGCACTTGAATAGATGAAACAGAAGTAAAAAGTAGACATTTTCAGGCCAACAAAAAAATAGTGGCGAGATAAAGGTTAAGAAAAGTGGCATGCAAACAATTAAGATACGGGTAGAAGGCCTACCATTTGATAGGAATTTTTAAATGTTGGGGATATAATGCTTTTACATCTGTAAACTTACATAATAATATCAACCAAGGCTTTCCTGAAATTTTCTCTGTCTTTTTTCGGCTGTTGGAATTGTGATACATCGGCACCATTTGGTTTCTCTATAGGTTTCAGTTTATTTGGCTTTCTTCTTTTTGGCTCTCCTAAAAAAATACAAGGGGAAAAATCAATTTCTCTGAATCTAAATTTTTACAAATACCGGTATACTAAATTTCATCGTATCACTGAGGGCTCTTATATCTGTGGTTGTGCAGGCTTGTATGAAACTTTGCTGCTTTCTGGTTGCCTGAAAATGTAACTTATGTACAATGAAACAACATTTGAGCCGTGACATGAGATTTCCAACCATATTGCATTTTGACAAGTGTAGACTCAGACAAGCCTGTGCAGCCTCCTTTTAAGCTTAGGAACTCCAAACGGTGTTCAGTCAGTAGCTTAACAGTCATAGAATATTCAAGCGACTAGCAAAGGCTCTGATCAGACTGTGCATATGCGCAGGGTGATCTGAGGCTATGCTGATCGCACATACCACATTGTTGGAAATCTCATGTCACGACTCATTTGTATGTTACTGATACAAGTGACTGCGGACATGGTCCTCATATTGAAAAATGTATGCCTGCATAAGGTTTCATGTTGCTAATAATAAAGCTAATAATATGAAACCCAAACCACTAACAATGAATGACCTTTTAAGCTAAGGTGATCCCTTACTTCTAATGTTTTTTTAATATTTTTTATTTTATGTGAACTGCTTTTTAAAATAAATAGAACTTTAAAAATACAGATCCTTATTTAATATATGATTTATGTACTGCCTTTAGGAAAGTGATTGCATCCAAAAGACCAGTGTTTAATCATATATGAGCTATGACATGAGATTTCCAACAATGTGGTATGTGCAACCAGCAAAGGCTCAGACCAGCCTGCACATATGTGCAGTCTGATCAGAGCCTATGCTTACTAGTCGCATGAATATAATTCTATGAATATTAAGCTACTGACAGAACAGCGTTTGGAGTTCCAAAGCTTAAAAGGATGCTGCACAGGCTCGTCTGAGTCTGCACATGTCAAAATGCCACATTGTTGGAAATCACATATAAAAGCTATAACCCTTATATCATTTATGACATTTTATATCCTACACTCCTCCCCAATATCTATCCAATTATAACCTGCAGAATTCCAGCTCGTAGCATATTTTTTATATCTTATATAAGCAGAGTTGAGAACAGTGTCGATTAACTGGATTCTCAAAAGCCAATTGATGTGAATCTATAATGTACTCAAAACTGTATCTGTGTTAAGCATAGCTTTAAGCAAGGTAATGTTTAACTAAGACGCATTTAACAAAGGAATTTTAAGTTAAATAATAATTTCTACTCATAATCAATGCACTTTGATTTATATTTCTTTTCTTCCTTTCTTAAGAACAATCCAAAACAACAAATTAATCTAAAATTATTTTGTTTCGAAAGCTCACATTGAGTTACATTCTCATATGATATGCATGGCAATTGTGCATTGGTAGTTCAAATGAAACATTATTGTCAAGTTGTCAACCATATTATACTTTGCATAAATATGCATACATATTTTTTCAGCAAGGACACATCAGTGTCCTCATATGCCCACCACCATTTGTTCAGTTTACAGAACCAGCAAAATAACATACAGTGACATATTCCACAATCCACACAATCTTATGTCAACTCTATTTGGGCCTCAACGCGAGGAAGCCTGTCTTCGGGGATTTGCTAACAACACAGGCGCAGACCAGCCTGCACATCCGTGCAGTCTGATCTGAGCACCTTTGTTAATTGCTATTTGCAAAGTACCATATGTAAACTTGCTACAGGTACTATTTTAATTTTCTAGCTAGTCTCTGTAGCTGATGAGACTGGTTTAAAACTCACTTTGTCGGAAACCCCAAAGACAGGTTTTGTCGTGACACGGCCCATATACTCTACAGTGAATTTGGTCTGTAGAAACTACACTGTATGTATTTGGATACTGCTATATTCATGATATTCCTGCTCAAATATAGACTCTATTGATGCAATCCTATGAGTAACGATATTTATGCATATATGCATGTCGTACATTTGTATTTAGAGTGTAAAGGAAAAAAAATCATACAATATGTATCCTTGAAAACCCAAGGCTTTATATATGCAGGCCTTTAGTTAAAAGTGTGTACCAAAGATTTATTTTTCTTATTTCTCAACCGAAATATATGTTGTGGGTACTCAAAAGAACCCTCTCAATGAGACGGGTCTTTTGAGCACCAAAAACATATGTTAAAACTGATGGGTATGAAAATACTCACAATTTTATGCTAAATAAATGTGTTTATCTAAACCTGTTCTTATGAGAGTGAAGAAGAAGTTCACTGATGTATGAGTTGTTACTACCTGATGTTTACACTTTGGTAGGACTTAATCTTCTTTAAAAATCACAAGAAAAGTACAGTACAATGGTCATATGCCCTGCTCATATTGTGCTCTATATGGATAAAACACCAGATATTTCAGACCCATCACAATCATAATGGTAACAAGTTTTGTTTGTTTTGTTTGATTTGATTCTTTACATCCACTCAACAATCTTTCAGTTATGCGGGACGGGTCTTCCTGGGTTGAACCAGTACTAAGCTAGGATAAATGTGTCTTTCTCAGTGACCACAACGCAGTGACGCCGGTGAGGCTCGAACCCGCGGCCCTTCAGTCTCGAGTCAAGCACTCTACCACTGAGCCACTGCGCTCCCTATGGTAACAAGTGACTCCTGGTGCATTATCACCGTGCATAGCATATCCTACATGTACCTACCCTGAATATTTAGACAAGTGTAGTGCAACTGTACCTACCCTTAATATTTATACAAGTGCAATGCAATGTCTAATAACACTACACCTCTAAGCTGAACAATAAGTACTTGACGATATGTGACTGTCTGAGTGTTTTGATGGAATGTCAAACAGTGTTGACCCTGATCAGACTGCTCTTCAAGAGCAGTCTTGTAGGAGTCGACACTGTTTACTTGATGTCTGTCCACAGATTTAGGGAAAAATGGAAAACTGACAATTCAGGACTGAACACAGGCCCCTAGATATAAGAGAGCGTAATTAATTATCTTTTTTAACATAGGTTGTGGGTACTCAAAAGAACCGTCTCAATGAGACGGTTCTTTTGAACACCCAAAACAAATGTTTAAACTGAAGGATAAGAAAATATTCTCAATTTCATGCTCAATGATATTCTAGACTTATGCAAGCATTGCCAGTGCAGTGCAAGGGCAGTTGCGACCACAGCAAAATGTAATATATAACACAATATAATAATGTGACAATATCAAACCTAACTAAAATTTCACAGCAATTAAAAATCAGGTCAATCAATATCCCATATATGTGTTTACTATCTTACCAAACTGGTCAAAGGTCTGGCTTCTTTCCAGCTCTGATTCTTTAACTTTAAATGATTGTAAAACAGTTAATTTACACTTCCTTGCTGCATGCAATCTTCCATCTCATTTGACAAAATATAGTTAGGATGTTCCATTTTATGCTAAAAAGGGTCACATGTTGCTGTTTCAAAATTGTAATTGCGTAGGTGCTTTATGCCCCAGTCACAATTGCTCATCATGTCCTGGGTAGAATTGTTGAACCAGTATTAGGCAGAAGATAAAGTGTTTTGCTCAAGGACACAACACAGTGCCTCTAGTGAGGCTCGAACTAGGGCTGGCTAATCGAAGCCACAATGCTAATCGATAATCGGTTCATACATTTCGATATATAACCGATTAGTAATCGCTCAAACTTGACAGAGGGTTTCGGAACCTTTTGACAATTCTTGCATGGTCAATGACATTGATTTTTCCATCATTTCGCTAAACAACACTAAGAAGCATGTGTTTTATCACTGATTTTGTTACCTGCGCATCCTGCATCTTTTGCGCATAAGTTTTTATTTCAGCAAGTCCCAGGATGCAATAGTATGGCAGACTTGTCATTAAAAATAGTGTTTAGGACTCATTAGTTTGCAGTGGGGACTCATTGATATTGGAAACAGCGAGTCCCAGGACCCATAAGCCCAAAATTGTAAATGAATCACTGGTTTTATATTCAAAAGATAATAGGTTTTAAATAAAAAGTGGCAACTTTGCTCACAACAAGTTGTCATCCACTCTGTTGGAAGAAAATTGACTTGCTAATTGGCAATCGGTAATTAAACTCGCAGTCGGCCATTGTTGTTGTTAATCTCACGTTGTGTGACCTCATACAAAAGGAAGTCAAGTATACATGACACTAACACCTTTGTGTAAAATAAGACCCGCTGTAAGTGTCCGTAAAATTGAAAGCTTCTAAACTCGAATTTAACCGCGGAGAAAACAACTTTTATGCTAGATTATTCATCTGATGAATATTTCGTGATTTTGCGCTACTTTAAAACAGAGAAGCACAAGTATAACTTTTTTAACAATCAGCTGTTGAGTTAGCCTGCAGCGTACAACGTTTTACTACTTTGTTACAGCAGTTTATACACATCTACTGTTTACGACAATGCACTTCAGGGCACTTCCAGTCTAAACAAAAAATATCACGAGGCAGTTACGCTTGGATTTTAAGTGTATAAATAGACAGAATATCCATTAAAAGTAACCGATTTTTTAATTTTCATATCGATAATCGTTTTTCTTTTGTATATCAACATATTAACCGATATTTCGATTAATCGTGCCAGCCCTAGCTCGAACCAGCTACCCATCAATCTTAAGTTGAGCACTCTACCACTGAGCCACTGTGCTCCCCCCAGAGCATTTTTTGTAAGCAAACAGTGTGGACCTTGATGAAAAGCTTCATCAGATATAAGTAGTCTTTTACATGTCTTTTCACTATTCAATCAAATAAAGTAAATAAAATGGCGCCGAGCAAAAACGAAAGAAGAACATTTTCATATATATTTATATTTATATATTTCAAATTATGTGACATACAAGTGAGACAAGCTACCTATGTTGACATTTTAAATTTATTGTGTATGTTTACAACACTGTCACAATATTCTGTTTTACCTAAGTGTACAATTTCGTACACTAATGGTTTCTCGAATATATTGTATGATTCTGCCGAAATATCTCCTTCATATTCAGTGTGGTGGTAATTTTGTTGAATCAAATATTTGGCTGAAGGTATTGGAGGAAGTCTGAAGGCCCTGTCAAACTCTTCCACTAATATGTCATCATCATTGTCATCAAAATAAGGTCTTACTTTAAAAAAGAAACAATAAAAATATAAACCTTATTCACAGGTTTAGATATACAAAAAAAAATTCTTACCTATAATTTTTAGCATATGTTTTTGGTGCTCAAAAGAACCGTCTCATTGAGACGGTTCTTTTGAGTACCCACAACATATGTTTCTGTTGAGAAATAAGAAAATTATTTTTCTGTTATTCACTCTTAAATAAAGTCCTGCCTCATTAGACGCCAATAGACAGAGTTAGATTAAGTGAGCAAAACTACTTCAATGCAAACTAAAGTTATTAGCGGTAAATTTTTAGCTGTCAAACTTTTGCTGAAGCTCTAATAATGACAATAATCACATGTCTCAGTGCTATTATACAAATGACTATAAATTTACTTTAGAACAACACTCCAGGGCTACAAGTTCTGAATATGATATACCTTATTCAGCCCAATAAGCCCATTGTGCTCATAGCATTTCATAAATTCTGTATTATCTTTAAACAAATATATCCCTCTTTCGAAAACTGTGAAGCCCCAGACCAGCTGTCTTCTGATGAAGCAAGCTGATCAGGATCACATTGTTCATCCATACAATGAATCCAAAATAAAATTGTATCACTGCTTTGATACGAAATCCGAAGCTCATATACAGTAAAACATGTGTAAAACGGCCACTCAAAAATATATAAAACAAAGATCCAAATGACAAATGGTAGCTTAATGAAGGTCAAATATTGCAGAATGCTCCACTTGGAGCATTCTGCAATACTTTTGACCTGCATCAAGCGATAATTGATCTTGAAAACCAATTTTTGGTCTTTTGAGAGTGGCCGTTTTACACAGGCTTTAGTGTAGTATAAACAATGGGAACCCATAAAGTACTCAGTGCGTAATAGGAGTGTGAGCACTTAAAAGTTTGACTACAGTATCCCCAATTTACTTCAGGCTAAGGATTCAGGCAATGGAGAGCACACTGTACTTAGACTCTCCTACATGGGGGCTGGGGGTTTGATACCCTCTGAAATAAATTGGTTTGTCCCCAGGCCCCTGTTGCCTCTAAAATAGTTTAAAAAGATGTTTTCCTATGTTCCCTTAGTTCCTCAAAATACTGTCTTTATTCCCTAGTATCCCCCTAAAAATTTGGCCTTTAGTACCCTATTCTCTGAAACATTATGCCATTTTCCCAGGTTTTTCAAAAACCCTCAGTGGGCCTACAGTATGTCTATGTGGTGGAAGTCTGTCTATTTGCTCTCTAGTACAATGTATTGAGGGGTAACCACATCCTTACATCAACCAAGGTCCATAGCTCTATTGTTACAAGTTGTTACAAAAAAAGAATATATGTAACAAAGGGCTATGTACTTACTAGCTGTGAGCTCTCCTATCAAGTCAATTTGATCTCTTGCATCCTCCTCCTCTGGTACTTTACCAGAAAGCACAAATGACGGTGGATTCTGCTGCCAAGCTGGCTTAGTGCGCTTTGATGGAAGCACTGGCAGGAACCGAATGGGGTCATTGGTTCCTTTCCCCTTGCTCCCTCCATTCCTTGGACTCGGCTGAAATAAAAAGCATTTACATTGTAATTGATTAATATTTTAATTTTATTTCAATCGTGGGCGTTAAATATCTAGTGCATGTCCTCCAATACAAAGTCATTAAAGACAAAATATTTTAAACCAGGGTACAAGCTAGGGGGCCACTAGGGCGAAATAGTCGCCCTAGGGACCGAAATTTCCCCCTTATGGGACCCAGGGAGAAGTGGGAGTCTCCCTAAAAAACTGAGACTCATTTCATTCTGTCACCACACAAACACAAGCTGTGGTGACAATCTACTACCACTACATTGTGTTCCTCATTCCATTTAATGGTAATAGTATGTGTAAATGGCTATTTGCTTCTAAACTGACAGAAAATGCCGTAATTTTACGCTATAACCAGGGAAAAATACTAACAGGGACCCAGTAGCCCAGTGCCCCTAAATTTTGGGCTGGGCCCCTAAAACTAAAATTTAAGGGGCCCAGCTTGCCCTTGAAAAAAGGATGGTATGTAAAAGTATTAAGTCTTGTCAAATCTGACACTAGATATTGGAAGTTTACAAATCTTCATTCAGCTGTCTCCAAATACTGTTAATATGGTAAATAATTAGAGGAATATAGATTTTGAGGGTCTCTAACTTGAATTATGAGTAAGCAAATGCTGGGCAATGGTATTGAAATTTGTTTCATTTTTGATCGAACCCTGGGCCCCTTAGTTTTGGACTGGGCCCCCAATCATTTTGTTTTAGGGGCCCAGCTTGCTCCTGGCAAAAAAAGGCTAATCTGTATCCCTGACAACTTCTCCCTATCTGACTGTCACTTCTCCCTAACTTTACTGGAGGGAGAAGTCACTTCTCCCTACTGTCAGGGCCCAGCTTGAACCCTGTAGTCACAATGTTGCATTTGACATCTTTCTACTGTACCTTCACTATCTTGATGCCTGCAACTGAACTTTCTGGAAAAAATATGCAAAGTGTTTGGCAGGAGTCTTTACTGAATTTAAGGATAATATGGTCAAAGTTTGTGCAGTAGCCTGTAGGAAACAGCCACAAACTACTTCTAGGATTGTTTTTGACAGGAGTGTCATCTTTCAAAGTTTGTTTAATTATGAAGACAGGCTGAGACAGTCCAATCAATAGAAAACAGTATATTGTTACCTACACCTTTTTTTTGATTGCAGAATGTGATTAATTCAGGATAATACTGCACACATTAAGTAAAAAAATGTCACTGTTATTTATAAGGTCTTTCTTAGCATTTAAGGTTTATTCTAATCAAGATAATGGCTCAAACTTTTAACCTCCAGAATTGAAGCTGGACACTCTTACATCCTGTGCTACACAGATGATCCATCACAAGCCATCATATAAGACACTACACTTCTTAGTCCAAAAGTTTAGAAATGCACATGCACACATTTATTGATTTGACTTTTTATAGATGCAATGATCAGATCATGGGGTATCTTGGAAACCCACAATCTCAATTATTGCTCAAATGCGCCACAACATTTGTACTGACAGGCAGCGTAGAAGGTTAAGTTTCATTAATAAAATTGTCATGCTCATTCATACAAAACCCTATCATTCAGCCCAGTATTGGACAACTCTATCAGTGTTTTTCTGATGCATTCTGACCACAAGAAGAGAATTTATGATGGAAAACAGACAAAAACTTCATCAAATATTCAAAGTTCATTAAATCTTTTACTCCATTTTTTATATCATTTTCATCCTTGATATTTGAAAGAGTTTCAGATAGTATTAAAGAGTTTCAGATGGTAAAACATTTATTTGTAATATTTTATTTGTGTGCGGTCCGTAAACTTACCGAGTCTGGCCAATTATCGAATCAGACTGAATCTGGTCCGACAATGGTAAATTAGTTTGTTCGTTTTTCATTTTACGTACACAAAGTATGTCTAGCATCATATAAATGCTGTTGTTGAATCGATTCCTGATGTTTGCATGCCTTCCTGTCGGAGAGTTTCTACTTTGTAAAACTTCCGATGTGCACACAGTGCCAGATTTTTTTTTGGTCAAAATATAAAAACCTTTAATTAAATTGAATATTTGCTTCGCTAAAAAATGACTGACAACCCATTAGATTAGTATAAAACGATGACATTTTATTGACCGAAAATTCGGCAACTGGTTATATAAACCTGTATTTGCAAGGGTTACCACAAAAACTTGCGCTTGTTTGAAAAGTGACCCAGCCAGGAATCAATCTGGATTTAACCTGTTAGCACATTAATGGTGAGTAACGATTATCTAATGTAGCGGAGATATGTACAGCTGGATATTTCTATTCAAAAATTATTAGTATGGCATAGCTAGGTTTACTTTGAAATGCTAATACCACGAAAACTGGTACAATCAGCATAAGAATGTGTCATTTTCCGGGCCTTCCACCACTTTCAAGAATCAAGTATCAAGAGTAATTCCGCCTTTATAATGGTGACACACTTAAGCAATAATTATGATCCCATTTTCGGAGATTCCCAAGACCTGATGACAACAAAAAATGGTTTAAATGACAGCATATTTAAATCTGATATTGTGAATAACTGGAACATGCTCTCACATGTATGAGAAACCACTTCTCCCCCTTCATTTCTCAGAGACTTAACACTACACTGCATGTAATTCTGACACCATTGTTAAATTACACCATTAAAATGGAACTAGAGCGATTGCGTTCAACACAACTAAGAATGTTGACAGTTGTTTTTCTATCTCTTTTTTCCATTTCATTTTCCGAACTGGATATTACCTGAATTTCAGCCATATTCACGATTCTTTACGAGGCAAACTTCAACTGTTTCATTTGCTACCTGTTTTCAGAAAAATGCGTAAGGGAAGCATAAAATAATGAAAATAAACTGCTGTTTTGTAACCGTCCAGCCTGAAGTTTAGAAGAAAATGGCGGAATTGGCTTCCTTGTTGCTAAGGGACGGATATTTTTTTCAGCTCAGGAAAGAATTGTTTTTATTTTTATTTAGCTTTATACTATAAATATTTGAAATAAATTCAAATATCAGCAAATTGAAAAATGTTATCATTAAAATATTTTATTTTTCTTGGACTGGCATCCGAATAACAGATGATCTGCAAAGCAGTCCAATATTTACTTCCGGTAGCAGGCGAGCACCTGTTTGCGTATTTTTTCTTCAACGATAACTATATTTTCAAAGATTTACAAGCAACCTGGACCAATGATTAAAAAAATATGTTTCCCCGTTTCGAAAGAGTTTTGATTAACACTGCTATTGTGGGTGCTTTCGGTGTAGCTGGCACAACAGTTTACTTCAAAACGAAACTTCAAAGTAAGTTTTTGTGGGTGGGGTACTTGTCATTTGTGTAATTTTCCCTAAATTTTACATTTTATTTTGAAGCATTAATCCTCATTGTTAGAGATGAAAGATTGTACCTCAAGGCCCGTTTCAGAATACAGAATCCTGTCACATAATACTCAATTGAGGGTGTATGTCATTGAAAGATGGGGTGTCTACGCGAAGGTCATTATTCTTGGGACGGCAGTGATGTCACAGCCTTAGCGACACAGGTAACAAATGTACAACGGTGAATTGGCCGGTGAATTTTTACATGATGGGAAACAGGAAAATGATGAAAAACAGGCCGTATTTAATCAAATTGTCTGATTTCTTCATCAGTCTGCACTTATTTCGAAGGAAAATCATTGTCTTTTGTCCAGCCATGATGATTTTGATTATAATAGCAGCATTTTTTCACCAATTATTGAAAAAAAAAAACAGGTGTGGGTGGGGTGAATGGCCATCGTTTTTTCATTTAGAAGTGATCTCTAATGTCTTAAGAGCTTTAAGAACAATACAACGTACTTTAAATTGCATATACACTGAGATATTACCAAGCTCTAGATAGATATATGGCAATTTTGAATCTGTGTTCTGACATATCACACCTCCAAGTTTGACACTCAACACTTGTGGTACATTATGCAGCATGTTGTAAAAACCTATCCTTTTCAAGAAAAGTTCCCAGCAATTATTATAATCGGTGATACATTTACAATTTTTGGCTTATGGGTCCTGAGACTCGCTGTTTCCCATATCAACTAGTACAACTGCAAACTTATGAGTCCAGTACACTATTTTTAATTTCAAGTCTGCAATTGCATCCTGGGATAGCTGAAATAAAAACTTTGCATCCCAGAGACATTATTATGGGCAAAAGATGCCGGATGCGCAGGTAACAAAATCACAGTATAATGGAATTCCAGCATTGGTGAGGCAACAATATCTCAAGATTTGTATCAATACATGCGCAGATCCTGGAATTTTTTCAGGGGTGGGGGATGGGGGGTCCAAGTCCATCTGCCATTAAAAGGTCTCTGAGGTTTTTTTTTTTGTTTATTTTGTTTGTTTTTTAGTCCTCAACTTATTTTACTGAAGTCCAATGGTTTATTTCAAAGAAAATTAATAATTTCCAAAGGTTCCAGAGGGGGTCCAACATTTTTTCCAGGGGATGGGGCTGGGATTTTTTCAACCTTTTTGGGAAGCGGCCCTAGTGCCTTTTGCTTTGGGAAATTTTCGGCATTTTAACCGAAATTGGGAAAATTTCTTCATCCATTTTTTTATTATTTTCTTGAACAGGGACCCTAAAACTGCATTGAATCACTCTTATTCCTGAATATATGCTTTATTTTGATTTAAATCCATTGAAAATGAAGGCAATTTGTTAACATTTATTGATTTACATAAAAAAAGACCTTACGAATGGGATTTTTTTTGTGCAAATTGGGAAAAAATGTTGGCATTTGCCATTGGGACAGGGGCCTTATAACGGCCCCTGAGACACCCGAAAAAAATCCCTGTGGGGTGTCCACTTTTTTCCAGGGGTGGGGGTCCAATTGCTTATTCCATAAAGAAACCCATATAACTTGTGTTTTTCCAGGGGGGTCTGGGTCAGGGTCCAAATTGTTGGTCACTTCAGAACCCTTCAGGTCTGACAACTTTTGGTCAAACCATCAATTTGTATTTCACCTGTTGCATTAAAACTTTAAAACATGTCATCTGCTGAGACATTGTCATCTGCTGATAACCCTTTGCAAAGAGTTTGGACCCAGATCAGGCCTGACATTCTGTCTGGGTCTTATCATGGTCCAGACTGTTTGACACTTTCATAAAGGTTATGACAAGCTGAAGTTGAACTGATATATTTTAACTTTGCTTTAAACATTTGCATGATATTGTCATCTGCTGATAACCCTTTGCAAAGAGTTTGGACCGAGATCAGGCCGGACATTCTGTCCGGGCCTTATCGGGGTCCAAACTGTTTGACACTTTAGGGGTTATGACTAGTTGAAGTTGAACCGATATAATTTAACTTTGCGTTAAACCTTTACATGACAATGTGATCTGCTGATAACCCTTTAAAACAATTTGGACCCAGATGAGGCTCGACATTCTGTCTGGGCCTTATCAGGGTCCAGACTGTTTGACACTTTAAAGGTTATGACAAGCTAAAGTTGAACCGATATATTTTAACTTTGCTTTAAACATTTTTATGACATTTTCATCTGCTGATAACCCTTTGCAAACAGTTTGGACCCAGATCAGGCCCGACATTCTGCCCAGGCCTTATCATAATCAGAAGGGCTGGCACGATTAATCGAAATATAGGTTAATCAGTCGATATACAAAAGAAAAACCATTATCGATATGAAAATTCAAAAATCGGTTACTTTCAATGGATGTTCTGTTTATTAAATCAATTAAAATCCAAGCGTAATTGCCTCGTGATGTTTTACTTAGACCGGAATAGCCAGGAAGTGCATTGTCGTAAATAGTAGATGTGTATAAATTGCTGTAACAAAGTAACAAAACGTTGTACTCTGCAGGCTAACTCAACAACTGATTGTTAGAAAAAGTTATACTTGCGCTTCTCTGTTTTAAAGTAGTATCAAATCACAAATTTTCATCAGATGAATAATCTAGCATGAAAGTTGTTTTTCTCCGCGTTTAAATTCGAGTTTAGAAGATTTCAATTTTACCAACATTTACAGCAGGTCTTATTAGCTCACCTGAGCCGAAGGCTCATGGGTGAGCTTATAGTATACCTGTCACTTCAGCGTTCGTACGTCCGTCCGTCAACATTTTCAAACATCTTCTTCTCTGAAACCACTGGGCCAATTAAACTCTAATTTCATTTGGAGACTCCATAGGACGCGGGAACGAAAGTTTGTTCAAATGGTCCTGGTCACATGACCAAGATGGCCGCCACATCCATATATGGTAAAAACCCTTTAAAAATCTTCTTCTCCAGAACCAGAAGTCAGATGACCTTGGGACTTGGTATGTAGCATTGGGGATGTGGGGCCTACCAAGTTTGTTCAAATCATGATCCTAGGTTGACCCTAACCTACTTAACGTCAAGGTCAAGTTTGCTTCCTAATGCACTTAAATGCGAAATTTTTTGAAAAGATGATGTTTTGAATACTGTTGAAGCCAAAGTAATTATACTCACTTGATATGTTAAACCTAATCAGACAATTGCTATTAATAAGTTTCAAAGGTCAAGGTTGACCTTTGACCTTTCAGCCGAAGTCGCTCATATTGGAGTCCCATCAACATATTAAAACATAGTTTTCTCAGAAACCACTCGGCCAATTGAACTCAAATTCCATGTGAAGACTCCTTATGATAAGTTAGCCAACATTTTTACAAAATATCTTGGTCACATTACCAAGATGGCCGCCATGCCCATATATGGTAAAACTCTTTAAAAGTCTTCTTTTCAAGAACCAGAAGGCCAATGACTTTGGGACTTGGTATGTAGCATTGGGGGTGTGGGGCCTACCAAGTTTGTTCAAATAATGATTTTAAGTTGACCTTGACCTACCTAATGTCAAGGTCAAAGTTGCTTTTAATGCATTTAAATGGGAAATTTTTTGAAAAGTTAATGTTTTGAATACTGTTGAAGCCAAAGTTATTATTCTCACTTGATATGTTAAACCTAATGAGACAATGGCTATTAAAAAGTTTCAAAGGTCAAGGTTGACCTTTAACTTTCAGCCAAGGTCGCTCATATTGGATTCCCATCAACACATTAAAACTTAGTTTACTCAGAAACCACTAGACCAATTGAACTCAAATTTCATCTGAAGACTCCTTATGATACGTTTGCCAAAATTTATACCAATTATACTGGTCACATGACCAAGATGGCCACCATGTCCATTTATGGTAAAAGCCCTTTAAATATCTTCTTCTCTGGAACCAAAAGGCCAATGGCCTTGGGACTTGGTATGAAGCATTGGGGATGTGAGCCCTACCAGATTTGCACAAACGATGAATCTAGGTTGACCTTAACCTACTTCAAGGTCAAATTTGATTCCTAATGCATTTATATGGGAAAAATTTTGAAATGTTCATTTTTCTATAACTGTTTAGGCCGAAATCATAGTACTTGCAAAAAATGTTTAACCTAACGAGACAACGGTTTTATGTAAGTACCAAATGTCAAGCTGACCTGTGACCTTTTTTTTCCAAGTCCACTCATTTGTACTGCCACATACCTATCTAAAAGAAATCACTGGGCTGTTTGATGGTCCATGATGGAGTATTCATTAGTTTGTTTTAGGTCACATGACCAAAATGGCCGCAACCCCCAAAAAACAAAATATGTTTCATTATAAGCCGTAGTTGATCTTGACCTATTTTAACATTATTAAGGAGATCAGGTGAGCGCGTCAGGTCCTCTAGTTGGTATGTAGTATCATCAAGTGAACCTCTACCAAGTTTGATCAAATTATAGCCATGGGGCCAAAAATGGCCCCGCCTCGGGGTCACAGGTTTTGCACAGGCTTTAATAGGGAGAAAATGAAAAAATCTTCTTGTCTGAAACCACAAGGCCTAGAGCCTTGATATTTGGTAAGAAGCATTTTCTGGTGGACCTTTACCAAGTTTGTTCAAATTAGAACCCTGGGGCCAAAAATGGCCACGCCCCAGGGATCACATGCTTTACATAGGCTTATATAGGGAGAAACATAAAAAAATCTTCTTGTCTGAAACCATAATGCATAGAGCTTTGATATTTGGTGTAGCATCACCTTGTAGACCTCTAACAAGTTTGTTTAAATTATGCCCCTGGGGCCAAAAATGACCCTGCCACTGCTTTTTGGAAAAAAAATTCTAATTAAGGCATTCTTTCTTTATTTTTAATTTCTTTTTAACAAATTGGTGAAAAAAGAAACTAGGTAACTACCCATATGTAAAAATTATGAGTCTGGTGACAGCAAACAAAATTTCTTTTTTAAGGATGGCCTCAGAATAGAAAGGGATAAGAATCAAGTTCTTATGCATGGCCACCAATCCATCTCCGTAATCGCATAAAATCAATACTGTGTTATGAAGAAGAGGGACCTGTTTCCTATGAATGAGATGGACCTTAAATTCAGCAAAACCGTCATTTTTTATAATCGATACAAAATTTTAGAAATCCGAAAATGCTATTCAATGGCCTTGATGTCTACCTTTGAAATACCTTAAATAGGGTTCCCTGGCACATAAACTGATTCTAGAATCTGTGTTGAAGTTGAAAAATGTCATTTTTCTTCATTACAAACCATTTTAAACTGTCAAGCAGAATATCTTCTCTAAACCGATATCAGTGTCAGAAAGTTCAATGAGTGTCTCATCGAATATCATTGTCTGATTTCTAAATTTGCTCTCAAAATTATGAAATAGAAAGTTTAATCCAACTGGTAAATGCGATGAAGGAGATGGATTGGTGGCTGTGTTATGAGCTAGTTCAGAATGCTGAAAAAACTACGCACATCAAAGGCAGACTACTGTAACAAGTAGGGAGCGCAGTGGCTCAGTGGTAGAGTGATTGACTCGAGAGCAAGGGGCAGCGGGTTCGAGCCTCACCGGCGTCACTGTTGTGGTCTTTGAGCAAGACACATTTATCCCAGCTTAGTACTGGTTCAACCCAGGAAGACCCGTCCCTACATAACTAAAAGATTGTTGATGAGATGTAAAGAATCAAATCAAACAAACAAAACTGGAACAAGCAGTGATTAACATCAATTGCGTTCTTTTCAAATTGTGAAATTCTCTTAAAGGAAAGAATTTGCTCCCAGAGGGAGCAAATTCTTTCCTTTAAGAGCAATTCCTTATCACTTTTACCACATTAGGTGACCTCCCTTGAATGTTACTATTTTATTACGCACATGCGTAATGGGAGCTACATCAATTTGCTTGTTTGATTTGATTCTTTATGTCCCATCAGCAATCTTTCAAGTATGTAGGGACGGGTCTTCCTGGGTTGAACCAGTACTAAGCTAGGATAAATGTGTCTTGCTCAAAAACCACAACACAGTGACGCCATAGAGGCTCGAACCCTCGGTCTCGAGTCAAGCACTCTACCACTGAGCCACTACGCTCCCAGGAGCTATGTCAACGAGCTAGTTTATATTGCAGGAAAATACACAGACTCAGACTTGGTGAAAGAACCTATGAAGCTTCTGAGAGGGTATCCCTACGCTGAGCAGCTTTTAGGAAAGCCGATACGGAATACAAGGATTAAATTCAATACAGTAGATATCGCACATACTCCTCTAACAGCTCAGGTAATTATTTTTTCATAGGCGGCAATCAGGTACCCTAGCGGCCTGGTATAATTCTGGCTCAGAATATCATGGGAAAAATATTTTTAACAAGAAGTTTTAGCAAAATCCTGAACTTAAGTACATTCTGCAATGAGATTTTTCTCCCATTACAACCACGCAACTAGCAGGTTAGCAAAGAGGTAGTTCATGAATTCGAATTTTGAGATAAAGCTGTCATGCAAATATAAACAATTTGCAGTAGAGTGACAGTAATTTTAATACTGATTGGCAGTTTGGGATGTTTAAAAGAGGTAAAGACAATGGACATAATACTTGGAAAATGTAAATTCTTCCATTTTGTCAGTGACATATGTTGTAGGTACACATTAGAATTGCCTCTATGAGGCAACTCCAATGTGAACCTACAACATTCAGTAAATGAGTTTTTTCACAATAAGCTTTTTTTAAACAAATTCAAATCCACTTTCATTTATTCGTAGAAATGAACTCCTTTTCATGTAGTTTGTCATGCACCTGGATGACAATAATAGACTGTCTATTTTATGCTTCTGGCAGCTTATCTTGATATGTTTCATGGGAGTATATTGCTAAATTGCTAGTTGCGTGGTTGTGAAAGTCCAATGAATCTTCACTATAAAGAAGAAAGCAGAGATCAGGAATTGATACTATCAAGAACACACCATATGGGGAAGTGACAAAAACACAAGAAAACATCACACACCAGGGCCAAGACGGCAAGTGATCACAAGGCTGCAAGGAACAGACAAGACAGCATAACAAAACCAAACATGAAACATGAAGCATAACTAATTACAGGGCTTGGACAACGACCATGGACAAACCGATTCACGAGCGCGAGCACAACGACTGTCAATGGCTCATCAAAAAGTCACATGGTCGATGCTGATTGGAGTGACAAATTTCCATCACCAAACTAGGCAACGCCTACCTGTGTAAACCGAAACGTGTCATTATTCTTCCGTGTTCCGAAAAAAGCCACGGCGCGCTTGGCGGTAGAGGTGTTACACAACGGGCCAAATTGGTACACAAATATCAGGCTCCGTATTGTGTAGCTTGGTGCACAGTTTTATTACGCAGCATATAAACATATCATGTATCTCTCCTGGGTCTGTGTAGAAAGATTGTGTTTGCAGTAATCACACATTTCTTACGGGATAATAAAGTTGACCGTATTAAACAAACAACGCTTTTTAAGTTTGTTGCTGTCTTTTAATAGAAACCAAATAAGGAACGACATTTCATGTGAATTGTCTGCTGGTAGATGATGATTCATATGAAATATCATGGTATTTTTTCTTCCTGAAATACCGTGCCCATGTTTGAAATTACTTCTGAACGGCAGTGCATGGTTAGAAATTTGATTAATTTCTTGCATCGGCCTACTATGCAAGATGCACACATTTTTCGTATTAATACTGTATTAAGGCGCTGATCAGACTGCGCGAATGCACAGTCTCTCTCTTTCTCTCTCTCTTTTTGGCAAACAGTTTGGACTCAGATTAGACCCGAATATAATACTGCCAATGCGAACGATAATATATACCATGGGTCCTTATCAAAAGCAACTGTAATGGGATTGATGGACTTGTTTCAAGATGTCTGAGAAACCGAGCCAAAAACACAAATGTCGTGCCCAAGCGTCTCTCTCTCTCTCTCTCTCTCTCTCTCTCTCTCTCTCTCTCTCTCTCTCTCTCCTTTTACGACCTGCTTTCAAAGTTTGCAAACAATTTGGATCCAGAAGATCGCTGATACGCTGGGTATATTCATATACCTCAAGAGAGGATTTTCAATCCATGTATGAACCTGCTCGATGTTTCAATGAATCTTTCTGCAAGACATTATTTCATGCTATTTGGTTACTTATCACATGTGACAAAGGCTCAGACGAGCCTGCGCAAATGTGCATTCTCAATACAGCATTCAGCACGCAGCGTGATACACATCCCAGCCAGCACACAATGTCAGGCCACTATCGGCCTGCCAGCGAAATGCCATCCAAATGGCGGTTTGCTGGCGGGCCGGTGGTGGCCCGCTTTTAGATGTGTACTTGGATAAAGTTGGGAGTAGACTCCAGGAATCACCAGTTGTATGTTTTCACACCTCAACCCACAGACCAAAAAGTATAACGTTGCGCCACGGATGTATACTACCTGGATAGGAAACTGCTATAGATTTGCTAGTAATTGTTTCCCGATGATTGCCGCGTCGAAATACAGGTAAATCCGATAAATTGACTGACCACTTTACAAATATCGAGATCCATACGCGTTGGGATACTTTTTCCTAATGTTCCAGCAACATGGGGGAAACGGTAGTACAGTGAATTTAATGCCAATAAACTGAGAATTCTTCCAGCTACAATTTGATACCAAACAATCTTGTGATCACGAGAAAAAATACCCAAGAAAAAAATAACACACATCAGGCTTTCCTACACTACGCGGACATGGTAAACAAAGTAGGGAAGAAGGCAAAAACTCTTTCCATGTAAGTCTAGCGTCCTTTTGTGAGACATAGGCAAACCGTGCAGACCAAGATCAGACACAGCAGAACACGGCGTCTGATCAGGGTATCCACTGTTTGCTTTCAGAATGTTCTATGAAAATTCGAAATAAAAATGAAAAATGCCACCTAACATCCCTTAAAACAAAAATGGACTGGTCCAATTGACTGGAGTGGGAAATTCTATTGTGCGTAAATGTGTTTGATAGTGTGATTTAAATAGAAAATTTTGTATCTTTTGTTAAATTCTTGTGACATAAATCTGTTAATTGGCTATTAGTTTATTGTTTCAATTAGAAATTAGACGGTTTGGTTGAAGAGATATTTTAACGCAGTTGCGGAAATAATTACTGCTCATAGACACCCTAGCAACTCCCTAGTTAATTGTTAAACAAACACTTAAGGGAATTAAATGAAGGGTATCTATGGTTGACAAAGCATCGTTTATTAGATGTTTTCACGCTTTTAAACTCTGCAATTTGTCTAAATTCTAGAGGCAATGTTTAGGTTTCTGACATTTCCGCCATTTTGTTATGTGAAAATACGAAAAAAAGACGAATTTGCCAGCATGTTAACTGCATGGTTTTATTTTGTTTTTGCTAAAAAATTCGATATTCCAGTTAGGAAATATGTGCACTTCATGTATCAAGTGTCAAGTATATCCAAATTATTCACATTAATTAGCTTTAGAACCGACAATTTCGGCGGTAAAATCGGATGTTTATCATTTTACCTCTTTTTCATATCATCTCTGCAACCTAAGTTCGCAATATAACGATATTCTACAAAGAACCAATTAAGGACAACTATAATAACGTTCAGGAATTTAAAGAATTACACTCATTGAATTCTTTACATCGTCACAATTAAAGTGACAAATGCCTCTGTAAAATTCTGATTTCCACCATTTTCATGGTGGCGGATTGTACTTGATTTACGCGTAGGCAATAATATTGGTGAAAAATGATATGTGCCCAATCCAGGTACTATACATCCGTGGTTGCACGTTCGGCAATGCAGAAAAGAACGTGCCAGATTACCCATCTAAGTAAAATGGACCCTTCCATATGTCGCCTACTTACTTATGACAAAAGCACACACATGCTGCTCGGCAGAATTGTACCTATCACAAATGGGACAATCAGAAAAACGGACAATTTTCTACCGAAAATATTAAACTTGTGGTCGTAATTTTTCTAAATTTCTCAATACAGCATTCGGCACGCAGTGTGATACACATCCCAGCCAGCACACAATGTCGGGCCACTATCGGCCCGCCAGCGAAAAGTCATGATCGACGTTCTAAGGGTTAAGATCAAAGTGACTCTTTGCATCCTGGATAAATTTTCATATTTTTGTCACTTTATCATGTACAATTTAATATCAAGACTATTTTAGGAACATCACCAGTCAGACCGTTTGGTCATGTCTGATCTGGGTTCAAACTGTTGCAAGCCCGCAGTCTTTTTGTGTCACTTTCCGGACAAACTGATCTGTTAAAATTGTATGCAAGGGTAATTGGCACCAGCAGGCAAAGTTAAATCTATTTGCGGACAAGATATTATGTAACCGAGACAGTTTGAAATGTATGTCTGAAGGTCACAATGTCCAGGAATAGATCAAATTATGCAGGTTTTGTATAAGTGCTTTTGACACCTAAAACCCCAAAAATAGAACACTGCATATCCTTTACACATAGGAGGCGTTTCTTTCCTGTCTCGTTATTTATTTGACTATCCAATCAGCATCAAGGCTGTGACTTTGACGAGCATCCGATTGTAAACACTGGTCCATCGCAAAGTCCATGGTCATTGTCCATCCACTATTAAAAGAATCCACAAAAGAAGCATGGCATCGGAATGGTCAGTGAAAAAAATACTTGATGGTTTTACCGTTTAACGGTACATTTTGAAAAATGCCAGCAGATGACAACAAAAAGCATGAAATATGCCCCAGCATGCAAAGAGTTTATTAATGTATTAAACTTTATTTCCATTGGTCAATATAGCAATCAAACATGTTTTTCTATGCATTAACATCTGCTGGACCCCGAGGGTGGTGTTGAAACCTGAGCCTGATCCATGGTTGATCGTTATTATTGCATTAAAGTCATTTTGTCACTTGAAAACTTTGGAAAAACACTTCGAAAAAGTCATTATTGTATTACTAAAATGGCCCGCAAAAGCATGAAGGTTTCGTAGGTTTTGTAAACGCCTGTTCCAGAGCAAAGACTTCGTTATCCTTAGGTCACTAAATTATGTTCATTTGTATGCACATTACTATTGATGACATCAATTTTTGTGACGGCAAAGAGTGCATATATTATGTAATTTACAAAAGCCCTGCATCAACAGCAAGTGAATTGCCTGATTAGATTAATACATGGGTTTTTGCCAGTTAAAATATGGCTGTTAATAGAGTGCAACATGGCTTTTTATGCAATAATAATGGGATAAAGACATTTGTGGACCTGAATACACAACATATGACTTCTTGTTGAGTGACAAGAAAAAATCTCAATTTTATGCTCAAAATATTCACATAACTGTAGCTATATCTGACTTATTTACCTCTTTGCCTGCTAGCAGCTTTTTTATCATCTGATAATCCTTTGAAAACAGTTTGGACCCAGATCAGGACCGACAGAACGTTTTAACATGATTTATCATACTCTATTGATCATTAAATAGAATATCAATGTCAATCATTCTGTCGGTCCTGATCTGGATCTAAACTGTTTAATTCTCTCCTAGTGTTCCTGAAAGAACTTTTTGAAAGAGTTGATAATCATTTGAAAACAGTTTGGACCCAGATCAGGACCGACAAAATGTCGGTCCTGATCTGGATCCAAACTGTTTTTAAAATACTCTCCTAGTGTTCCAGAAAGAACTTTTTGAAAAGTGTTGATGTTCAGATGTTTTCATTGCAGATCAATATTCCAGTAAAGGGATCCCGAGGAACAGGAACATTGAGCAGCTTTTTTGAACGAGACAAACCTGGAGATGAGTATGTATCTTATTTAATACTATAAATTCGGAAATTTTTGTGAGGGTTTTATTTTCCCGAAACTTCGCATATGCGAAGTTTCGTGAAAATAAAATCCTCGCGAAATGCCGAAATCACAATGTCGTTTACTGATATATGTTAATCATGCCCTAGTCACAAATTTTTAGCCTCACAAACTTGTCTTTTAATGCTATTCCCGAAAATAAAATTCTCGCGAAAATTTCCGCATTTACAGTAGGTCTTAACACTTTCCTTCATGAATATACATGGTAAGCTCCACCTGCTATTAATAATTATATAAATAAACTTTCATGTTGGTACATACGTGTCCGGTCCACTAGTGTAGGATCATATCTAATCATATTTCCATAAGTAAACAAGAGTAGACCCTGATCAGGCAGCTCTTGAGCTGATTCTGCTCTGTTTTCAAAAGTGTAAAAAGGCGCCTCTATGGGGTACAGGGTAAATTGTAGCTTTATTCTCATTGTGGAGCGTAGTTGCTTTGTTTTGATTTTTATGATCCACTGAACAATTTTTTGTTCATGTCAGGATGGATCTTTCTAGGTTGAACCAGTACAGTACTAAGCAGAGGATAAAGTGTCTTGCTTTAGGACAACACTGGGCCACTGGTGACTGGCAGTATGACTAGAACCCGCAACCCCTTGATCGTTAGTCAAGCACTCTACCACTGAGCTACTGTACTCTGCCTGGAGGGAAGTTGCTTAGTAGCACAGATGCTCAGTTGGTAGTGTTAGATTGCTAGTTAGAGACTGGATCCAAACAGTTCGACACTCTGATAATGTTCTGTTAGAAAGAATTTTTGAAAAAGTCAGCAGACAACAACAAAAGCATGAAAATTACCCGCAGACAACAACAAAAGCATAAAAATACCCAGTATGCAAAGAGTTAAAACCATTTGCCAGACTATGAAACATGGTTTCATAATGACAAGACAGTATAGCACTGCATTAACTATTGCAAATGTTTGAAGTTATCCAATTAAACATCACTAACAACGTATACAATTGAATTATCTCTTAAAGCACCTGCAAGATATTCATATGAAAATGCCTTCTGCTGTAGTCCTCTGCTGCATATGATTATTAACACCATTTGAGTAATTAATTATACCGGCTTTTTCTTAAGAAAAATAGGGTATATTAATTTCGTACCAAAGTCGGTCCGTCCGTCCATGCATCTGTCCATCAGTCATGTTTCTTGTAATTGTATCTTCTCCTAAACCATTGGACGTAGCAACTTGAAACTTTGTAGGTGCATAGATCACATGATGTAGAGGATACTGGGTGACATTTCGTGTGACCTTGCCCCCAAGGTCATAGTCAATGGTCAAATAATGTATTTTCTTGTAAATGCATCTCCTCATAAACTTTTCGAAGTAGCAACTTCAAATTTTGCCTGTGCATAGGTCACATGATGTCAAGGGTACTGGGCGACGTTTTGTGTGACCTTGACCCCAAGGTCAAAGGTCAAATAATGTATTTTTTTGAAAACGCATCTCCTCATAATGTTTTGGAAGTAGCAACTTCAAATTTTGCCTGCACATAGGTCACATGATGTTGAGGATACTAGGCAACACTTCATGTGACCTTGACCTTGGGGTCAAGGTCAAATACCCCAAGGTCAAATACCCCAAGGTCAAATAATGTATTTTCTTGTAAATGAATCTTCTCCTGAACCATTGGACATAGCAACTTCAAAGTTTACAGGTGCATAGGTCACATGATGTGGATGGTACTTGGCAACATTTTGTGTGACCTTGACTCCAAGGTCAAGGTCATATAATTTACTTTCTTGTAAATCCATCTTCTCCTAAACTGATCGACGTAGCAACTTCAATTTTGGCAGGTGCATAGGTCATATGATTTGGAGGGCACTGGACAACATTTTGTGTGACCTTAACAACTAGGTCAGGTCATATAATGTATTTACTTGTAAATGCATCTCCTCCTTAACCATTGGACATATCAACTTCAAACTTCACAGGTGCATAGGTCACATTATGTAGAAGGTACTGAGCTACATTTTGTGTGACCTTGACCCCAAGGTAAAGGTTATAGGTAAAAAAAGCGGGTATTTGCGGTGGTGTACCATCGACTGCTGCTCTAGTTATAATTTTAAAATTATGTAACTATATGGGCAAACAGGAACAGTCTGATCTGGGTCTACACTGTCCAAAAGGCCTCTGAAACATTTCAGCAGACAATAATTGCAGATGACTTTTGGTATGATTGGCGCTTTAAGCCTTAGAATTTTTAGCCTAGCAGGAGGGGTGTCCAGAATCTATATCATTGGTGTTGGAGTGGGCTGAAAAATCAGTCCCCTGGCAGGCTGGCATCACTCATAGTGCCGCGTGATTCTCGCGATAATGTTTTCTATCATATATCACATTCATGATAGATTCTTATGTTCTTGCACACCGGATAGGCATTTTGGCTGTTTATGCCCACATGAGCCAATTTTGTCTCACATACCCCTTACCAACCTGTGGGAAAGATAAAAAAAAAACGAACAGCCGCACACTGGCCGATGGTTTTGTAATGTTAAAACAACGTCACCATGTCACATTTATGTAGCATCTCAGCATATTCAGGATTTTCTGGAAGCCTTTTTCATGTTTTCGAATATGAGGTATTAAGTGGTTAGCTAGAAAAAAGAATCCATAATTTGTGTGAGGATGGGCTAGAAAAATCTGTCCCTTGCTAGGAATTACCATTTGTCATCAACATTACCAAGAGTTTTGATGCCAATCCATGATCCTCGGACGGATTTTTCTATCCCACCCTCACAATCATGATAGATTCTTATAATATTACACAGGCTGACTCAAATATGTTCATAAAAAGAATGGGGTAAAATTATAAACTCACCTCGTTGAATGGAAATTCCCACTCTTATCAATTGGACCGGTACATTTCCATTTTAACCCTTAAAGCGCCAAGAAAAAAAATGCATCTGAAAATGTCATCTGCTGAAGTCCTCTGCTGCAAATAATTGCCTAACATTACCGACGAATTAAGTATAGAGCAAACAGGGTGGACCCAGAACAGACTGCTCCTATAGGAGCAGTCTGATCTGGGTCCACACTGTTTGCTATAGAGGCTTCTTAAACATTTCAGCGACGAGAAAAGCAGACGACTTTTGTTGCCATTGGCGCATTAAGGGTTAAGAGTTGCTTGATGGTATTTCTCACTTTTATTCAAATTTTAATAGAATATTCTGTAAGCAAACAGTGGAGACCCTGATCAGATGCCACATTTCACAGTGTCTGATCTGGGTCTGCACTGTTTGCCTATGTCCTGCAAAAAGGACGCTAGGCAACCTTTTTATTCTAGATACAGATAAACAGGTATTTGGCAAATAGAGAGGACCCTGTGGGGTCTGCACTCTTTGCTAAGACAAAAACAATTTTCAGTGACAGAGATAAATAGAGAATACTAGGTGAGTGTCTTTTGATATCAAGTTTACCAGGCAATGCTTTGTGACATTGGGAGGCTTGCCGAGCGATTCAACAAGCGTTCTCATAGCCAAGCCTGGTAAACTTGATATCAAATGACGCGAACCTGTTATTCTATTTATTAGTTTACCCATTGTTTCAGTATTCAAACTAGCGATTATCACGTAAATTTCAATTTTTGTGTAGATTCTGATTCAGCGTCATTAGGGACCTCATTCAAAATGTGCAACTTCATCATGATCTGATAAAGGCACATGTCATGAAATAGACAACGTTTATCAGGCAATGTGCAACAATGCAGTTTATATGAGCGCCAAATGATAAATTAAAATTAAAATGTATAACTTTTGACTTGCAACCCCTTAAAAACAAAATTAACAAATCCATTCTTATTGTATCAGTTCTATATGTATGGGAAAGTCCATCAGAATGAAAAAGGTTATAAAGGTTATAGTCTCTTTATTTTCTCCACAGGTGGGTGGTGAAGCGTCTTGACCTGGAGGTGAAGCTGCCTGATGCATCTAAACCAAAATGGACGTTTTACAGACAAGTATGTGAAGAGGATAGTGACAATATCGTTGACGAGGGAAACCAAAGTGCCGACATTGTTGACAAGTTATTAAGTTCAAAATCTGATGATTCATCTACTGACAGTACTAGTGTTGTTAAAGGTTCAGAGAAAAAGGCCACAGAACGGACTTCCAAAGACAAGAAAAACTTAAGGTGGTTGTGACCTGATGAGCCATGTTTTGAGAAAACAAAACATGTATTGTGTACGAGGGCAATCAAAGTGCCGATATTATTTATGAGTTGTTAAGTTCAAGTCTAGTGACAAATCTGGCGATGGTGTAATTAAAGGCTTGGAGAATGATGTCACAGAACAGACTTCCAAAGACAAGAAAAACTTAAGGTGGTTGTGACGTGATGAGCCATGTTTTGAGAAGAACAAAATATGTAATAATAGACTTTTTGCTTACTGTAAAGGCGGCAAATTTAATATTCATATCTGGGCATGGTTCCGCTATTTCATCCGCGAAGGAAGGGAAATCAGGTTTTAATTACAATTTGGTAAAGAGTTAATAAGCTTTTTGGGCCATGCAAACATGCGTGCATTTCATGAAAGTCCTGACCGTATATACACTGACCTCACATGTATTAACCCTTAAAGCGTATTTCACAAAAAGTATGTTTTTGTTGTCTGCTGAAACATTTTGAAGCCTCTATAACAAACAGTGTAGATCTAGACCAGACAGCTTCTATTGGAGCAGTCTGATCTGGGTCCACACTGTTTGTGCCTATACTTATCTTAAACAATAAACAGACACTTTCAAATGTAGTTATTTTGCTGGCGTTTTAAAGTTTAAATAATAACTGTCTTTACTAAAGTGTTAAGGTACAATGATACAGTTACCTTCGAATAAAATCACACCTCATTTTCATATTTTACCCATGTTTCAGGTAGACCAGTCCTATTTACCATTCATGAGGTGCCGCCTTTACAGTAACCAAAAAGTTCAATAATATGGTTGACGAGGGCAATCAAAGTGCCGATATTGTTTATGAGTTGTTAAGTTCAAAGTCTAGTGACAAATCTAGCGACGGTAATGACTGAAATATGGTTCACTGTAACGTAGAGCAGTGACGTAGAGCATTAAAACAATTAGTCATGTTTCAAGCATTTGTGGTGCAGAAATCTATTTCAAGGGTGACAACTTCCGTCAATGCAGGGATTTCGGAACCGTTTGAACAAAATACATTGTGTTTTGATAAAGGTGAATAAATATCTAAAATAGAGTATTTCGATCCTTGAATATTAAATGTACAGTCAAACCTGTCTTAAGCAAGCGGTCAAGGGATAATCCAAAATCGCTTGCTTAAGACAGGTGGCTGCTTAATAGAGGTTCAGGTAAGATGGCCATATGATTGAGGAAATTCCCATATGAGTTAAACTTATGAAGAATTAGGTCTACACCGCCAGTGCAGGGTTCAGTTATTGCACCATAGAAATAAAAAAAAAGATAAATAAAAAACAAATATCAAAATATGTTATTTGGAAACAAAAGCAATTCCATAAGTTTTTTTTTTAAATTCAATGTTTGTCAAAAGAGTTAGCCTTTGGACTTAGAGGCTTCATGTCACTGGTATACCAAATTTTGATAAGCAAAGGCATGTTTAATGGACATCGTGCTACTGAACATGAAGAGAAAGTTGTTTGATTTGTAGATTTATTCAGGTGTATGAGACTTGGAAAAAATGATTCTGTCACTAATTTTTTTTTCAAAAGCTATTGCTTGTTTTCTTCCCCCCAGAAAAACATTTCATCTTTGTGTTGTAAGTATGCCTCCAGCAAAGAGTATTACTACTTGCATTTAGTTTTTCACACATTTACCGTTAAACATCTGCCACGGTATGGATGAATGAACTTTGGCAGCGGTAAACGCTTTGATGTTGACAATTTATCGGTTGACTGGCTTGCACTGGTACCCGCATACACAAAAACTACAAGTCGTGTTCGTTTAGCGTATTCAGGTTTTAGGTTACGGACGGCGCTATCTTTTAATCCACATGTGCAGGTTTCTTGAAGCATGTCATAGTGTTCGATTAGCATAAACACTCGAACTTTTAAAATTTCAGTTCAATTGTGTCTCGAGTGGCACACAAACACCCAACTGTTGCGTCCCATAGCCTCAACATAGGGCGGCGGCCGTTATAGAATTTCTTTTAGGAGACACCACTGCTGGGGAGTTTAATTGCTCCAAGCATTTGACTGGTGCAAAAAAAGTTTAAAGATAAAATTTAATCAAGCGGCCGCATCGAACCATGGAAAGTGGCCGTTTACGGATACAATTTCAGCGTTTTGGGGCAAATTTCGCCGACCGCTGGCCGCGTTGGACAGGTGCACGCTTAATAGAGGTACATTTGCATTCAAAATCGTTCGGGGGGACCCTGAAGTGGCCGCTTAAGGGAGGGTCACGCTTAATAGAGGTGACCGCAACAGCAGGTTTGACTGTATGTGTTTGTTGGTACCATTGACTATTTACCATCTGCAGATAAGTGGTTGTTGTATATATACTGTATTATTTTAGCAAACACTTTACGAGGGCGATATTCATTGAGGAAACAAACAGTTTAGCACAGATATTGTGCATATGTAAGCATGAAAAGCGCATTACACTCATTATGAATAAAATTCTTGTGGCGTTCGCATTCAGGCCATTGGCTGTTTTTATACATGCTTTCTTGATTAAATAACAATGAATTGAAAAGAACAAACCTAAATCAAAGAATTTCATTGGTTTATTTGCGACAAAATCTGTGCCACCTATATACATCATATATGTACATGAGAAGTTACAAACTTCAAAAAATATAGATAGGTGTCAGCTTTGAGGGTCAGTTACAATATATGTTGAGAGTGTGCATTTGTATACATCACACCAACTCCATTTTGTTCAAATAACCTCACTTTAATAATATTACCATTAAACTGACACAGTTCAATCAAAATTTTGGAATCATATCAAATGATTCCTATATCTGTGCTGTGAAGTAGCTATGAACCGCTAGATGAATTTCATCGAAACTTGCACAGATACTTATCTGGGACAGCCAAAACGATTTATAAGATTTTGGTGAGCTCGACCTTATTTACAAGGTCACCAGGGACATATATAAAAAAAGGCTTGTCTGTACTCTATCTTCCTAACCAATGACCAGATTTTTACCAAACTGACACAGATAACTCATTGGGAAGACCTTAATGAATGACTAGAATTCGGTGAAATTGGCCTTAATTCCAAGGTCACCAACGTCACATAATTCCTTTAAGTGGGTGGGGGGACAACTCTTTCTAATGTTATATACTTAGCAATCCTAGCTACTCTAGTATTGCCATATTAAACAGTGTCTGCCCTGTAATTTGAGAATACCAATAATTGAGTATTTTTTCCTCATGTTCCAAAGAATGATCACATAATTTGCCTTTTTTGACAATCTTAATTCAAAGCAATGGGCCATGCCAAAAGAAAAGTTGCGGTGAGCTGTTTTTTCAAAGCAGATTGTACCAAAGGACTGTCTCCCGAAATCTATGTATCAGTTAAAGAAGGGGCACATCAAACTCTCTCCTTGCACCTTCTTTCTCCGCTGAACTCTCTCTCTCTCTCTCTCTCTTTCTCTCTCAAATAAGACTCGCATTTACTGAAATGTTGTTGTATTTGCTTTTCAAACGCAATATATCCGAGGACTGTTTGTAAGAAATAATATTGATACGAGCTTGCTAATATGTACATTGTATTCCATTTTTGTACGGGAATCTTACGTCTCTCCAGTAATTTTAGTACTCTCAGTGCTTTGATAAGTATGAATTCAATAGTACATTTCAGGATAAAATTTACAGAAAAAGTCTTTTTACGGTATTTGCCACATGCGGAATCGGCTCAGAGTTACCATTTTATGGTGTAATAATATATGCACGATAAAATGAGAAATAGTTTTATCTGGTTCCGCATGTGGACATGTATGTAATTGAGTCACGAAGTACATGAGGGTGTTTGGTTTTACCATAGACTTAGTGTTAAGTGTGGTTGATAGGGCATGCATTTAACCCCAAAATTTATCATAAAAATACATTTTAATGAAGAAAATAAATTGTGGACATTAAACTAGAGACTCTTAGGTATCATTTGGTAATATTTTGGAGGGATTTCTTTACAATCGATTTTTTACTGTAAAAGTGGGCCATTTGTAATACAAAACCGTTACACGTCCTTTTTCACGTATTATACAAAATTGGGAAAAACTGTATCCAAATAATAATTTAATATAATCAAATAAATAAATTTAATATAATCAAATAAAAGAAAAAAATCTAATATTTGGTTCACAAATAAGCATATTTCAAAATTTGTACAAATTTGTGTAATTCAGATGTGACAAAATGGTGATGATTTTTTTGTACCTTGAAATGGTAATTTTCTCCTTGAAATTGTGAAAAAACATACTTATACCATTGGGAACATGAACCTATATCGGTCGTCAAAATGGACCTAAAATCTCTTCAGCTCTTGAGATTTAGGTAGTTATCACATATAGTCACAGGTTTAGATAAACAAAAGATTTTAGCGTTAAATTGTAAATATTTTCTTACCCATCAGTTTTAACATATGTTTTGGGTGCTCAAAAGAACTGTCTCATTGAGACGGTTCTATTGAGTACCCACAATATATGTTTTGTTTGAGAAGGCTTTTGTGAGACTGTCCAGATGTGCATGCATTGGCAAGGCTCCCATTGCGTAGTATACGCACATGCATAAGAAAAATAGTAACACCCAAGGGAGCTCACATAATGCGGTAAAAGTGATTTCCCATACCTAAGGAACTGCTCTTAAAGGAAAGAATTTGCTCCCTCTGGGAGCAAATTCTTTCCTTTAAGAGAAGTTCCCATTATGTAATGGGAGGTTATTGTAGAGAATCATTGCTTGATACAGTAGTCTCCCTCAGATGTGCGTAACTTTTTCAGCGTTCTGGCTACCGGATTGGCATGCACAGGCAGGTCTGAGCCTAAACTACGTAACTCACATAATGAGATAATTTTATAATGAGATAAGTACCAAAATCTCACTAAAGCCCCAGTCACACATTCACGATTCCGGCTTCGATTCATCACGATTAGTTCCGATATGATCTATACTTAGTGGATAACTGTATTCAAAATTTTCATTTTGGGAGGTATATTGTGGTATATACGGTCGGAAATTTAGTTTTACAGCGACGTGTGAGCGCAGCCATAAGACGTGATTTCCGATCATATATTTAACGATATACCTCCCCAAATGAAAATTTTGAATTTGGTTATCCTCATTCTAATGCACTTCTGCAGTTTCATCTTGAATTTGAACATTGAAAAGCGCATAAAGCCGCACATCATCCACCGAAATGTGATGTAATTAATGACATCAAATTATTTCCGACAGTATATCGAAGGAATCACAAAGGTACTACTAATCTCCATGGTGCTACTTAGAATCATGCGGATGCATCATGATTTGATAAATCAGGGTGAATTGTAGCTCTACCATGGCCAAAGTCGTGAATGTGTAACTGAGGCTTAACTAGGTTGTTTGTTTGACAGTGAAACCTGTGTAAAACGGCCAAAAGGACCACACTCTAAAAGACCATAAGTTGGTTTTCAAGACCAATTATTGCTTAATGCAGGTAAAAAGTATTGCAGAATGCTCCAAGGGGAGCATTCTGCAATACTTTCGACCTTCATTAAGCTACCATTTGTCATTAAGATCTTTATTTTGTCTATTATACAGTGGCTGTTTTACACAGGTTTTACTGTATTGGAACAACAAAGTATTGGCCAAGTCTGATCTGGGTCACTACTCTTTAGATTGCACAATAGCTCCACAAACTAGTTTGATTAAGAATGGGTTTCAAGCTTCGAGGAATTTTAGGCTTTCATGAGATGAGATCCATAATGACCCATATTTCACAATAGCTCCACAGACTAGTTTGATTAAAAATGGGTTGCAAGCTTCGAAGAGTTTTAGGCTTTTATGAGATGAGACCCATATTGTTCCATATTGCACAATAGCTCCACAGACTAGTTTGATTAAAAATGGGTTGGAAGGTTTGAGGAATTTTAGGATTTTATGAGATGAGACCCATATTGATACATACTACACAATAGCTCCACAAACTACTTTGATAAAAAATGGGCTGCAAACTTCGAGAAAATTTAGGTTTTTTATAAGATAAGACCCAAATTGGTTCATATTGCACAATAGCTCCACAGACTAGGGTAAAAAACATCAAATTTCGGACGGACATGTAAAATCGGACACTTTTCTACCTCCCCTGAAATAACGTCCTGCTCTAGACTCCCGCCCAATTTATAAAGTCTTATTTCAGGTTAACAGTACAGACAAAATATCGTTGTACCCACTTCCCAATAGTGAAAATGGAACACGTCACATTATAATCGACCAATTAGATATCCATTCCAGTCTTGTGACCTCCAGCTCCACACAGTTTAGGGAGCACATGGTTTCGATGCTTGTCACAACTATTTTTAATTCCGTCTTTTATAGTTGAATATTGATGCACAATGAACTATTTCTGGTCCCTAGTATCTTCGATAGTTATATTTATGAAAAGAAAGGTTGTTTTTGCATATTCACATAGATTTGAAACGAAATAAAGATAAAATGATGGGTGTCCGTATTTCCCGTCAGGAAATTTAATTTCAGACACACCATTAAACACACCGGGCCGCGTAGCGCAGTCGGTAACGTGTCTGGTTACAGATGCGAATCTGACTGCAGATCCAGGGGTCGCGAGTTCGATCCCGGCCCGGTCCCATACTTTCGTGGAGATTGATCATGAAATAATTTCTACGGTCATTCTCCTCCCTTCCGCTGAATCATTCATGAAGGGTTGTTGTCAGTTACAAGCGAAAGTATGTGCACGATTACTGGTTAACTGCTTGCTCAAGCTTGCCCAGGAAAAAAAGGGGTTTGGTGAACTGACCGTCCCGCAATGACCATAGCTGTTGACTTGGGACGTAAAGCAACAAAAACAAACAAACAAACACCATTAAACACAACGTTCAGACGATGATTTTTGACCCTTTCATGTAGTTTTCTTTCCTTTCCAGCTGTTTGTAAATAAAATGCATTGCATCTGTTTATGTTTTAGATAAGATTATTTTAGATTCTTGTTGGTATAGCGATTGAAAGACTGGAATGCATCACCATGGACCGGAAGAATTGAGCAAGAGTTGAACTGCCGGTTGAAAAGATTCTGTAGAGCTCTTTGCATGCTGGTTGACATTTCAGCTCTTGATTTAAGAAGCAAATGAAATCGATATCTTTAAAGACCTCGGTAATTTACTCATATGATAAATGAAACATGTTTAACTGTTTTTGACAGAATAAAAACATTTAAAGAGCTTTGTTTTGTAAAAAGAAACAAATGTCCGATTTTCCCTTCAGCTCTGTCCGTATTTCCCGATAGCCGTCCGAATTTTCATGTTCGACCCTATGTCACTTTAAGTGCTAATCAAACACATTGAAATGCGTTAACCAATGAAATCACAGCTTTATTAAGTCAATCGAGCATAACTGGTAGCTACCTGCTAGATTTAACCTAGTGACATGTCTGGAGCAAAGCACAAACCGTGCTAAGGTAGCGACACAGTGAAAAACGTCCGAAGTTCGATGTTTTTACCCTAGTTTGATTAAAAATACTTAGCAAACTTCGAGGAATTGTAGGTTATTATGAGATGATACCCATATTGATCCATACTACAAATTGGCTCCACTGACTAGTTTCATTAAAAATGCTCTGCAAACTTCGATAAAATGTAGGTTTTAATGAGATGAGACCCATATTGATCCATACTACATAATAGCTCCACTGACTAGTTTGATTGAAAATGGGTTGCAAACTTCGAGAAAATTTAGGTTTTAATGAGATGAGACCCATATTGATCCATACTACACAATAGCTCCATAGACAAGTTTGATTAAAAATGTGTTGCAAGCTCCGAAAAAATTTAGGTTTTAATGAGCTGAGACCAATATTGATCCATATTGTACAATAGCTCCATAGACAAGTTTGATTAAAAATGCGTTGCAGGCTCCGAGAAAATTTAGGTTTTAATGAGTTGAGACCAATATTGATCCATATTGCACAATAGCTCCACAGACAAGTTTGATTAAAAATGGGTTGCAAGCTTCGAGGATTTTTAGGCTTTTATGAGATGAGACCCATATTGCACAATAGCTCAAAAGACTAGTTTAATTAATAATGAGTTGCAAGTTTCAAGGAATTTCAGGTTTTTATGAGATGAGACCGATATTGATCCATTATTGCACAATAGCTCCAGAGACAAGTTTGATTAAAAATGGGTTGGAAGGTTCGAGGAATTTTAGGATTTTATGAGATGAGACCGATATTGACCCATATTGCACAATAGCTCCACAGATTAGTTTGATTAAAAATGGGTTTCAAGCTTCGAGGAATTTTAGTTTTTTTATGAGATGAGACCCATATTGCACAATAGCTCAAAAGACTAGTTTAATTAAAAATGAGTTGCAAGTTTCAAGGAATTTCAGGTTTTTATGAGATGAGACATATTGATCCATATTGTGCAATAGCTCCTCAGACCAGTTTGATTAAAAATAGGTTGCAAGCTTAGAGGATTTTAAGGCTTTTATGAGATGAGACCCATATTGATCCATATTGCACAATACAAGCTCCACAGACTAGTTTGATTAAAAATGGGTTGCAAGCCACGAGGAATTTTTTAGGCTTTTATGAGACAAGACCCATATTGATCCATATTGCACAATACAAGCTCCACAGACTAGTTTGATTAAAAATGGGTTGCAAGCCACGAGGAATTTTTTAGGTTTTTATGAGATGAGACCCATATTGATCAGGCCATAATTTGTTTATACTGTTGTTTGTTAGTTGTTGGATTTTGATATGTGGATAATACATGTTGAAAGAAATTTTTAACCGATACCTGTGTAAGTGTATCAATTTTATCTTGAAATGGGCTGTGACATGTGGTTTCAAACAATGTAGCAATTTGACATGTGTATACTTAGAGGAGCATGTGCAGCCTCCTGTTAAGCTTTGAAACTCCAAATGCTGTTCGGTCAGTAGCTGAACAGTCATAGAATATTCAAGTGACTAGCAAAGGCTCTGATCAAACTGCGCCTTTGCGCAGGCTGATCTGAGGTTTGCTGGTGGCACATACCACATTGTTGGAAATCTCATGTCGCAGCTCAATCTCAAATATGTTTTTCTCAGTTCTCTGCGAAAATATTTGGGTGTTATGCCTCCAATGAGTACAAATATATTTTTTTTCATGAAAAATAGCAATTATCTTGTCTTGTTATCCTCAGACAAGTTGGAGGGCTATATTTCCATCTGTCTGTTCATCTGCAATCATATCTCGGTTTCCATTATTCAAAATATGATACAATCTTGTAATTACTAAAAAGTGCCATGGACAGTCTATCCTGTAAGAAGGGAACGCAGTGGCTCAGTGGTAGAGCGCTTGACTCGAGACCAAAAGGCCGCCGGTTTGGAGGCACCCGTGTCACTGGGTTGTGTCCTTGAGCAAGAACATTAATTTTTTTTGTTGCTTTACGTCCCATGTCAACAGCTATGGTCATTGCGGGACGGTCAGTTCACTTAACCACACTTTTTCCTGGGCAGGCTTGAGCAAGCGGTTAACCAGTAATTTGTGCACATACTTTCGCTTGTAACTGACAACAACCCTTCTTGAATGAATCAGCGGAAGGGAGGAGAATGACCGTAGAAATTATTTCATGATCAATCTCCACGAAAGTATGGGACCGGGCCGGGATCGAACTCGCGACCCCTGGATCTGCAGTCAGACACGCATCTGTAGCCAGACACGTTACCGACTGCGCTACGCGGCCCGGTATAAGAACATTAATAGTAGCTTAGTACTGTTTCAACCCAGGAAGACCCGTCCCTTTATAACTGAAAGATTTTTGATTGGACGTAAAGAATCAATCTTGTTTGTTTGTTTTGTTGCTTTATGTCCCAAGTCAACAGCTATGGTCATGGCGGGAAGGTCAGTTCACCTAACCATACTTTTTCCTGGGCAAGCTTGAACAAGCAGTTAAACAGTACTTTGTGCACATACTTTCGCTTGTAACTGACAACAACCCTTCTTGAACAATTCAGTCGACCGTAGAAATTATTTCATGATCAATCTCCACGAAAGTATGATGGGATCGGCCGGGATCAAACTCACGACCCCTGGATCTGCAGTAAGAATCACATCTGTTACGGACAGACTCTTCACCGAATGCGCTACCCTGCCCAGTTAAAGAATCAAATCAAGCAAACAAAATATCCTGTAAGTTTCATCAAAATTGTCTCATTGACACTTGAGTTACTGCCCTTGACTTGGTTAGAATAGGTAATTATATTGCAAAAGTAATACTGGCTTCTTTTATAACGAACTTCACATTTCACCAAAGCTATTATATCTGACAATTTCACACTGTGGGATATGATTGCCCATTGCCTGTAGATAAACACAAAAGTGCCAATTTATTTCCATCTCACCCCCTGACCTTTTAGGCAGGTTCAGAGATCAGATATTTAAATTTTGCAATAACTAAGTCAGTTATCAATATTTTAACCAAACTTTTGCATGCCGACACAGGAACAAAAGATATGAAATAGAATAGGTTCATCAGGATAGAATATTAGAGCCAGTGCATGAGATTTCCAACAATTTGACATTTTGAGAAGTGTAGACTCGGATGAGCCTCTGCAGCCTCCTTTTAAGCCTAGAAACTCCAAATAATGTTCAGTCAGTAGCTTAACGCTCATAGCGTATTCAAGTGACTAGCAAAGGCTCTAATCAGACTGCGCGTATGCGCAGGATGATCTGAGTCTTTGCTGGTTGTACATACCACATTGTTGGAAATCTCTTGCACTAGCTCATATATTATCATTGTGAAAGCATGCAGTTTTAATATGACCAATATATTTCTGGCTACAAAAATGAAACCTTTCAGCACTGTAAAGTTTTTCTTATACCAGCTTTAAAATATAGATTATGGTTACCCAAAAAAATAGAAAAATATCTTTTGATACAGCCTACATCCTCTGTTCCTTATTTAATCAACCCCTTATTCTCCTGAATAAAAGAACCACCCCTCCCCCAATTGGAAGGACATCAGCATTATGATTAACTTACACTAGGTAAGAGGTGATCATGAACCCACTGATTTGTAAAGAAAATATGTTTTCAATTGCCGAAAAGAACATTTTGATTACCAAAGCGTTTATCATAGGACACAAAAAAACTTTACTGATAGCTAAAACATGTATTTTTGCAATCATTAATTGTGTATAACTGTAATACAGTCATATAACTGGCATGTGATCCTTCAATAGTTGTGACTTTCAAGCAACAGTTGCATCAGGATCGCTCAGAAGTTATGACCTAGGTATATTCAAACCATGCATCAGTTGTGACCATCTTTTGTTCAGCGGAGCAAAACTATTTGTGCAATTTTGGTAGAGGGGGTTATGAGGAACAATTCTGTGAAATTATTTTGAATTTGGGCCAGTGGTTCAGGAGGAGATGTCATTTAAAATATTTCTTATCTTGAGCTCTGGTGGCCCTCCTGTTTGGTGGAGCGGAATCATTTATGCAATTTTGAAATAGGGCATCATAGGGAACATTCATGTGAAGTATTTGAAATTTGGACAACTGGTTCAGGAGGAGATGTCGTTTAAAGGAAAAGTTTACGCAGTACAGACGGACGCTGGACAAAGACCGATCACAATAGCTCAAAAATGTCAGGGCTAAGCTCCACCCCACCCACTTCCTGTGAAATTTTATGGATCTGTGCATTGACACTAGTTACAGTAAGGTAATTGTACATGAAGCCAGTTCAGATAATAAATATACTGAGCAGGGGGGCGAACACCAAAGTCGCTGGTTAAGCTGGTTTAAAGGGACAAATATTTTAGCAATAATACTGGTACCACTCATTATGACTCTCTCCAGGGGTCATACTGGGCAGATCAAAGGGACAGCCATAATGAGGTGATTATGACTTCCTTACTGGGGCAATAAAGTGGCCCCATATAGGGATTAGGTATTTTATGATAAAATATTGATCTTTATCTTAGTGAATGAAATTGTGCTGCATACAGGTAAGTCCCCTCTTGAGGCCCCATTAACAGTTAATCCTTTAATGATCTCTATTGGACAGTAATCTTTGTCTTTAAGCACTTCCTGATAATATTAGGTTCTTCTGTTCGCAGACGATTGTGCCCTGTATAGGAATTAATTCACTGCAGAACTGTCGTTTTTTCAAGCCTTTTGACGCCGACCGTCTCTGGGAGTGAAAAAACGCCATGCAATTGTGACGTCCATAACAACGTTGCGTACATAATGACAAAATGATAAATTTTTATGGCAGAAATGAGATTTCAAAGTAATCTTAATGTCATATGATAAATAGAATCTAACATTCGTGCTCATGTTTTATTAAATTTATCAGGCTCGTTGCTAAAATTGATAAAATGCTCAACAAGCAGCGCATTTTATCTCTTTTCCCCAACTCATTTAATACAATAAAACATGAGCACTCATGTAAGATCTTCTATTTAGCACATTGGAAGGCTGATTGGCCAATGGAATTGATGTTACTTTGAGCCTGACTCGGCATTATTCAAAACAAGTCCGTATTGGCTACACGTAACATAGGTACATTCTGGAAAATGAGTATCTTGGCTCAACAGTGGCGGATCCAGAGGGATTCAGGGGGTTCGTTTGACACCCCCCCCCCCCCTACATACACACACACACACACGTTTTTTTATAATCCTTTGAAAATGAAATAATTTGGACAATTACTTGGTCTCAGTGAGACCAAATTATTATATTTTCATGGGACATCTAGAAAAATGAGATGAAATAAGCAAAGGAACCGCCCAACACATACACTCACACCTTTATACATTTGAATCCCCTTGCTAGAAATTCTGGATCCGCCCCTGCACAATCACTACTAAGAACATGGATCGGGGTGAACATATTTCTGTTATGTGGCCCAAAGCAACTAAGTTTGCAGGAATGTGGCACTTGTACTAAAAAGAAAGTTGCACACAAAGGTTTATGCGCCCTTAAAGTAGAGTATGCAGCACCTATACTGACGTCAACAAAAAACGCCTCACTCATTATCTCTGATTTCTTAGCGGTGATGTAAAAAAAAGAATAGCCGCGTACGGTTTATTTATGAAAAGGTTGGACGAGGTTGGAAAATGACTTCAATTTGACATGCAGGTGACGGCACCGTGACGCGTTATTCTGATGACGTCATATAGGTTCGACGTAAACATGACGGTATTATTCATCAATCGCTTATGGTTTCAATTTGAATTTACACCAAGTTCGTGCCGAGATCGTTTTGCTTAACCATGAACAAATTTTGGATCGATTTTTCAAACAATCATGGTTGCGAGCAATAACTTTATAAAATTATGACGTCATAAAAAGACAAAATGTAAGGTCCATTTATAAAACTTGCCAATATAAGTAATTGGAAAAAATGATAAAGGGGCACGTTAGGTAATGTACACAAAATAGGCCTACATAAATTTACGCCATTTACAATGAGCTGTCACGCCCAATGGACAATCGTTTCATCCAAAACGACCATCTGGAACACGAGCCAGATTGCGTTTCCTCAGCCACCGTCGCTTGTTAAATACTATAGACTATTGCTAATGATTCGTAATAAATATTCTTGCCCACTTTTCAAAGTAATGGAGTTTAATTTTTGCTCAAGTGGCGGATCAAGAGGGGGTTCGGGGGTTCACTTGAACCTCCTTTTAGACAAAATTATTTCATTATCTCGGAGAATATTCAGAAAAATCAGGGGAAATTAATAAATAATCAGGTAAAAAATTAACAAATCGAACCCCCTCTGTAATCAAGAAACCCTGGATCCGCACCTGGCATTAAAAAAAAAGTGTAAAGTCAGGTAAATTCGGACAGTGGGTAAATTCGGACATACATTTGCAAACAGTGAACGGGACTGTTGAACATCCAGATGAGACGGCTCCTAATGATCCGTCGGATTTTTACCGTTTGCTTAATTTATTTATTTACCCCAATAAAATATAAAAGAAACGATGTCGCTGTCCGAGTTTAGTCGACTGTCCGAATTTACCACAAAGGAGATAGGGACTCATCAAGCTTAGCAATGTCAATGGTCAGATTTAATTGCTGTATGGTAAGCATCACAGGGGGTGGGGTATTCTCATTTTTTTTTTCTTCATACGTATGCTTGGACCAAGAAGCATCTACTGTTAACCCGAAAAAAAATATCAGGCATATCCACAAAAATAGTTGAAATTTTAGCAACCCAAAAAAGTAACCCCATTCTGTAAATGTATAGAAATGACCCATAAAACCAGTCCAGTTTGTGATCACCCCCCCCCCCCCCCCACACAAAAAAAATATATATATCCACTGATTTGAACCCAAAAAAAATGGCCCGAGCCTACCTACGTATATATGAAACTATCAGCTGGGGTTAGCATGCTCGCGGACATGCTCGAAACCGTACGCTCGTTTTGACCGCTGATGTAAGAATTTCGTTTGGGTCAAAATTAATTCAATCACAGGTAGATCTCGAGGATGAGAACAGAATTTCTACAAATACAGGCCTCATACTTTTCAGGCTTCTGTAGGATTTCACGTCTTGAACTTTACTTGATTCTAGGGTTTATTTTTTTAGTGTTTATGTCGCTTAAAATGGCTATACATGTAATTGACTGAGAAAGCGGTCATTTCAGGCTTGGAAAAGCTTTGACATTATGAGGCCTGCAAATAATAGGAATTTTAATCCACACATATAAGAGTAGACACCTGACATTGAGATTATAAAACTCGAATTCATTCTCAAACTCAACTTGAAATAAAGCACAATGATTGGCGTCCGCGCTTTATTTTGATTTTGTGACTCCGGGCCAGATTTGGACATACAGGTTTCAGTATTTAAATATCCACCCACATTACGGCGATGCCATGGTGAGTTTTCGGTTTTGAGGCGATATAAGTGATATAGGGACTGAAATTGAAGATTTGGTGCTAGTAAATCGCATTTAAGCCCTCCTCCAAAGTGACCCCCGTCCCCTCCAAAGTGGCTTAGGATGCTGTCCGTCGTAAGAAGGCGATTCTGTTGCTGTTCCATTCACTGTGAATTGTTGCTCGTTTGCTAGTTTTCAATCGCGTTGAAAGCGTGGTAACCCAGTGGTTAGCGGACTTGCCTCTGTTGCTATAGAGGTCCGCTCACGGCGAGGAAAAAATTCGGTGTCCGAACACATTTTCCTAATAGGTGTCATTTGCAGGGATGACACTATACAACTGCACCGTATTTCGGACCAGGGCGTTAACTGAATGTCCCCTGTGCAGAGAAAGTCACCCCCGTGCATGTTTAAGAACCCAATGGTAATTTAGATATGGTCACTTGTAGGCTTTCACCCTGCAACCAGGAGGAGTATATCCCTGCCAATAATACCCACGAGAGCGTCAGGCAGTATATAAAAGAGGGAGGGAGCGCAGTGGTAGAGTGCTTGACTTGAGACCGAGGGTTCGAGCCTCATCGACGTCATTGCGTTGTGGTCCTTGAGCGAGACACATTTACCCTAGCTTAGAACTGGTTCAACCCAGGAAGACCCGTATCTGTTTAACTGCAAGATTGTTGATGGGAAGTACAGAATCAAATCAAACAAAATATAAAAGAGGGAAAGAAAAAAGAGAGATGGTTGCTATACTTAAATTATATTCTTGATGTCTTGTTACTATTATTAAGTGTTCCGTGACTCTTCCTCATGGTGCCATTGGCTGATCTGCGCAGCGGTGTGTGATTGTGTTTTTCTCCTGTTCTGAGAATAGTGTTTACATGTTTACTGTTTTAATAATTTACAAACGCATTTATAAGCAAGGTCGAAGATTAGTCACCAAGTTTGTCAAACAATAACTAGTTTATGTACGTCTTACCTTTACATCTGTTGACATTGACGTTCCCTGTTTTGGTTCTTCACGTCCGCCATCTTTCATAGTTGACGTTACTACGAATAGCCCGCCATGACGTAAGTTTTACGCAACGGCACTTTCCCGCGCCATCTTGTTCCTCAGTATCAAATAACGAAAAGGTTGACTAAATGTAGATATCAGTTAATTCTCATTGCAACGGCGACTTTGTCGTCAGCTGACATACTTTGCAAACAGTTTGGACCCAGATCAGGACTGACAGACCGTCGGTCCTGATCTGCCCAGGCTCTCCTGAGCTAAAATCTAATGGGTTGGCTCATAATAAATTATGATATTGTAATTTTTTGTCTCTCATAGACCAGCTAACGAGACTAAATGTGATTTTGGTAGAGGTCGTTATGAAGAACATTTTTGTAAAATTATTTTGAATTTGGACCAGTGGCTCACATGCGCGGGTCCAGAAATTTTTGTCAGAGGGGTTCCAAATTTGATAACGTTTTTTAGTTATTGAGGAGATAGAGGATCCAAATATCACTATAAATGGACCATCATCGGCCCGCCAGCGAAACGCCATTTAAATGGCGTTTCGCTGGCGGGCCTATGATGGCCCAACATTGAATGCTAGCTTGGTAGCTTTGTGATTTTTCAGGGGATCCGGACCAGTATTGCTTAGAAACCCTATATTTTTGTGATTTTCCAGGGGGTCCGGACCCCCTTTCCCCTACCCCCTCTGGATCTGCACATGGTTCTGGTGTTTAAAATATTTTTCATCAACAGCTCTGGCAGCCATTTCTTCGGCGGAGCGAAACCATTTTTGCAATTTATTTAGATGGCATTATGAAGAACATTTCTTTTGAATTTGGACAAGGGGTTCAGAAAGAGATGTCGTTTAAAATATTTCTTATCTACAGCTCTGGAGGTCATCTGGTTCAGTAGGGCAAACCCATTTTAGGCAAATCTGCAACGATCAATACATTGTATTGGCGTTTTGTATTTTCTGACATACGCCCTCACGGACATTTTAGGCAGTTGTGCGCTGTCGAGCAATGTTAGTTGAAGATAAAAGCAAGATAGTGAAGGGGATAAAAGATGATAATAGGTTGAAAAGAACAATGTCTGGATCTTGGGTCTGGAGTGTTGCAGTTTACTCACTGCGACCTTGAATGATTCAAGGTCTAGCTTTCTGGAAGGGCATTCCACTGGACTATGGCCAGTGGGAAGAATGAATATTTGTAATAATTCTTATTCGTTTGGATCTGGCGAAAAATAATTGAGTGGCAGTACCGGGACACTATGTGTGGGCTGGACGTAGTCTGGGAGTGGTACTGCCACAAGTCCATGAACCATTTTGTAGAAGAGACAAAGGCGGACATCCGTCTGTCTTTTCTCAACAGATCTCCAATTTAGTTGGTCAAGTATGGATGTCCCACTTGACCTGTAGTCATAGTTACTGGTGGTTCAGGGTGCAGCTCTTCTTTGGACCTTTTCAAGCTGGAGGGATTTGTCCTTAGCGTGGAGGTCCCAAACAGCAGCTACATATTTCAGCTGAGGGCGGACAATGGTATTGTAGGCTGTCTCTCTCACCTTTTGGTTTTTAGTCTTGATGTTTCGGCAAATATATCCTAAAATTCTATTCGCATTTTCATTTATTCTGTCAATGTGAGAGTTCCTGGAAAGACCACCAGAGATATCAACCCAAGTACCTAGCACTTGTGACAACCTCCAGGATCTGACCATGTAAAGTATAAACTGAGTTAATTGCTTTCCTGGCAGTTGTCAAACGTACCACCTGGCACCTAGAGGTGTTAAACTCCATGTCCCACTGGGACTCCCACATTGGGCTTTTGTCCAAGTCTTTTTGAACCACTGCTCCATCGTCCGAACCTCCAACTGTAAGACAAACAGCCGTGTCGTCAGCAAAGAGACACACTTGCGAAGACAGCTTTTCTGGGAGGTGTTGGGTTGAGGGAGTGAGCCCAGACACAATTGTGCTTTATCTTGGTGTCATGTCTTCAAATATTTTATTTCTTTAACAGCCCAGATTCAATTGTGCTTTATCTTGGCGGCATGTCTTCGAATGTTTTATTTCTTAAAAGCCCAGATTCAATTGTGCTTTATCTTGGCGACATGGCTTCGAATGTTTTATTTCTTAAACAGCCCAGACTCAATTGTGCTTTATCTTGGCGGCATGTCTTCGAATGTTTTATTTCTTGAACAACCAAGACTCAATTGTGCTTTACCTTGGCGACATGGCTTCGAATGTTTAATTTCTTAAACAGCCCAGACTCAATTGTGCTTTATCTTGGCGACATGGCTTCCAACGTTTTATTTCTTAAACAGACCAGACTCAATTGTGCTTTATCTTGGCGACATGGCTTCCAACGTTTTATTTCTTAAAATGACCAGACTCAATTGTGCTTTATCCTGGCGACATGGCTTCCAATGTTTTATTTCTTAAACAGTCCAGACTCATTTGTACTTTATGAAGGTCAGAATAGAATAGAAAATTATAGAATAAAGTTTATTTCCAATCATGAAACACCAAGAGGCAGCATAAAATCATAATTAGTAACAAACTAAAACAAGCATGTAAATATAAAGTAACTCGATCACGTTTCATTCTGATTAGAACAAAACAAATGAATAAGGCACATGTTGAACCTATAAACACTATGTTAATCAATATAACTGACAAGCTGAAGCACACATCCACGTCAACAATCAACCTGATCAATTAATGTAAAGTAGATTCTCGCTACACCCCAGCTTACAGTACTTCAATATTATGAGTCATATGCATTACACCCCGGGGGGGGGGGGGGGGGGGTACTCTAATTTTTTCTTCATACATAGGCTCGGGCCCATGCAGCATCTACCATTCACCCCAAAAATATCAGAAATGTCATGCACCCCAAAAAATATTTGAAATTTTAGCTACCCCAAAAAATATCCCCCATTTTGTACCTTGACCTTAAGAAAAGACCCTTAAATGCATAGAAATGACCCCTAAATATAGTCCAATTTTGTGATGACCCAAAAAAAATATTCACAAAATCATCACACCCAAAAAATATTTATTTTTCTGAAAACCCAAAAAATATTGAAATTCAAAATTTTGACCCCCAAAAAATGACCCGAGCCTACGTATGTATGAAAAAATCAGAGTACCCCCCTCGGCATTACACACCCCTGCAAATAATATAAAGTTACAATGACTCACATAGAGCTTGGCCCTTTGTTCAGGTTTACATAGACTGAGCAACAGGCAAAATACAAGCCAGAATTTTTATTCCGCTGGCTAACACAGACTTTTACTTTCTTGACAATGCTACAATAACAGTAGAGCCACACTGTGTGATTTCAAACGATATGGCATTTTGACAAGTGTAGACTCAGACGAGCTTGTACAGCCTCCTTTTAAGCTTGGAAACTCCATATTGTGTTCAGTCAGTACTTAGCTTAACAGTCCTAATATATTCAAGCGACAAACAAACGCTCTGATCAGACTGGGCATATGTGCAGGCTTATCTGAGGCTTTGCTGGTCGCACATACCACATTGTTGGGAATCTTATGTCGTGGCTCAATTATTATTTAAAAAAGTTTTTGAAATATCTTGCTTATAAAATTGTTTATGACCCTTTAAAAGGATTAAAAAATTATATGGGTCAGTTAATTTTTGTTGAGGAATCCATCTATGAAATTTCAAAACCCAAACTTAAATTTGTAACGGACAGACACACGGACGGACAAGCCCAAAGCAATATGCCCCTTTTTCAAAGTTGGGGGCATAAAAATCAAAGAATGTCAAGGTATTTTTATCGTTGTAGGTATTGCATTGTACTAATCTGTGCCACTGCTATTACTTTTGGCCTGCACATCCAATTTAATTGCAAATAAACGAAGCAGAAAGTAAGCAAATACATGTGCAGTTGCAAGCTCCAAGTGACATTATATCGTGGCATTCACCATATTCACTTACGTCTATACTACTTACTGCTTTCAACACATGTGCCGATCCAGAGGGGGGATATGGGATCCGGACCCCCCCCCCCCCCCCCCCCCCTGATAAATCACAAAAATATAGGGTCTCTTAGCAATACTGGTCTGGATCCCCTGTAAAATCACAAAGCTACCAAGTCAGCATTCAGTGATGGGCCACAATCGTCCCGCCAGCGAAACGCCATTTAAATGGCGTTTCGCTGGCGGGACGATGTTCACCCGCTTATAGTGGTATCAACTATAAAAAACGCAGTCAAAGTTGGACCCCCTCTGAAAAAACACTCTGGATCCGCGCATGCAACATAATGTGATCCACTGTCACTTTACTTTCAATGGCCATATCCGTTTCGAATCAGAGGTCAATTTGAAATTGTGGGGTCAATGTGACTTATGGTGATGTAATGCAAAATAGCCATCGAGGGAATAAGGTAATACTATGATTCTCAACGGAGTTTTCTATTATATCATTCATTACACAGCTATTGGGTACACCATCTGGACATATAAACGTGTAAATTTACCCAATCACGACTGCAGGAGATGGAAATTTTGAAACATCTTTCATAATTTTCGAAAAAATAAGGTATGATATTTTAATGAGAATCGTCTGCAAGTAGACAATTTTCATGAAATATCAAGCTTTTTGCTTTTTGAAAAAGCAACAAAATTTGAAATAGTCGTCTGTTCCAAATTATAGGTGGCATTTAATAGGGTTAAGGCTGTAGGTGTACTTAACCTCACATCCTTTTTTTAAATGAGCCCCTTCAGATACTTAGTTTGGCATAATTTTATCCAAATTTGGTTTAACCCTTAAAGCCCCAATCAAGACTGCAGCAGACGACAAATTTTGCAACATCGTCCCAAGTTTTCAACAAAAATAAGGTATGATTTTCATTAGAATCGTCTGCCAGTAGATGATTCTCATGAAATATCATGCCTTAATTGTTATTATTTTTGAAAAAGCAGCGAAATTTGAAATTGTCGTCTGCTGCAAATTATAGGTGGCGCTTTAAGGGTTAAAGAACAGTAAATACCAGTAATCTATATTAATAGGTCACTGCTCAAACTGGCTACACTGGCATTATTCACCAGAAAAGACATTAAGAATCATATTTTTGTGAGTTTCTCTGTGTCTGATGTCAATTTGTTTGTAAAAACTTTAATAGTCACGAATCGGAGTTTCTTCCGATCACCATATGTTTAGATAAACACATTTTTGAGCATAAAATTGTAAATATTTTCTCACCCATCAGTTTTAACATATGTTTTGGGTGCTCAAAAGAACCGTCTCATTATAATGAGACGGTTCTTTTGAGCACTCACAACAAATGTTTTGGCTGAGAAATAAGAAAATTACTATTTCGTTGCGCACTATTAACATAACAAAGTTTATTCAGGCTTAAGCATAAAACAGCTTATTGCGCGGATCCAGAAGGGTCCAACTTCGACATTTTTTTAAGTTGATGAGGGAGGAAGGATCCAAATACCACTATAAACAGGCCATCATCAGTCCGCCAGTGACACGCAATTTAAATGGCGTTTCGCTGGCGTGCAAATGTTGGCCCAACATTGAATGCTGGCTTGGTAGCTTTGTGATTTTTAGGGGATCTGGACCAGTATTGCTTAGAAACCCTATATTTTTGTGATTTTTCAGCCTCCCCCCAACCCCATCTGGACCCGCACATGACTCAAGGCCTGTATCACAGTAAGCCACAACAGTGACCTAATATAGGTCACTGGCCACAGGTAACAATATGCTTCTCGATTTGCTGTTTCCATAAAAACCGTTTACCACATTTATTACACATGAAAGGTTCGCTTGCTGTGTGAATTGTCATGTGACGCGTGAGCGTAAATAGACGGGTATACTCTTTTCCGCAGACACTACAGGAGTATTGCTTTGCTCCACTGTGACGCAGTCTGTGTCGGCGAAGCGTGAATGTGCGAGAGAAACTTTTATGGCATATATCACACTGCATGTTGTCGCCGGTATGAACGTTGCTGTGACGTCTTAAATCATAGAGAAGAAAGAATGATTTGTCACATACATCGCAACTATACTGTTTATCCGACGGACGGTGCTGATTTGCAACATGCTCTCTAAGACGACCGGGTTTGTCAAAGGCCTTGGAACAGAACTGGCACGAATAGTTTAGTTCACCACTCTTAGGTCACTGCTCAAACTTGCTACACTGGCATTATTCACAGAAAAGACATTAAGAATGATATCTTCATGAGTTTCCATGTGTCTGTCAATTCGCTAATAGTCATGAATTGAAGTTTCTTCCTATCACCATAGGTTTAGATAAACACATTTTTGAGCATAAACTTGTAAATATTTTCTTACCCATCAGTTTTAATATATGTTGTGGATGCTCAAAAGAACCGTCTCATTATAATGATGTAATGGATGCTCAAAAGAACCGTCTCATTATAATGATGTTGTGGATGCTCAAAAGAAACGCCTCATTATAATGAGACGGTTCTTTTGAGCACCCACAACATATGTTTTGGCTGAGAAATAAGAAAATTACTATTTCGTTACACACTATTAACATAACATTACATAAAGTTTATTCAGGCTTAAGCATAAAACAACTCATCATAACGGAACATGCGCGGATCCAGAAAGTTTTGCCAGAGGGGGTCCAACTTTGACGGGGTTAATTTTGATGAGGGGAGGAAGGCTCCAAATACCACAGGGAAACGCCATTTAAATGGCGTTTCGCTGGCCTGCCGATGTTTGCCCAACATTGAATGCTGGCTTTGTAGCTTTGTGATTTTAGGGGATCCGGACCAGTATTGCTAAGAAACCCTACATTTTTGTGATTTTTCAGGGGGGGGGGGGGGGTCCAGACTTCCTGACCCCCCTCTGGATCCGCTAATGACCGAAGAATGCCTGAATCACAGTAATTCACAGCAGTGATCTAATATAGGTCACTGACCACAGGTAACAATATGCTTCTCAAATTGCTGTTTCCATAGAAACCGTTTACCACATTTATTGCACATGAAAGGTTCACTTGCTGTGTGAATTGTCATGTGACGCGTGAGCGTAAACAGACGGGTGTACTCTTTTCCGCAGACACTACAGGAGTATCGCTTTGCTCCACTGTGACGCAGTCTGTGTCGGCGAAGCGTGAATGTGCGAGAGAAACTCTTATGGCATATATCACACTGCATGTTGTCTCCGGTATGAACGTTGCTGTGACGTCTTAAATCATAGAGAAGAAAGAATGATTTATCACATACATCGCAACTATACTGTTTATCCGACGGATGGTGCTGATTTGCAACATGCTCTCTAAGACGACCGGGTTTGTCAAAGGCCTTGGAACAGAACTGGCACGAATAGTTTAGTTCACCACTCTTAGGTCACTGCTCAAACTTGCTACACTGGCATTATTCACAGAAAAGACATTAATAATGATATCTTCATGAGTTTCCATGTGTCTGCTGCCAATTCGCTAATAGTCATGAATTGGAGTTTCTTCCTATCACCATAGGTTTAGATAAACACATTTTTGAGCATAAAATTGTAAATAATTTCTTACCCACCAGTTTTAACATATGTTGTGGATGCTCAAAAGAACCGTCTCATTATAATGAGACGTTTCTTTTGAGCACCCACAACATATGTTTTGGCGGAGAAATAAGAAAATTACTATTTCGTTCCGCACTATCATAAAGTCTATTCAGGCTTAAGCATAAAACAGCTCATCATAACTGACTGCTTGTATCACAGTAAGCCACAACAGTGACCAAATACAGGTCACTGACCACAGGTAACAATATGCTTCTCAACTTGCTGTTTCCATAAAAACCGTTTACCACATTTATTACACATATAAGGTTCGCTTGATGTGTGAATTGTCATGTGACGCGTGAGCGTAAATAGACGGGTATACTCTTTTCCGCAGACACTACAGGAGTATTGCTTTGCTCCACTGTGACGCAGTCTGTGTCGACGAAGCGTGAATGTGCGAGAGAAACTTTTATGGCATATATCACACTGCATGTTCTCCCCCGTATGAATGTTGCTGTGGCGTCTTAAATCATAGAGAAGAAAGAATGATTTGTCACATACATCGCAACTATACTGTTTATCCGACGGACGGTGCTGATTTGCAACATGCTCTCTAAGACGGCCGGGTTTGTCAAAGGCCTTGGAACAGTACTGGCACGAATAGTTTAGTTCACCACTCTTAACATCACTGGTAGCGCTAGCGTGCATTAGAAAAGGATTTTCACCAATTTTAGCGTCACTAGTAGCGCTGGCATGCATGCGTAGGTGCCGTCGCCAATTAGAACGGTCATTAAAACCCTTTCCACAAAGCTCGCAATGGTGTTTCGGTTTGCCTTTAATGTGTATATTGAGATGCTCTTGCAAGTTCCACTTTGTGGTGAAATACTTAGAACAGTAGGTACACTTAAACTGGGGAGGAGCTGTATCACCATGGTGACGTTTCTGGTGTCGTAGCAGGTTTACTTTAAATGAGAAATATTGCCCGCATCTATCACAATGAAAAGGCTGCTTCACGTTGTGTTCGAGATAATGTGTTTTAAGAGCATCTGTGCTAGTCTCTTCAAGTCCACAAATATTGCATATGTTCTTATGTTTTGGACTCTTAGTATATTTTCTCCGACTTTTTGAGTGTTTCTTGTTGCGTGTATGTTTTTGACGATTGGAAATAATTTGAATGCCTGTCTGGTTCTGACCTTTTGAAGACAACTGATCACATATCTGCTTCTGGTTGTTTGAAGAATACTGATTGTCTATCTCCTGGCTGTTTGAAGAACTCATATCGTCTACATATATTTGCTGTTGACTGTTTGAAGAAGCCTGATTGTCTATCTCCTGGCTGCTTGAAGAACTATCGTCGTCAACATATATTTGCTGTTGACTGTTTGAAGAAGCCTGATTGTCTATCTCCTGGCTGCTTGAAGAACTATCGTCGTCAACATATATTTGCTGTTGACTGTTTGAAGAAGCCTGATTGTCTATCTCCTGACTGCTTGAAGAACTCTGATCGTCAACATATATTTGCTGTTGACTGTTTGAAGAAGCCTGATTGTCTATCTCCTGACTGCTTGAAGAACTCTGATCGTCAACATATATTTGCTGTTGACTGTTTGAAGAAGCCTGATTGTCTATCTCCTGACTGCTTGAAGAACTCTGATCGTCAACATATATTTGCTGTTGACTGTTTGAAGAAGCCTGATTGTCTATCTCCTGGCTGCTTGAAGAACTATCGTCGTCAACATATATTTGCTGTTGACTGTTTGAAGAAGCCTGATTGTCTATCTCCTGGCTGCTTGAAGAACTCTGGTCGTCAACATATATTTGCTGTTGACTGTTTGAAGAAGCATGGTTATCTATCTCCTGACTGCTTGAAGAACTCTGATCGTCTACATATATTTGCTGTTGACTGTTTGAAGAAGCCTGATTGTCTATCTCCTGGCTGCTTGAAGAACTATCGTCGTCAACATATATTTGCTGTTGACTGTTTGAAGAAGCCTGATTGTCTATCTCCTGGCTGCTTGAAGAACTCTGGTCGTCAACATATATTTGCTGTTGACTGTTTGAGGAAGCCTGGTCGTCTACCTCCCGCTGACTGTTTGAAGAGTTCTGATTGTCTAACTGCATTTGGCTATGTTTATTTTTCATGTGCGCCTGTAGACTTTTGAGAGATACAAAATGCTTCAGACATACGCCACACGTGTATGTCTCATCACTACAGTGTATCTCTACATGTCTGTTTAAACAATACTCGCTCCAGTACGTCTTGTTACATATGTCACACCTGTAAGGTGGTGAATTGGAACATGCTTGTTCTGCCATCTCTGAAGATTTTTAAAACAATATGCCCGCTTTCTAACACTAATAGGTCTCAGTCAACATATAGTTTGAGCGAAAAATTATAAATATTTTCAAATACATTCTTTTAACATATGTTTGGATGCTCAAAAGAAACGTCTCTCTGAAAATTGTAAATATTTTCTAGTCTGTCAGTTTTTAAAATTATTTGTTCTGGGTACTCAAAAGGACCGCCTTAATGAGGCGGTTCTTTTGAGTACCCGCAACAATTGTTTTGGTTGAGAAATTAGAACATTAATTTTTGCTTACACATACTTATCTAGAGGTCTCAATATAATTAATACTTTTTCCATGTGAAAAAGTAAGTGAGTACGACCTGGTCATACCACAATCACACACTGCAGACCAACCCACAGTACAGCGAAGAAGAGCCGCAGAACACTAACGGTCTAATTGAAGTCACCTATATCGTAAAGTCACGATAATTCACAAAACGTTTCTGAATTTCCAAGAGTGTATTTACAATGTGCACAGTTGTTCATCGAAAACATTGACAACAGTTTATCAACTAATACTCCATGTTTACACAGTTTTAAATATCTCTCAGGTGAAAACTTTGGATAATGTTTTTAAAGAAACGTTCCTGTAGTGCTACAGTTATGAAAGGGAGCACCTTTGTTTCGTCATGCATGAATAATTTGAACTAGTATGTTTACTTCCTACTGTAAATAATGACAGGAGACTCTTAAACTTACCCAAAATCTGATAAAGACTGATAGTCCTATTCTGCTGATTAATCGTAAAATCGGAAGAATCTGATAACAATCGATAGGTGATTTAATCGATAGCTTGAACTACAATAAAAAAATATTCGTCTCATCGAGACATTAAAGCCCTCTAGCGACAACCGCAACAGTTGTTTTCACTTCAAAACTAAATAAATTTAATAGCATTTTCTTTAAAAAAATCCCAGTTTAGCTCTATTTAAATATGCCATGTTTAAAGATTGCACTTAGATGATATCGACTATCGATAATTAATCGGATAAGCTGAGGCGTTCGGATTTCGATAAGAACTTTTCTGGTCCGATGATAGGCCCAATCACTGTCCAGGCTTTATGAAATAGCCTGTTATACGTGGCACGTTTCTCCTGTCGAAGTCATACATAGGTACCCATTATCCAAAAATAAATATAGTTTAGGCTGCTGGATCACTCTGTCTTAGTATTGTTACTCCGTTCCGACGCAGCTCTGAAACTATAAATGGAGGGCATTAGATGCTACTCTGAAGCAATGGCGCATGCGCGGATCCAGAAAGTTTTGTCAGAGGGGTCAAAATTTGATAACGCTTTTTTTCTTTTTCTTTTAGTTAATGAGGGGATAGAGGATCCAAATACAACTATAAACGGACCATCATCGGCCCGCTTGCGAAACGCCATTTAAATGGCGTTTCGCTGGCGGGCCGATGATTGCCCAACATTGAATGCTGGCTTTGTAGCTTTGTGATTTTCAGGGGATCCGGCCCAGTATTGCTAAGAAACTCTATATTTTTGCGATTTTTAACCCCTGTCCCCCTCTGGATCCGCCCATGTGGTGGAAACAACAAGATAAACGATTATGCCCCTTCTGTAATAATTTAGCCACGACATGTGACTACCAACAATGTGGCATTTTGACAAGTGTAGACTCAGACGAGCCTGTGCAGCCTCATTTTAAGCTTAGAAACTCCAAAGATGTTTGGTCAGTAGCCGAAGAGTCATGGAACATTCAAGCGACTAGCAAAGGCTCTGATCAGACTGCGCATATGGGCAGGCTGGTCTGAGCCTTTGCTGGTCGGTCGCACATACCACATTATTGGAAGTCTCAAGTCGCGGCTCAAAATTTTTATATTGCTAGAAAATACATTTAAGATTAGACTGATTTATGTACATTGGTCGTACCGTGGTGGCATACCTACTTATGACTTGCGACTTTAGCATTGCTTGGCGCAAAGCTGAATTAAGTAATATTGAGGACAACACAAATGGTTGTTGTGAACTTGTGAATAAAGAAAAACACATGAAAAAAGAAACGTTAAAGCTACAAACTTACCTTTACCCTGACTTTTGTTTCGCCCATTACTTCAGTTTAGCGCCAGAAAATTGAGTACCTGCAATTCGCAGGCCTATTTTCGCAAGCCAATAGGCCAAAATTCGCAAGTCACAACTCAAAAGTCATAGTTGCAAGTCAGAAGTCGAAAATCGCAAGTCAAAAGTCATAAGCCGAAACGCCACCACAAAATATGAACAAAGTCACTTATTATGGTATTTCTGAATTTTCACAGTAGGAGCAAAATCGCTTATCAAGTTCATCATCTGCCATTGCTTCAGATTTGTATAAATAGACTTTTAGCTTTCATACTGTAAAGGCGGCAACTTTAATATTCATATCTGGTTGTTGTTCGGCTATTTCATCTGCTAAACAAGGGAAATCAGGTTCTATCTATAATTTAAGACTCGGGCCGCGCATCATGAAAAGCCTAAAGCCCCAGTTACACAGTCACGACTCAAGCCCCGATTCACCACGACTCATCCCGATTTGAGACAGATGGTAAAATCGGTTTGCAACGGGATGCGTCGGGATGGAAAAAAAGAAATTCCAGCATCAATACGATGTCTCACGATGCTCCTACGGTGTCTGCACGATTCATCTACGGATCCACTACGACTCAAGACGGCAGCGCTACGTTTCACCATGGTGGAGCTACGAATGCTCACGATGCCTCCACGATTCGATACGGTGCTCCGGTAGCGCTACGGTAGCGTCACGACCTCCCACGAATGTGCACGATTTAGTGGTTGGCATGTGACAGTTGGCCAAATTATGACACCAAATATCATTATCTCTTCGACCTTTGACGAAGCCAGTCATGCCAAAAAGAAAAAAACTTCAGCAAAATCAAAAATGTCACCTGACCCACAGGCTAGGCTCAGTCCTGTCCCAAGTCTGGTTGTATCGGATGATGAGTCAACTCTGGGACAGGCTGATCGTGATCCCCCTGCGAAAGAGGGACAGACAGATCTGACAAGCGAGGAACAGACTGACATGCAGCCTGCCTGTGCAACTACTATGTTCACTTGTGCGGCATTTCTGTCCAGTTCAAGCTGCATATTAGCCATTTGAAGTCTCTGGACATAATCCATGATGCTAACTCAAATTCACTTTTGAAAATGATTTTTCAGCAATGATACCAGAATCCTGTGTCAGTGATAACCCGATTTACCACGAACGCCCACGAATGACCACGAATACTACCACGGTGCCACTAGGAATGATCCCGATCCCGCTACGGTAGAGCTACGATTTAGGCCACGCCCACAATCGAACACGATTCACCCCGACGAGTTTAAATGGTTTAAACTCGTCGTAGCCTTGTCGTGGAGGTTGCCGAATCACCAGGAGCCTTCACGAATCACCACGGTACTACTAGGATTGGCGCCGATCTCTCTACGGTGCTGCTACGACCCATGCCGATGCATCACGACTTGATAAATCGGGGTGTGTCGTAGCTCCGTCGTGGTCAAAATCGTGAGAGTGTAACTGGGGCTTAACCGTATATACACTGAACTCACATTTATTAACCATTAAAGCGCATAATCACAAAATGTATGATTTTGTCGTCCACTAAAATATTTGAAGCCTCGTAGACAAACAGTGTGGACCAAGATCGGAGCAATCTGATCTGGGTCGCAATGTTTGCCTCTATGCTTATGTTAAATAGACATTTTCAGATGCAATTATTTTGCTGGCGTTTTGCGTCTATACTGAGGTAATGGCGCAAGATGATACAGTTACTTTTGAATAAAGCCACTCCTCATTTTCTGCTTTTACCTATACTGACGTCAAGAAAAAAAGCCTCATCTAAAAGTAAACGTGAATATCTCTTAGGATGATCAGACTAACGTAATGAATTTTAGTGAATTATAACATCTTATAAGTCAAGCGTATCTCCTGAAAACAAAATTGCTGAAAGAATATTTGAGGCTGCGAGACAGGGGTCACCAGTTTCGCGTGACACAAGATTTTAGCCACATTGGCATTGTTTCCAGACACAAACCATCGACAAGAAAATCGTGTTTTACCATTGTAAAAAAAAGTATCAATTTTACCAAAATGCGCTTACAACGTTCAGACAATGTTTGTATGCGTCTGCTGAACGAAACTACTTACCCCATCCACCTTTTCGCCATGCATTTCATAAAAATATTGTTACGAATCATTTGCAAAAATCTTTAGTCTTTAACCAGCGACGATTGCTGAGGAAACGCAATCTGGCACGTGTTCGAGACGGCCGTTTTGGATGACGTTAACGTAGACCAACGACTGGCTATTGGGCGTTACAGCTCATCTTAAATTATGTAATTTTATGTAGGCATAATCTGTGACCATTACCTTACCATAAGTCTCCTTATGTACCCCCTTATCAATTTTCCATTACTTAAAGCAAGACGAGAATGTTGGCAAGTTTAGTAAAACTTAAAGGACCTTGCATTTTGTCTTAAATATGACGTCATAATTTCATAAAGTTACTACTCGGAAGCACAACTGTTTGAAAAAAAATGTTCCAACTTTTTTCATTGTTTAGCAAAACATTAACATCACAAACTGGTGCAAATTCAAATTGAAATCATAAGCGATTGATGCATAATGCCGTCATGTGTACGTTGTGCCTGTATGACGTCATCGGAATAGCGCATCACCTGCATATCAAATTAAAGTCATTTTCCAACATCTCCCAACCTCTACATAAAGAATCAGTACGTGGCTGTTCATTTTTGCATATCATAGCTAAGAAATCAGTGATAATGAGTGAGGCGTTTTAGTTGACGTCAGTATATGTCTTAGGTTGATCAGTCCTAAGTACGCATTCCTAAGGTGTCGCCTTTACAGTAAGCGAAAAGTCTAATAATACCAAAAATAGCCACAAGTCATAAGTCGCACGTTACAAGCCGGAAGTCGCAAGTTTTTAAGTCACAAGTCAAAATGTGCCCTGTGGGTTTCCATAGTAAAACGATATCAGAGGTCAGCACCAGAATACTTTACAATTCTTCGCCAGGGACTTTGGCTAGGGAGGGGGCAACATGGACCTCAATTTTCAGAAGAGATGCGAACTTGGATATGCAACTTTGATTCAACGCAAGTCTCCTTATTTTGAAACGACAGGACCCCAGAACATTCCTCGAATGTAAAGGAATACTCCTTCTGGAATGGGCAGGGAATTCACCAGACATGAATCCCATAGAGAATATTTGGAATATAATGAAAAAAGAGATTGGTAACCAAATGCTGCGAAAAAAAGAAGATACTTGGAAGCGACTATGCGAGCGTGGTATTGTATAGCACCAAACATCCTGGGAGAACTTTACAATTCAATGCCAAAGAGAGGTGCAACGAAATACTGCCTTTGTGATGTAGGCGTACAAATATGTTGTTGTGTTTTCATTGGAATGTATTTAAGTATGTTGTTGTGTCAATGAAAGAATGTATTTAAAGCATGTTGTTGTGTCTTCATTGGAAAGTATTTGATATTTATATACAAATGCTGTCTGATTATACGTTGATTTGATTTAAAGAAGTAAAATGGCATGATAACTAAATTACATATATGGTAAAACATAGACCATTAATGTGTAAAAAAAGTGAAAAAAAATTGAAATATAGCGTAGTATAATAGCTTTATTAATGGATCTGTAGATAAGTGGAATAACTTGACTGGTGATATTGTGAACTCTTCTACTGTGCTTAGTTTCAAGACCAGGCCTCGAGGTTATAAAACTTGAGCTCATTCTCAGACTCAAAATAAAGCGTAATGATTGGCTGCTTGTGGACACGTGTCCACAAGCGGACACGTGTCCACAAGCAGCCAATCGTTGTGCTTTATTTTGAGTCTGAGAATATATGGGGATCAGATTCAGAAATACCATAATGGAGATATTTACAAGTGTTATTATCTACATTTCGTACTCTTATTGAAGATATATACGCTTACTATAGACATATGACCAATAGACTTTAAAATAGCACTGGAAGTAAGTTTTAAATTGTCACTAAAGAAGAGATATAGAAGACAAGTCGTCAGGACTTATAGTTTATACTAACTGCCTAACACCAAGTTACAAGATAAAGGCCTTGAGCTGGCTATAAATTTTGCACATCATGGATTCCTGATACTACATTATATAAGCCACAAAATGAAATATGTTAGCAATCTGAGAGTGGCAGCGTTAGCGTGTAACATCACGCTACGTACGTTACCCGCAAACTATTATAAAATTTTCCTGCTAAAGTCTCCAACATGACATATTCACACTTTTTTGCAGTCTGGCACAGGTTTATGAACTTTGCATAACACAGTTACATATTTTTAGCATTCATTATATAAATGTCTGGAGTTTTTACTGTTGTATACGTTACTTAGTGCTTCATATGTTATTTCCAAGTATCAGTATCACAGTTATTGACTTTACATCTATTACATCCGTCAGTGAATATAGCAAATCTATAATGCTCTGTTCAAATGAATTGAAGTTCCTTATTATGGTGTCGTACACTATTTTTACAGTCCAAGGTTAAATACGTTACCCTCAAAATACTATTAGAAGTTCAAGATAAGGTCCCCAAGACGACCTGCTTGTACTAATTTGTATGCTAACACAGGTTTGTGTATATCTTTTAACACGGTTACCTATATTAAGTATTCATGTTAATAAATGCCTTGAGCTTTAACAGTTATATACGTTACCAAATGATACATACGTTATTCTTAGTTTCTGTGCAGCAATTGTTGACTATACGTGTATTAAGTCTGCCAATGAATATAGCAAATTCACAAGGTTGAAATAAATTGAAGTTTTTTTATCAATTTATGATAGATCAAACTATTATTATAATGTGATCCATCAACCTTCGCTGTTTGCTCACGTAAACAGCAGATACCATGCATTCAAATAGGAAGTTCTGAAATGCAGTCTATGTGAAACAGCTCAATTTTGGACAAGGTATATGGATATAATTCAGATGGTGTTGACACTGATTAGGGCTACAAGGAAAACAACTTCAAATTACATGTCAGCCCTATCTGCCTTGTTCCCAATGTTCATTTCACACGATCACACCAACTACGCACAATATGTACCTGTGTAACTGATTACACTCGTAAATTTGTCTGATACACATCGAAGATGCAAAATATAGGTTCAGTGTCACCATCATTGGTTCTTTGCTTGAGAAATGCTTTTGACATAACTATCAGGCAAAGAATAAAGCCCATGCCAAGTCAAAGGAGGTATTATAGGCTTCTGCAGCTAGAAGTAAGCTTGGTACTACAGATGGAATGGTAGCATCAAATCAGAGCTCAATATGTTGAAACAACTCTTCAATGCACGGATATGAAATGTCCAATCTGCTCAGATGCAGAGTGGAACGCGTGCCAGGAGGCAGTTTCTGGCTTCACCAATCCTCGCCTCACAGTTCTAGTGTTAAAGACAATAAACTGTACTTTTTGTCTTTGGGTGTTCTTGCTAAGCCTGTCATAACTAAGGATCTTATTGAGGCTGATGACATTGACAGGAAGGCTGTTGTCGACTTCACTGACTCACTTTTAGCTGAAAATCTATCTTCACAAGCCCATTAAATGCTACAAGCTAAAACACTTTTGAGGTTTGTGTGGTCAAGAAGGTATTTTCCAATTTAAAAACAAAACAAAAACGTAATCAGCCAGATGAGAGCTTAAAAGAGCTTCTTTGGTCAGCATGACCTTCTTTCTATTGGACATAATGTTGACCTTGCGTTGTCACTGCTGGTCGGTCTGGTAACTGTACCATGGTCACTGTCAACTCCTGATGGCATTCCCATCAAAACTGACAAGTTCAACTACATCTGGGGTGACCATATATGTTTTTAAAGGTTTCTGTCTGTGGTTCAGTATTAACTTACTTAGATGATATAACCAATTTGGAAATCTTACCTTATCTTTTGCACTTTTCTGAAGTCTTAAAAAGAATTTGAATTATCAAATATTTTGTAGGGTAGCGTATGTAACAGGCTGTTACAACTTAACACTGCTATTGTCAGAGAGCTAACATGTTGCAAAATCCTTGCAAGACATTGGGCTTCGGGAAAAATATGGTCTACAAAATTACCCCTGGGAGGGATAAACCATATCCAGCCAGTGGCCTATTACAAAGAAGGTTTAATATAAGATAGTCCCAAAACTAACATCAGGCATACTCATTTTTTTTAAAAATAATGTAGGCCTATTTATTTTCTTTTCATTTAAAGAGAACAGCACATTTAGCGATCAACGCTAGTCTACCATGCGTCCCTCTAAATTGATAATCGATCATCCAGGTTTTTTTTATTTTCATACAGTTAATGGCCCAGTTCCGAATCACTTTTACTTCAAGGCGTATTCCAAATAGTTGCTCTGACTAAATAAGATTTCGGTTTTACCATTACAAAGCACTATCATTCCCCTAAATAATGAACCTAAATTTGTATCATTCGGACTCAGCTATGTGTCATACCACGGCTTTGAAGTAGGCCGCCAATTGGACTAGTTGCGGGTCATTTGCCCAGTTTTGAATCACTTTAGAAATTCTAAGAAATTACCTTCAGTAGTACAGTTGCATTAAGGTTTTGACATTGTTAGCTTAATCACTACTTCCAATGACGAGCTTGACGCATTATTTTACCGTATTCATTGCAGTAAACTTGCACGGACACAGAAAGTAAACAAAACGGGCAACCATCGGCCCGCCAGCGAAACGTCATATAAATGGCGCCTCGCTAGCGGTCCTATGATGACACGACATCTGTAGCTTTGTACTTTTCGAACCAGTAATCCTTAGATAATAACAGCTTTGTGCTTTTCCATGCAGGAGGGGGTGTCCGGACCCCCAGTACTCACTCCTGTGGATCCGCGCATGAAAAAACGTCCTAAGACTATGAACATTTTTACCACATGCAAGTAATACTCCCGATTATACACCCTGGCTAATGATCGAAAGGTTTACCGGTTAACTTGATAAATGAGACAGTGTAGAGTTGAACTAGATCAGATAGCTGCTTGAGGCGCGTTCTAATCAAGATCTGCACTGTCTGCCATTTGACGCATCGCTTTGTGATACAGACACTAACATTCACCTTTTTGGAGTATTTTTTTCGATTTTTGTGACATTTTTATTTAACGTCTGTGCTCATTTCCATCGATATTTAGCGCACGCATATACCAACACCAGTTGTGAGAGTAAAATGCTTTTGTAACCACTGCCCCATCCGCCAACACCGCGGGCGGTCGACACACGTGATACTGTAGCCGATTGCGGGGTCATCATGGTAGATGTTTGAATTGTTATAACGTCTTGATCCCCCCACCACACACACACACACACACACGCGCGCGCGCATGCACGTACGCACGTACACCACAGTACGGGACAAAGACCAGATTTTTAACATTTAAAAGACGATCGACAAAATCTTTGCCAGTAAAAAGAAAAACTGGAGAGCTTCAACATGTTTAACGGTACCAACCTCACTCTTAATTCTGATTTGGCTCTGGTACCCAAGTAAAAACTCTGTTATACATAGTTGAGATGGGCAAAAAGCATGGGAATCATCCGGCACAAGTATGTCCACTTGTGATGGAGTGAGGCATATACCAGGGCCCGGAATTACAATGCCTCCTTAGAGTTAAGGAAGACTTAAGTTAAGTATTGATTTTTCAGGATGTGAAAAATAACGTTTCAAACTGATTAAAATCAAAATAGTTTAATTTTTTCTGTAGATCACAATGATATTTTGCCCACAAGTACTGCATCGATCCAGGCAATTTATTTAAAATCTTAACTAGCATGTTAAAATATCAGTACTTAACATAAGTCTTCCTTAAACGTTAAGGAGGCGTTGTAATTCCGGGCCCAGGGCACTGGAAAATCAACAAGACGTTAGCCTTCTATTACTCATAGGAGGATGTAGTGCATGGTCGGATCCAGAGGGGGACAGGAGGTCCGGATCCCCCCTCGAAAATCACAAAAATATAGGGTTTTTAGCAATACTGGTCCCGATCCCCTTAAAATCGTAAAGCTACAAAGCCAGCTTTCAATTTTTGGCCATAATCGGCACGCCAGCGAAACGCCATTGAAATGACGGTTCGCTGGCGGGCTGAAGATGGCCCGTTAATAGTGGTATTTGGATAATACCTCCCCCATCAAACTAAAAAAAAACGTTGTCAAACTTTCTGGATCCGCGCATGTAGTGGAACCTTACGGATAAATGATGCATAATTAGGATAATGGGCATCAACCAGCTAAGGTTAGTCGGGAACGGGACTGATTTAGAGTCCCAACTGAAAAATTGAATTACCCGGTATCGAGCTCGGGATCCCTGGTTTGCTAGGTCTACACCACATATATGCTTAGAGAGGGAGAGAGAGGAGAGAAAGAGAGACATGCAGACAGACAGGCATATACATATCGAGAGACTTAGATAGACAGACAGACAGAGAAATTCAACAGACACACACAAAGGCACAATCCTTATGCATACGCGGATCCAGGGAAGACATAGCCCCCCACCCCCCCCCCCCCCCCCCCCCCCCCGCCAACCCCTGTAAAGTCCCATAGCTATACCCCTAAAATTCAGACTATTTTCACACTTATGCTCTCTAGAGCTACCAAGGCCATCAAATGGAGTTTCGCTGGCGGGCCGATGACGGCCCGCTTTTGTGGTATTTGGATCCTCTCTCCCCTCATCAACTAAAACGGCATGAAATATAAAAAACGTTGTCAGAGTCAAAACTTTCTGGATCCCCGCGTCTGCTAAGAGAGAGAGAGAGAGAGAGAGAGAGAGAGAGAGAGAGAGAGCATATGATGCCCATGAAACTTTTTCACATAATTTTGACTTCTATTTTGTACAAACAGCTGAGCGCGTGTACGTTATTGTTATGTAACGTGTAATAAACTTTTGTTTACACACTGATTCGAAACTGGGCAAACATTGACAGTGATTAAACGGCTATCACAGAACCAAAAACAGAATAAAAGGTCCGTTTTTTTCTTGGATGTGTTTTAATAATTGTTGGAAAACATGCTGAAACCGAAAGTTTGATAAAAATGCATTTCAAACGAAAGTATTTTTCGGAAATATGCAGTGAACAGATACTGACACGTGTGAAAATATACCTTCATAAAATGGGTCATGGGGGGAAATTGTAATTATTTTCACCAAGCAGATAACTTATAGATATTTGCTTTCACTCACATACAGAGGGTTAATTATACAACAAAACAAAACCAAAATATGTATTTTAAATTTTACCGCTGATGTGTAGTTTGCAACGAAACTATGACGTGATTCGGAACTGGGAAAGATTCGAAACTGGGCCATTAACTGTATCCACTACAACTGCTACAAGACGTCAAAAATACATAAAACAGCAAAAACCATTAGAAGAAAGCTTCATGGGTGACTAGATCGGACTGACGGCACTCGGGAGTATTTTCGTTAGTATAGTATATACCGCAACGATCCCAACCATCGGAGACAAATAGGTCAGAGCAAACAGTGCAGACCCGGATCAGACCTCTGGGAACTGCCTGGTCAGGGTCCTTACTGCTCGCTGTTCCATGTGCATAATTCAACAGAGTACCCCAATGTTTGATTTCAAGATAAATAACAGAAGAGACTCTACCGTCCGAAAACTTAGGAACCCTACGTCAATCCGCTAATGATGGGGTAGGCATATAAAAGTGGACTAACTCGAGTCGAACTTTAGCACTTGAATATCTTCAACTGCAGTTGAGGTATGATGACATTTATTTCATACGACAAACTGTAGGTTTTGAGGGGGCGAGGTATCTGACCGGAGCCGAGAGAGTTATCCACATATCCAGTTAGTGAAGACAACCCGACTGTGCACGATCGCAGGTAACGTTAATGTATTTTTTTAAAAAGTAGGTGGTGCACACTCGCATGTATACAAGGAACCTGTGTTTTTAAGAACTGTAGTTTTTATTCATGCAATATTTAAAAAGGGTGGTTCCTTTAGCTACAACAGCTATTCTTCTTTGCGGCCCTCCATAAAACAAATAAATATACATACCTTCTATATCGTTAGACACAATATCACATACAAAAGTGCTTGCAGGATAAAATATATGCAAGCGCGCACAACACATAGGCTAACATTTCTATTAAGATCCTGAATATGGATTTGATGTTTAGGCCTAGTTCGGATATGTCCTTTCTCCGGACTAAAAATGTCAACACGACAACCTGTTCCCAATTATTATCTCACTGGAAGCCAAAACGAACAGATACCCCATGTTATAATAAGGACAAATCGTAGCAGCTTGCATTACACCTTATTAAGTAAACACATAATACAAGACAAGTTATGTACATGTGGCGAAATTGAAGACGTCCGGCATTTTCTTTTCTTTAGTGCAAGGTTCACTGCCCAACGTCAAATTATGATAGAAAAGGTTCAAAGACACAGTGTACAAACTCTCAACACGTTCGTGCTGTTGTATAAACAACAATACTAATTCAAATTGTATTACCTTAAAAGCTGTTCAGGAGCTTTTCACATCCAAAACGCTTTGAGAATTTAAATTCGTTCAAAGGATTCAAGAGATATTGAATGGTAGATACCTTGACATTGAAGTGTGACCTTGACCTTGAGTGAAGTTAAATGAAAATCGTTCAGATGCCTCACTTAAACTGTTTTGTATAGACAAAGAATATAGAAATTAGTCTTTTTGAAAGAATTATAAAACTTAAATATTTTTCATATCTAATCGTAACTAAAGTGTGATTATTTTGGCGAGTAACAGGGATGACAGTAACAGGGATGACAAAAAGTATACAACTCACGTTCACTTAGCTTTCTGGAAGCAAAATTTTTTAAATGTTTACACAATATTATTGAGGTACACCATACTTATTCAGTTTTTGGATTTTTATTTATTTGCAGCGTATAAATGTTATAGACATATGCGTAACATGGATGGCAGGTTACCTGTCTTACTCACTACTTACTTTAGTTAATTGTTTCATATTCACCTCTAAGCAAACCTTTTTTCAAATAATTTAATGTTTTAGAAAATAGACACACCGTACATTACAAAAGTCAAGTGAAGTATAATTTTCATGGATAGTAACTCTGTATAATCTATACATGCAACTGCGGTAACTGGGATGACACAAACTGTGGGACATACCAAAACAAACATGACACAGCTTCAAATCAAAACCAAGGAATATCTAATGCTTTTGTCATTGGTAGATCACATAACGTGTCTGTTTGTTTTGTTTATACAAACATTTTTTGTCAAACTGAAGTAGAACCTTCATTATTTTGCGATTGGACAGGCAAAAATAAGGGGGTAACCCTTAATTCATTTAGAAAAAAAAATATATGAACACACATATTACGTATCCAAGTCACTGTCGTAACTTTTAGATAATTGATCACTTACTTTAAAACAAACTTCCAAGGACAAGATATCTGACCCGGGTGTGGTGTGTGTGTGTGTGGGGGGGGGGGGGGTGGGGGTGGGGGGTGGGGGGGCTACTCTGATATTTTCATATTTTCTTACATACGTAGGCTCGGGTCATTTTTTTTTTGGTTCAAAATTTTGAATTTCTATATTCTTGGGGTTTTTCTGCAAAATAAGTATTTTTTGGGGTGTGAAGATTATGTGGATATTTTTTGGGGGTCATCACAAAATTGGACTGTATTTTGGGGACATTTCTATGCATTTAAGGTCTTTTCTTAAGGTCAAGGTACAGAATGGGGGATATTTTTTTGGGTTGCTTAAATTTCAAATATTTTTTGGGGGTGCTTGAAATTCCTGATAATTTTTTGGCGTGAAGGGCAGATGCTGAGCCCAAGCCTACGTACGAAGAAAATATGAGAGTACCCCCTCGGGATATTTGAACTAGAAAAAAATATTCACGTAATTAGGTGAGGGACATAAATTCCTAACCTTTCGTAGAATGACTCATATACAAGAAATATCTTTTAAAAAGATATAGGACGAAGATTTGATATGAGTAACGTGAGAATTTTTACCAAAGAAATTGACAAGAAAAAAATAAGGGGATGTTTCAGCAAACTAGTCTGGATCCCCTGAAAAATCACAAAGCTGCAAAGCCAGCATGTTGGGCCATCACTTTTAATGGCGTTTCGTTGGAGGGCCGATGATTGCCCGCATATAGTGTGTGTTTTTTATCCCCTTCTCCCCTCATGAAAAAAAAAACATTGTCATAGTTGGACCCCTCTTACATAAACTGTCTGGATCCGCGCATGACAAATATAAGTTTAGTTGACCGTAGCCTACACATTATTTCCTATGGTAGAGGTATGGTGCTATACATTTTTTAACCATCGACGCAGATATTTCTTTACATTTCTCGCGCTTATATATCATTCTTTCAGCGTAAACGTGAAAATCATACTAATTATATAGAACTATTGAAAAAGTACAAAAAGACACAAAAACATAACATACTACTTAATCTCTGCGATAGATAGATAACCATTTTATGGCATGTACTTTCTTCCATACAGAGATCAAGTCAGCTTTTAGGTCAACAATGAAATTATAAGACTTCGTCTAATAAGAAGCTTACGCAAATATCAGGTGAGTGATCCAGGGCCAATTGGCCCTCTTGTTTTATGTCTTTGCGTTGAGGTCAGATCAGATTACCTTTTGGACCCATGCACATTTTCGTGCCAGTCTGCCAATGGCAAAGAAAAGCAGAAATATATTTGCATATATTATTATAAATTGTTAGCTTAAATATATGGTTTGATAACTCAGCGGAACAGTCTCACTGCGACGGTTCTTCTGGACACCACAACATATGTTTTGGATGAGAATTAGGAAAATTTAACTGTAATTACTACCTCTAATCTAGAGACCAGTTCTACCTAAATTGTTCATGTCGTGTTTTTTGTTATCTTCAGGAACGTCTCAAGGCCATAACATCTTATTCCATTTTTTATCTAAAATAGTTTCTCCATTGGTTGAGACACGACATGTGTGAATCAAAGTGTAAGTATAATTTGCTCAGATATTTTGAGGGGACGTAGCTATATACCATGTTCGCAAAGACGCATATTACCCGAAAATATGTTCTGCTGCTATCAGTTTTGAGGGGTTCTTTTATGATTCGCGAACAAAACGTATGCAGATAAGCAAAGTTAATCTATCTAAAGAATAATTTGCATGTCTTGTATTGGCATCATCCCCTTATAGACCACCTTTTAGGGTTCAGTGCCCATTAACACAATGTAAATGAGAACCTAAATCATAGTTGGGTTTATTATGTCTGTGGTTTAGGATCCACTATTCCAAAGAGTGTGTTTTCGTAGCAAACAACGCAGACCACCGTTGATCGTTGAGACCCCTAGAATTCAGCCCTTGTACACAACGTCGAGGCGATATCTCTCAAGAACTAGGTGGTGCTGGCGTGATGCAGTAGACATTTACCCCCCCCCCCTCTCTCTCTCTCTCTCTCTCTCTCTCTCTCTCTCTCTCTCTCTCTCTCTCTATTTGCATAGCTTTTTGTTCATTCCAATAACACTCTGTATCGAACATCATTCCACCTTTCAGGAATGACTTATATAAGCTTACGCTTACTATCAAATCCTTTTCATTCAACTGGCTTGTTATAAAACTTGTGCCTTGTTTATGGTATACTAGACAATGAATAAAATATATTTAAACCAACGCAGACCATGATGAGACACCGCGTCTCGTCTTGTTAAACTATTGTTCTTTTTTGCGATCATGTGCATAAATTTCTATAGAAGTGCGTTTTTTTTTATTTTGGCAGCTAACCCCTGTTTTGCATGATAGACCCACAATTTCCTAAACACTTGATAGCTCAAAGTACGTGCTTAAGTCGTAATAAATATGTGGAATACACACAGGTGTAGATAAACACAATTTTGGAACGTAACAGAAAAGTATTTTTCCATTTATCGTAGAAAGGGAGACAACTGTATCAAGCATTGGTTCGCTACAATTATTTCCCTTTTCGAATTGGAACTTTTATTAAAGGAAATAATTCGCTCCCAGGGGGGGGGGGGGGCGAATTCTTTCCTTTAAGAGCAGTTCCTTGCGGGATGGAAAATCACTTTTACCACACATTATGTAAGCTCCCTTGAGTTTTACTATTTTTTACGCACGTGCGTATACTGCATAATGGGAGCTACACCAATGGTAGATGGCCACAGCTAGCGCTAAAATATCCTATTTTGTTTTAGGTTCTGTATGCTGTATGTTGGCATTAGTGTTGTGCCTCTGTTTCGCCTCTGTTTATTCAAAACATGGCCACCCATCCTGGCACGGCAACACAGGTAAACTAAAAATATACTAGATTTTAAAAACGCAACACTTGGAAAGCAGCTTTAATTTATGTGTCGAAAAAGACAGAACAATCATTTTGATTGTTTGATTCTAAGTTAAAGAGTGTTTATTTGTAAGTAACACATGCAAAACTTGTTCATTTAGATGATTTTTACGCATTGCGGTGGCATACGACTTATGTGGACGGATAACCAGTAAGAGTTATCTTAATTTTTTGTACAAGTATTGGTCTTCACAAAAAGCATTCTTTTCTTTTATCAAAAATTCTCTATGACCAGGTATATTTTGACCGTCGGGTCCAGTTCAACCAATCAATGCGTTCGAGTGATACCTTGCCAGATAAATACAGTCGAACTTCGATGGCTCAAACTCGTCGGGACCGTCGGTGCGAGTTCGACCCATCCATGTGTTCGAGCGATACCTAGCCTGACGATTTTTCAAGTTGGTTCATGTGTACTTTATGTCATCACGGCCACCACGTTTTTTATCGACCAAAGTTGCAAAGCGCACGTGACGCCTATCACTGATCAATAACCCTTTGCACGCTAGAGTTACAATGATTAGCCGCATGTGTTAGCATATGAAACTTTTGAAAGTAAAGACATTTATTAGCATGCGCATATGCGCAGGCTGATCATTGCATTAGCTATCAAGAAAGCTGTACTGTTTTTCTTCTAGTGATTTATGTGTCGCTACAGCTTATGTCCGGTTGTTTATCGTTCCCTTAAAACATTAAAAGAAAAAAAGTTTGTTTCTTATTATTTATTCACAATGTGCAAGTTTCAATTAATATCAACGAATAAAAACATGAAAAATTGACAAACTCCCCAGGATGTTCACAACAAAGACGCGAATCAGACTGTACCGCCGCACATTCGATGCCTGTCTTTATCCAGCCAGGCATGTTTTACTCAGTTGACACGCGAATTCTTGATAACAAAACATCTCATTAATTGTCTTTAATCATTTTCGGCCGCCCTACTAAGTGGTGACAAGTGAGAACTTACTCAAATCTTTAATCAGATAAATTGCCGCTAATTGTTTCGCACGTTCCGCTAGTCAGTTAGGTAACCCAAGGGTGAAATCATCATTGTCACGGAGCGCTTATGAACTTTAATCAAGCGTATGACTGATTCATGTATAGAAATATTCGGTTCGAGCCATCATAGCGCTTTTACATGAAAAATCGCCCTGCGGACCATGCTTTGAGTTCGAGAGTTCGGGCCATCGCTGTTCGAGCCTGGGGTGTATTTTAACATTAAATGTATAGGGAAATTGCCGGGACCGACGAACGAGTTCGAGCGATCCCTGGTGTTCGAAACAGGCGAGTTCGAGCGACCAAAGTTCGACTGTATGGTCAAACAAGTGAATATCCATGTGAATTTCATTGAAGATAGATATATGTTACTCATGTCTAAAGCTAAACCTTTGCACGCCGTTCAAAGGCGATGCTTCTTTTTCGGATCCCTTTTGTTATTTATGTTTCATTTTAGTCTTTGTTATGCCGTCTTGTCTGTTCATTGTGGTCTTGTGGTATCCTGCTGGGATGGGCTAGCCTCTTGTGTATGGTGTTTTATTGTGTTTTTGTTTCTTTTTCAAGTGGTGTCCCGGGTCCGGTGTTGTGCTTGTTTGTATCGATTCCTGATTTTTGCCTTTATCTTTACTTAAAATAATAAGCTATTTGAATAATATACTTACGGGCTAGTAAAGATCTGGATGTGCCTGCACATGCGCACAGTTTGATCTATGCATCCTCTTTGCTAACTGTTTTACATTGAACGATGTTCTAGTACTGTGGTGTGTTTTACTGTATCTGTATCTGTCTATGATTTCTTAATTAAAACCAAACAGATATGCTGGAAATAAAAGAAGAAAAAACTGTTTATTTCATTGTCTAAGTTTAAAAATAATTTATATAAACTTGATAAGGTACACACACAAATATATACAAGGTACAGAATGCAAAACGATTAGAACGAGAGTTGGATGCGTATGTAATTGCAATTGTAAGAATATTTGAGGTTTAGAAAACGACTACGGTTTGAGACAGGGGTCACCCGTTTTTGTGACACAGGATTTTAGCCACTTTTGCAGTGTTTCCTGACACATTCCGTTGACAATAACAACGTGTTTTACCAATGTAAAATCGTTTCTATTTTGCAGAAAATGCGTTTATAATGTGTAGACAATGTTTGTATGCTTCTGCTGAACGAAACAACTTACCCCACCCACTTTTTCGCCATGCATTTGAATAAAAATTAAACTTCCCCTAATGCACTTCATTCTCTTAGCTTACGAAAAGACAACCAAACAACTTCAATAATTTCAAAATATCATTTATGAAATTGGTAAGGAGCACTTGGACAGTCGACTGATGTATACATGTAACACTGAAAGGCCAATACAAGCTTTACTTTACACCTTTGCTTCTAGGTATTAGCCAGCCAATATAGTATTAATATGTTACTTAAATTATAGAAGCTTTCATATTATTTCGAGTCAGACCAACACTCCATGAATTCTCGTTTTATAAAAGACTGTCGAACTGTCCAAAACTGAATGCCTTTCAATCAGCAAATCTCTCGTGCATTCACTGCTAGCGCCGCCTGGCGCTCATTTCGATTACTCAGGAGAAATTAATTTTCTTCTAATTCATATATTCAAACGAAGAAAATTACATTTCCTGGCTTTACAATGTGGAATCATTTGCAAACCAGCGACGATTGCTGAGGAAACGCAATCTGGCTCGTGTATTAGATCACAGGAGCTTGAAGTTCTATACTTATATCGCTTCTAAACCCTAAAATCGAAAATTTCATAATGTCATTACGTAATGACATTGTGAGCTTTTGGTTTCGAGGCTATAGGGATGATTGAAGGATCGAACTTCAAGCTCCTGTGATTAGATGTCCGTTTTGGACCACGTTAACGTAGACCAAAGATTTACCATTGAGCAGGACAGCTCATCTTAAATGGCGTAATTTTATGGAAGCGTATTCTTTGTACATTAACTGATGTGCTCCCTTATCATTTTCCCATTACTTAAGCTATTACGAGAACGTGGTTGGCAAGTTTTATAAGCAGACCTCACATTTTGTCTTAATATGACGTCCGGGATGACGTCATAATTTTTATAAAGCTTTTGCTCGCATTCATGACTGTTTGAAAATATGATCCAAAATTTGATCATTGTTTAGCAAAACATAAACGACACAATCTGAGTGCAGATTAATAATTGATAGATAATTAATGTCGTCATGTGTAGGTTGACCCTACATGACGTCATCAGAATAATGATTTAAGTCATTTTCCAACCTCGCCCAACTTCTACATAAATAAGCAGTAAGTTGCCGTTTAATTTTGTTTACCATCGCTAAGAAAACAATGAATATGAGTGAGGCGTTTTTGTTGACGTCAGTAAACTCAAGGTATGAACGAGTATTTTGACCTTAATAATTTTAGAAATAAAAGGTTTTAGCTTAATAAATAAGACATATTCATAATTTTTCGCTGGTTTTTGTTTTTATTTGATAGTAAATAGCAAGTAGTTTAGACTAAAAAGGTATGTCATTTTTCTTATTAAAATGTTTTAAATATAAGAAAATGTTTGTTTTTGTTTTTTTTTGTTTTTTTAAACTTCATTTTTTCTATTTTTTAAATCAAATCAATTTTTAAAAAGGCTGGTAAGATCATGTTTTGTTTGTCTTAAAATATGAGTTTTGAACTATTTTACACTTGATATAGGCCAATGTAGGCTGATAATAATATGCCGCCATTTTGGAGTTGTTCTCTGATTTTTTTTGGTGATATGTTGTGATACGTTGTTTTACCTTGTGTTAATAAATAATATGCCATTTTGGAGTTGTTCTCTGATACTTTGCTAATATGAACTATTTTTAACATATTCAAAGAAGTAGACTTTTTGGACATATGCACATAAGGCCAGAATTTTTTTATTAGTTGATTTACGAAACCTCCTCCTGTAATTTTTCGGAAAGTAGGAAAAAAAAAAATAATTTCTAAAAAAAAAAAATATTTTATTTTTTTCTAAATATTATTTGTTTCGTTGAAAAAATAATATATATTTTGAGGTTCTGTCTTTGTATTTTTGAGAGTGACACTGTTAAAAGTGATTGTCCTGTCCAGATTTTTAGGAAAATGATAAAATATTTAGAGATTTAATACAGACTGTTGGTTTACCTATTACAAGTTTTACTGTTTCTGGGGATATTAAAAAAAAAAAAAAAAAAAAAAAAAAAAAAAAAAAAAAAAAAAAAGCTCTGAAAATGACCAGTTAACTGGTCATTTTCAGAGCTTTTTTATTTATTTTTTGGTTCGTCCCCCGGCCCTAAATCTGAAGAAAAATCCTGTAAATCAACTAATAAAAAATAATGGTCTAAGTCCTGTGCCACCTTCAAACATATTTTTTTAGATAGGGGTCAACTGTTTCATTTGACAAAATGTTATCAGTGAAAGACCCTACTTCTTTAAATCAAGAAACATGAGAAGCACTTGTGTCATGGACTTTGTTAGTCATCAAGAAATCACTCATATTGATTGACAGGTCTGCGATAAAGCATAATTGCATATTTGACGTTTATCTGTTTGTACCCTTTCATTGGATAACTTAAAATCTCCTCTACTTAAGAAATGTTTCAGTGACTTAATTCATACGGAGCAAATAACGTCATCAAGTTTAGTTGCACAATTAAAACTAAAGTGTTTGCAGAAGAAGCCAACTCATGATGACATCTTCAATGCAAGGGAATTTTACAGAGCAACTGTCTTTAGAAAGATATAAAGGGAAGTTGGTGTTGTGTTTTTAAGTCCGTCAGTAAACATATGTAGATTATACTATTTCTAAGACGAGGATTTATTTTGTGCGGTTTTGGAGCCTCGTGGAGTGAAATCATGTCTTCGAGTCTGGCGAGATCGTTACACGCAACGCGGTCTACTAAGCTACTAACTAAAATCTAAAACAAACTTAACCACAGAAGTTAACTGCTTCTGTTTGGTCACTTTCTCAATTGCCATCAAGCTGTGAATATCTACTTCTAGGGCGTATCTCAAATTTGATTGGCAAAACTATAAACATGTATTTTTTGAAACCAATAAATTGTATTCTAATATAAGAAAATTGTAAAATTTGCAAATTTTAAACATCTCGGCCATCTTTTTCTCGTGTCAGTTAAAGTAGGCGTTGATAAGAAAGGGGCCTATATTGAGAGAAAAAGAGTATACAAATACATAAGATTTTGATTCTTATCTCACAGGCGAGCATTTGTCTGCGCATCCGTGTAGTCTCGCCAGAGCCGTATATGCTAGCACAAAGTACACTCAGGTGCCAAAAGTATTTCCAATATCCAAGATGGCCGGTAATTTTTTCTAAACAAAACACAACAACTCTAGTTTAAATTTATACCCTTACCTTTGAGGTCTTTGGCTCAATACTTGGTTATGATAAAATGACTTGTCTACACCATTTTGGTAGAGTTTGGTAAATTCCTTGAATGAATTCGAAGACCAATGGAATATTTTCCCATGCTGACTGCAGGTGCAGGTGCTCTTTCAAGCCATTCAACGTCCCAATGGTGTATATATTCCATTTTACTGAATTCTTGAGAACAAACCAGATATTTTCTATTGGATTAAAATCTGGGTACTGTGCTGGCCACGGAAACCGGGGAATGTTATTTTCTTCTCTCCATGTCTCGACCTCCCGGGACCGATGGTAAGGGGCATTGTGGTCCAAACCTCCAAGGTTTATCAGCCATATATTTAGTGATTACTGGCCATAGACAATTATCTGGGGATGTCAATATATTATCTACTGTTCATATTTCCTTCTACAAACTTTAAAATTCCCATTCCGTAATAAGTCATTGTGCCCCACACCAACAACTTTGAAGTCTTGCCAGGTCCACCACTTAAATAGCCCAAACAAATACCATTCCACTTTTCCTCCGGCTTTCTCCACACATAAATCTTTCCATCAGGTTTGATAACTATGGTCATTTCATCACTAGAAAAGATATTTTTCCACTGTTTATTCACAGTTCACAGCAATCTCTCTCTGCACCACCCATTACGCCTTTTTTTGTTGTACTCCAAAAACCCCAGTGTCTTAGCAACTCTCCTCCTAGAATAGCCCAGCTCATGCAATTTTCTCTGAATTGTCTAGACACAACCCTCGGACACCTTTCATTAAATATTAATGTAATGTCATCTAAAGATTTTCTCCTGTTAATTTTAACAATCCTTAAAAGTTGGGTGTTACACCTCCCACTCACTACAGAATGCCTTCCAGATCTTGGCTTGTTTTCTTTGCACTGTCTGACTGAAAATCTTTTACAAAATTTATAAACTGTAGAGGGATTCAAGCTTAACAACCTAGAGATTTCAGCTTTTGAAGTTCCTGAGTTTAAAAGAGCAACCACCATGGATGGATGACTTCTGCTCAAGTGTGCTTTTTTTTCCTTTTATCCCCATCATCAGAATGTATTGTTTTTGGTTTATAAACAAATGCAGACGATTTTAATTGATTCAGATCTTGAATATGTTCGATTATTGGTAAATAAATAAGGTACATTATATAAATTTTCGTCACCAGTTTACAGCGCCAGAACTAATCAATAATCATGGCTGAAATAGCGCTGACGTCAGCCATTTTAAAATTGGAAGTGCTTTTGGCACCTGAGTGTAGTTTATGTAGATAAAGACTCATGGCAATATTAAGGCATATGGTACTACTAGATAGCTACGCATGCATGTTTTAAGAATGACTCGATGAACTCCAAAATATCAATAGTTGGCTCATAATTTATTTCAGGGTCACATGGTGATTGCGTGGATTGCGATTGTCAATACTACGAACGTAAGTAATAACGGGATCGGCTTGGAGGCAATATATACGATTTTTTTCAACGCAAACCAGAAGCAACAAGAGAGAGAACTTATGTTTGTTGCCTACTATCTAAAGGCTGGTTAAAACCACTATTTCAGAATATCATTTTCGCCGGTGGATCGATAGTTGTCAATATCACATGCTGGCAGGGATTAGATCAGAAAGAAAGATCTCTTGCATGAATGGATACACGCATGCCTACTGTAATACCGACTTTTGGCTTATGCGATTAGTGTCGTTATCTCGTGGGCGTTCCCCCATATATACACTTGGAAATAAGTTAAGCATCCTCTTGGCTAATGCAAGGGTAAACTTATGATTAAAACTTCCCTTCATTTTAAAACCGTTTCATCTAATGAGAATTTATATGATCCAATGCTACTTCTGCGTCAAAAATGACGAATATTTAGCAACACCTGTGGTAGACAGCCGCCATCTTAGATACGGAAAAACCGTTTCTGATTTTATGACCATATTGATATCTCTTGTGATTCTTTCCTTTCATAAGGTCTGATCCTCTTAATATTTGGTCGCCCTTGAAGCTGACAGTCTGTTAAACAAACGTTGACCACCATTTTTTTAATTTTCTGACCCACTGTTGACGGTAGATGCATACTTAATCGATGGTAGGTTTCAAAGCCATATTTCGTTCTTTGTCTATATATATATATAAATGAAATCAATCAAAATTAAAGGGGACAGCAACCCTAACGATAAGTATGTTTTATCAGAAAGAGCTCTATAAACCATGAATTTTGATACAAGTATCATCAAAATCGGTTGAAAAATGAGCAAGTTATGGGCATTTAAAGAATTCAATATGGCCAACATTTAGCCGCCATTTTGAATATTTAATTAGTTTTCAGAATTTTTTCAACTGCATAGTTTTTTAGTTATCACTACTATCACATCATCTGTGTTTCAGCAGATATATAGCTATATTTATAAGGAAAGTGTTTCATTAAAGATTAATGCCAATAATCCATTGGTTTGTCTTTTATTTTGATAACGCATATTTAATTAGGCTGAGTGACGTCACTAAGCCTACAATATGGCCGCTTCCATTACAGTCCATTTGAAAATAGTCAAACGCCCACAACTTCCACATTTTTCAACTGATTTAGTTGAAACTGGTATCAAAATTCATGGTTTATTAAGATCTTTCATATAAATCGTAGTAATCATCAGGGTTGCCGTCCCCTTTAAGCCCTATAAAGAAAATCCTACTGTGCCTCTGTGACCTGATTGTGTGTTATGAAAGTCTGAAAATACCACCCCGTAAAATGTTGGACCCCCTCTGATTCCTTGGAAAAGTATATATAGTTGTCTCTGTAATAAAACCATTGGACCCCCTCTGTGAACTGTAAAATAAGTTGAGGACAAAGAGAACACACAAAAAAAAACATACAAACAAAAAGTTTTCAGTGTATCGAGGGATCTTTGGAAGATCATTTTTATCCTTCTTGTAAAACCTTATGAAAAATGTACCAGTCCTAAAATTGCCAAGAAAGCCTTGATTCGCTTGCATAAATCGTATCAGTCACTAGTGAAAAAAATACGATAGTTTTTCACTGTAGAAAAATACCAATTCTAATAACATTTGATATGCATTGAATTCCTCAGAGTTGAATTCACTACTTATGATATAATAAATAGAGGATATTCAAATTTTTTGTAATGACTAGTCTCTATGCCATTTTTTTCATTGAGTAAAGCGTAAATTGCATATTTCATGAGTGGCGAAGCCACGAATGAAATAAACATTTTCTCGCTTCACAAGATGAAATAAATGGCATATTCATGACAAAATTTTGAATTTACAATTTTAAGCGTGGCAGATTTTTTGCACTAAATGACGTCATACACGTTCGCACAATGAGTCATATTAATGATGACGTTGCATAATGTGCAATGTCGGCCAAAACTGAAACCATAGGAGTAGGAGAAGAAAAAGTGAACAAAATTCAACAAATCCGGACAATTTTATCACCAAAATTTTCCTTGTGATCTAACTAAGAAAATGGATACCGACACTTTGTGGTTTTGTCCACTAATAAGAAAGTTACATGCGTTTGAAATTCTGAAGTGGGCCCAAGGAAGTCAATGGAGAAAGCAGAGGACATCCAATTTCACCCGTGAAATACCTAGATGATACATTGTTTGCGCAGGCGCGACACTGAACGGATCGACCTGTCTGTTATGGGACATCACGACTGAAAAATCGGGTTTGTGCTGTTACGCGGTACGCATTACTCAAAACACCTACGTTAAAAAGTAACAAGCGTTATATGCCTACAGATAATCCGTCAATGGAGATATCTAGTCATTTTGGGTAGCAAAATCATAACAATAATAGGTATTACGGTACTCAGCCGTAGACTGATCATATTGTAAGCACTTAAACATTTTTGAAAACATTTTCCGCATGGCATTTTCATAAAAACCGTTTCAGTGACACGTGATGATGCGCTTGATAAACAATATTGAATCAGCCAATCGGGCGAATCACACGACTCTGTGACGCATTTGGTAAACAAATATGTCACATGTACCCACAGTGCTCATATCAGACAGGTCAGTATTTGATAAAATGCTTCCGGTCGATGACAATGCTAGATGATATTTACTTTTTTGAGGTGAATACCAAATATATTTCATCGAGTGTGGTGAACAAAATCAGTATTTTTCACGAATGAGTAGCACGATTTTGCCCCTAGAAAGTGGCTTATAGTCATATTTTAACGAATGAAAAGTACAAGAAATCAGCAAGTGAGTGTGCCTTAGGGTAGGCGTCACGTGCAAACTGGCGCTACGCCAGGTCAAAATCAGTGGCGTTATCATGTTTGATGTTGGCGTCACAACATGCGTAGCGTTATTTCTGACAAATATCCTTCACTTAAAAGCTTTTTGAAAATTGTCCTAGTCCCAAAATTGCCATTTAAGCCTTGTATTCTTGCATAGAATTCGTTGCGCAAGGCTGTTTGAAGCCACAAAAATCGATGTTCAAATTTCAACAGGAAAGCGTTGCAGCGCGCGATTGACTGATAATTTCGCCAATGCTTTTGTTCGCAAAAACGTTTCGCGCGTCTATGGTGATGTGGCGACGTAATGACGTTCATAAGCTTGAGGCTCACACCTTTTTGCTTAGAGAAATGTTTATTCTTGCATGGGAATCCGTTACGCGAAGCGGTTTGAAGCTGCGAAATCCATGTTCAAATCATGAGATTCACGTGCTGTTTGAACATGGCTTTTACTTGAAAAGGCCTAAACTGGGCCCTGATTTGTATGCATGATGTTACACGGGAAAGCGTTGCGGCCGTTACTGATCATTTCGCCGATGCTTTCGTTCGCGAAAACGTTGCACGCGTATATATGACGTGGTGGCGACGTAGTGCCGTTCGAAAGTTTGACGCTGACACCATTTTGTTTTGAGAAATCAGGTGTTAGAAAATTGATATTTAATGTTTAAGAGACGTTTTAAGCGCGGTTTAATCTGAAATCAGGCAAAATATGCAAGAATAACGGTCACACATGTTTGCTTCATTGCATTAACACTTGCTGGGTCCCTCAGACGATGTTAGAACAACTTGAACACGGCCAATGTTAATGCAAGAAAAAACATGTGTGATCCCTATTGTGGCACGATGCCGAATGGTGAATTGGAATAACATCAAAAGTGTAAAAGTTGACCCCAAAGTTCTTCCTTTGAATTCGTATTTACGCAAAAATACACTAGACCTATTTTTCTGACTAGTGCAGAAATGGCTCAGTTGAACTCAATGTTTCTTGTCAGTAATAGAGATAGCTAATCACATGTTTGATTGTTTTAGTTTTCACTATATTTATATATGGCATTCTTTAAATCTCTATATAGTTTGTTCTATCAGAGATGTTTCTCTGAAATTTGCATACAGAACATGTTTTTGGTTTTGTAAACAATTTTGTTCTCGTAGCCATAAAACTGTTTCGTCTTGGAAAATATCTAGGCTGTGGCAAGGCTTAACTTTTGACGCCGTGTATAAATAGGAACTTAAGTCTACTCATCAGCTTTGAAGGTCCTTTCCTTGCCCAATTGATCTGCGTTATACGTACCAGTTCATCAGGGAAATATTTTCACATCCCATAAGACAGTGACAAGATTATATTTACATTTTCGAAGCAATCCTTTAATGAATATTTAGATTTTTGCAACCGTTCATAGCCTCATGAATTACACAAATTTGATTTACAGCTGCCAAGCTCAGTAGCCCGTGCAACACGCATCGAACATCGAACTCATTCGTCCAAAGTGACTATGGTGTTTAATTGAAAGCAAGCCACACCGAGTCGCTCGTGCAAAACAAGCCTCTTGTTTGCTCCATTGGCTGGCCGTGTTAAGGCTGGCTGTTCAGCTTTTCCATTTTTCACTCTGACAAAACCGTTAATACGGTTATATTTTAAATAAAAACTGTTTTAATTCTTAAATTAAAAATACTTTTTTTATATTTTAGATATTTATAACAAAATGTAAAAAGCAATAAATTCAATTTTTGATCTGTTCCTGGAATCATGAATACTTCGGGTCTCTTGCAAAGTTGATGTGAAGCCTGAATGACGTGAAACCCTTCCTTCAGCTAGGCTTCACGTCAACTTTGCAAGAGACCCGAAGTATTCATGATTCTGGCGTCACGTCAACTTTGCAAGAGACCCGAAGTATTCTTGATTTCATGAACATTCCAAAAAATTAATTTATTTCTTAAATAAAGATGGTATATCTGGTGGTGATGTGTTTCGCGTCTGTTCATTGCTGCCTTGTGGTCACCTGAAGGGAAAGGGCTGACCTTTTGGCTCTTGTTTGTGATGTTTATTATAATTCTGTTACTTTCCCATTTGGTATCCTGGGGCAGGTGTGATGCTTGATTGTATCGATTCCTGATCCTTGCTGTCTTTCTTCCTTTATATCCGATTCTGAGCGGATTGCGGCATATTGCATAGTTGAATTTAAGTTAGCATTTCAGATTCATTTAAAACTGAACTGTAAATCGGGAAATTTTTCGTAAGAATTTTATTTTCGCGAATATCGTTAATAGACATATTTTCGACGCTCAAAATTCGCGAATAAGGCATGATTTACCTATATCAGTAAACAACAGAGTGATTTTGCTTTTTTATGAGGGTTTTATTTTCACGAAAAATGCGAAGTTTCGCGACAATAAAACCCTCGCGAAAATTTCCGAATTTACAGTATTACTGTTCCCTTTAAGAGTGCAGATTAAATTATTTCTTTGTTTTATTTCTTTCAGGTCTACAGTCATTAAGGAACAATAGTATTTGTATTGACGAAAACCATGGTAAGTATATGCCGGTCTATTCACGAGGTTATGGTCTTTACCATAGATGCTTTGCTGAGAATGTGCAGCAACTCATGAGGTTTGTCATTATAGAGAGCCATAATTTTAGTTTTAATTATGCACATGGGTCAATAAGAACAGGGGCACTCTATAGATATTTTGATTGAGAGTCCTTAGTAAGAGTGAAGTAAGTAAATAAAATTAAGAAAAAATAACCTTTGGCCTATTGAACCCAGATAACGACCAGGGGCGAAACGACCTGGGGTGAAACGCTGATGGAGCGAAACATCTAGGGGGCGAACTGGACTTAGGGCGAAACGTCAGTATAATTAATCGGTCCCATTCAACTCCATGTAAAAAGGCAGAATTCGAGCCTCAACAAATTTTTCAGGACATTGCTTTTTTCTGCCCGTGAGTGGCAAGATTTCAAAAACCTACATTGATACAAACTCTCCAACAGTGGCGTCCACTAGCGGTCATCCTTCCCTCCAGTGGCGTCCTCGAACGGTCATCATTCCCTCCAGTGGCGTCCTTCCCTCCAGCGGCGTCCTTTAACGGTCATCTTTCCCTCCAGTGGCGTCCTCTAACGGTCATCCTTCCCTCCAGTGGCGTCCTCTAACGGTCATCCTTCCCTCCAGTGGCGTCCTCTAACGGTCATCCTTCCCTCCAGTGGCGTCCTCTAACGGTCATCCTTCCCTCCAGTGGCGTCCTCGAACAGTCATCCTTCCCTCCAGTGGCGTCCTTCCCTCCAGCGGCGTCCTTTAACGGTCATCCTTCCCTCCAGTGGCGTCCTCTAACAGTCATCCTTCCCTCCAGCGGCGCCCTCTAACGGTCATCCTTCCCTCCAGGGAAGGATGACCGCTAGAGGACGCCACTGTTCGGGAGTTTGACATTGATAATCTCGTTTTCTCGGCAGTCTCCGTTCTCTGAGGGACAGTAAATAAAAATCAAGCTGAAATCAGATTGGCATCGTACATGCTGATTAGTCTGTGACAAAAAAGTCCGCACAAAGATGCATTTTTCTGCATCAGCATGACAAAAAAAATACCAATGTTTAAGCATAGGCATACTTGAAGTCAAATGAAGAACCCATTTACGCCATAGATGGCACAGAAACCACAAGTGCTAAATTTCAAAAGGTACTATTTTCGTGGACTCCAAACCGGAAGACTGTAATTGTGTACTAACACCTACAGTACTAACACTGTTAGCATATATTAGCTTTACCTAGAAGGGGTAAACAAATTATAAACAAATTAAAAACTGGTGCTGATACGCATTAATTATAGTCCTGTTTACTAGTTTATTAATTTTTGCTATTATTTTGTTTGTTTGTTTGTTTGATTTGATTCTTTACGTCCACTCAACAATCTTTCAGTTATGCGGGACGTGTCTTCCTGGGTTGAACCAGTACTAAGCTAGGATAAATGTGTCTTGCTCAAGGACCACAACGCAGTGACGCCGGTGAGACTCGAACCCGCGACCCTTCGGTCTCGAGTCAAGCACTCTACCACTGAGCCACTGCGTTCCCTAATTTTTGCTATTATATGCAAATTACGAGATGCATTTGGAGAGTTTGTAGCATGTCATCATAAGTCCAAATGCTATCAAACAACTAGAATTCAACGGCTATTTGACAGCTTGAGTTTTGTCGATGAAGAGCAAGGCGTGCACGTGCAGCGCATGCTCGAAATAAGTAGGGTTTTATACACTGGTGGAAATTTAAGCAACATGTTTGGGAAAAAAATAACAGGAAATTTGGGACCTTATTTACGATTGTACGATTTGGTGCCAACTTATTTTGCATTAAAATACATTATGCGATCACTTCTTGCATGATGTCGCCTTTACATTATGAAAATGATGACTAATAGAGAAATGGTAATCTTTAAAAAGAAGGCCTTTTTGTGACTTTTCTGTATACTTTTACTATAAATTGTGTCGCTACAGAAACGCAAAATATGTATACAGAGTATCATGTTTTGCTTTTTTTGTAGCGACTAATGTATAAAAAGCATTTCGTCGCGTAAAAAATGTTTACTTCCCGTTTAATTATGTATTCAAGAAAAGTATTCCTTATAACACTACCCCCCCCCACCCGCCCCACCCCCACTTTTCAAAAAGTGGGTAGTATAACTCAACACCATATTTTGTCGAATGCATGTGAATTTCTAATGGTATCTCGTTCACCTACACAAAATTGATTGATTTCTACCCTCAATGTATTCTTACTCTTGTGTTCACCACTAGTTTCAATTGAAATGAACCAGAACGTCGACTCATAGCTAAATTCATTCTACCCCATGGGTAGATATAAAGAGTAATCTTCGCACAAGATTTATTTTGTATCAAAACAAAACGCACAAAGTGTGCTTGGCGAAAATACTAACGTTGGGCATGTTTAAACTGCTGTCGGTCATATATTTTCAAAATATGTGCATTATGACATGTGATTTTAAGTCGTAAAAATAAACACATTGCTTTGCTTTCTAAATGGTTTTGGTATTACTGTCCCGGTAATTAGTTATTATGGTAGAGCAAAAAACTGGCAAAAAGTCGCTTATTTAAGGCGGAACCCCTCCCCATCTGTAAAATGGAAAACGATCGTATGAATGATATAGCAAGATGTTGAAGTTTCTTGGATCGCCGGAATTATTTTTTCAAAGAGGGGCAAAGGTGTTAAAATTTGGCAAAAACTTCATTTTTAGAAGTGAAATTGCGAATTTCTGAAATCCATTTGCAGCAAAAGGTACACGACACCGGCGAAGACAAGGGTAACAACGTACGTCATAGCATTGATGTTGTAAACACGTAGTACGGCGCCATCTTTGATTTACAAGGTCAGTTTTCCCCTTCGTAAAATTAAACAAATGAGTGTCTGTACAAACAAAGCAGTGCAGGCGGTGCCTAACATCACACTTGAACAGAATATATAACGGTCACGCCCCGATATGCCGTTGCCTTTGTAATCATTCACCCATAAGAATCGAAGCGGGAGACACGAGGATAATTTTAGCAGTCACCCACTTCGATTTTTGTGGGTGAATGTTTACAAAGGCAACGGCATTTCTGGACGTGACCATTGTATATTCTGTTCAAGTGTGATGTTAGGCACCGCCTGCACTGCTTAGTTTTGACAGGCACTAATTTGTACGACATTTACGAAGGGAAAAACTAACCTTGCAAATCAAAGATGGCGTCATACTACGTGTTTACAACACCCACGCTATGACGTAGGTTGTTACCCCTGGAAGAAAGACTGAAAAATGATCATTGAGTTTTTTATAATCCTGACCTGACTTTTTTTTATATGAAGTCAAAGTCAGAAATGAAATGTCTTTATTTTTGGGTGAAAATCAGTGTGTTTTTTTATAAAAAAATAATCCAATTTTGTGTAAACGTACAGGTAAAGTTTTTAAAATTTATAGTTTTTATTTATCTTGTTTTAAATTTGATGCTGCCTTATTCAACTTACATATATCCTGTCGTGTTTACTTATAAAACCTGCAAAAATATATTTTTTTTTGCCTCGAAAACTGACATTATTATATTCAGGTATATTTTGGACAATGCATGTTTTGCTGTTTCATAGCTATCAGAGCATTGTCATATTATAAAAATGACGTACATATAGTAAAAATATCAAATGGAAACAGCATTTATCATGTTCTGTGATATCATATCAAGTATTAACACACACTAAAAGAGGGCCAAGTGACCCTGGATCGCTCACCTGAGTTTTTTCTTAAAACACTTAATCTATATGTATCTATTAAAAACTTACCATGCTCTGTAGAACCCTTGGTGGTGCCATTTTTGTCCCCAGAGCTCTATTTGGAGCAAATTTAAATATGGTCCATCCACTGGATGATATCAGGGATCTAGACCTATTGGTTTCAAGCCTAGGAGATTTTGTATGTTTTTATTTATAAGTCAATGTAAACTTTGTGACATTCAGGATGAGGCCATTTTGACCACATAACAACATTTTGAGCAAAGTCGGTAGAGTACCACTAGGTGATGTAAAATACCAAATATCAAAACTTTGGGGCATTTTGTTTTGTGGCAAGAATATTTTTTTAATGTTTTCTTTAGATAACCTATTCATCGAGGAAAAATCTGGCACATTATAAGTCGCTCAGTTGAAGTGGAACGTCTCCCTACTTGTAAAATAGGATTGTGATATATCAATGGAAAGTTGTATAACTGTACATTATGAAACCACTAGAATTACTTTTCAAAACAGGGGCAGTGGCTCTTTATTAGGCTTCGAAGAAGAGCACCCTCATTTAGCATCTAAAATAAGCAAAAGTTGGCTGGGTGAAAAGAAATGCAAAAATGCAAATAGTTTCAAAATTTTAAAGTATTAGGGGTGTATGATTTAACCATATATAAGCTATGCATTAAAACAGTTAGGCCTCTTTTAACGTAATACATAAGAACGCGGATCTGACAAAAGGGACTTTAAGGAATCCAAGTAATTATTACGTAAGAGACATTTGAAAACTATTTAAAATAACGTAAAATTACATACCTTTATATTTCCATGAAAACGCTTTTTAAACTTTGATACCATCAAAATAATAAAAGTTTCTGATTATACTTTTTTAAAAGTTTTCTATAAGGGTTGTTGTAACATGTATGTTGTTTATCTATTTTGTTTACTTAGTTTCTGTTGACCCAGATATTGGAGAAATTAATGGTAAATAAGTTATTGTAAACAAGGTATTTATTTGTTTATAAGAATTTTCTAGAATGATGACTAATCATCTAGAACCTAAAAATGCATTATCATAGAAGGTACTGGAACCTTGGAGAAAAGACCAGAACTTATTAGAATTTTCTTTTCCATGCAAATAGAAACTTTGAGTAGGTTCTGGAATTCAGTAGAAGTTTGTGGAATTTTCCAGAATAAATAAATATAGCATATGATATAATAGTCTTTCTTGACCGTTCTAGAACTTTCTTAAAGGGTATATATAAGAGTAAATTTTTCATAAGGGCATCTTTGAAATAATTTCACCTTTAAAAAGTCTAAACCTTTTGTGCTGGAATTCTATATTGGAATACTTAGTGTTGAAATTATTCATTCTGGATTATTTTGGATTATTCAGTTTTGGATTCAGACTTCATGTTCATTTGGATTTATCTTCAAAATCTGGGATCAGAAACTGCTGAAAGACTTGTGTTGATAAATATTCTGAGGGACAGTTTGGACATAGAAGGTATTGTAAATTAGACTTTCTTTGATTGTATAACTATTTTCCATTGCTTATTGTAAATGATAATTTTTGTTTTAATAAATTTTGTTAAATTTAGAAAGTGCTTTTTGCTGACTTTCCAAATAGCTAAATTTTGGTTTCCTGAATTTGTTTCTTGTTACGCCTGGCATGTAACAGAAATTGGGGGCTCAGAGTCCGGGATTGAAATTATTTTTGCACCATATTAACTTGGAATTTAAAAGAAATTTTACTGTTTGCTGTTTAGCTAGTTGAAGCAAGCTGAAAGCAAATATGTCATTCAAACTTAGTGATTTTACTGCCTCACCTTCTCAGGAGCTGTTAGACTTGGCAAAAAAGTCTGATCTTTTGGACATTGCTGACCATTATGGCCTACCCAATGTCAAAAAGACTATGTTAAAACATGAAATTAAGAATATTCTCATTCAGTTCTTTGTGTACGAAGAAATATTTGATTCCTCAGCCACATCTCAGATTCTGGTAACCCAGACTGATTTGCAGTTGAGAGAATTAGAAATTAAAAGGCAAGTTGAGATGGAAAAATTAAGGTTAGATCGTGAACGTGAGAAAGAAGAGCGTGAAGAGAGATTGAGACGTGAGAAAGAAGAGCGAGAGGAAAGAATAAGACTGGAAACATTAGAAAGAGAAGATAGGTTGTTGAGACAAAAAATTGAAATGGAAGAACGAGAGAGGGAAAAACAAAGAGAAATAGAAAGAGAAAGATTAGAACATGAGAAATTAAAGCTTGAAGCTGAAGAACGAATTGAAATTGAAAAAGAAAAATTACAGTTTGAGTTAAAAATGAAAGAACTTGAGTTAGAAGGAAAATCTAAATCAAAACCTTTGCCTTTAGACTCTGGCAAATTTTTTGATGTGACAAAACACATCCGACTCGTTCCTCCATTTCAAGAAAAAGAAGTTGACAAATATTTTTTACATTTTGAGAAGGTAGCAGAAAACCTAAAATGGCCAAGAGAGCACTGGACCTTACTTTTGCAGAGCGTTGTAATAGGCAAAGCTCGAGAAATTTACACTCAGCTTTCACTAGAACAAAGCTCAGATTATGACAAAGTAAAAGAACTTATTCTTAAGGCTTATGAGTTGGTCCCTGAAGCTTACAGGCAGAAATTTAGAGATTGTAGGAAAGAACCTAACCAGACTCATGTGGAATTTGCTAGAACAAAAGAACAATTATTTGATAGGTGGTGCTCTTCAAAGAAAGTAGGTTCTGATCATGAAAAACTAAGACAGCTCATGCTTGTTGAGGAATTCAAATGGTGTATAAATTCTGACGTCAGGGCTTTCTTAGATGAAAAAGAAGTTGAAAATTTGGATGTAGCAGCTAGACTAGCTGATGATTATTCTTTGACTCATAAAACTTCTTTTGTTAATAAGCCATTTCCTAGGAAACCATTCAACCCTCAATTAAAATTTACACCTCAATCAAGACCATTTATCCCTCAGTCAAAACCATATACCCCTCAGTCAGGTCCAAAATCCAACCCCAGTAATCCATCCGATAATTCCAGTCATTCATTTACTCCAAAACCTAGATTTTCTGGTGAAAACAAAGGTCAAAGTCCTTTATCCCAGCCTATTTGCAATTATTGTAAACAATCAGGCCATATTATTTCTGAATGTATAGCTTTGAAAAGAAAGAGAGAAAAAGAAAGACAGGAGAGTCCTAAACCCACAGGTCTCACCTCTTTAAAGTAAGTAAGTTGCAAAGATCAGGAATCGATACAATCAAGTACCACACCTGACCCAGGATACCAATGGGAAAGTGACAAACTCACAGAAGACACCACAAACGAGAGCCAAGAGGAGGCCAACCTCACCCTTAATTCAGATGTGGATCAAGACACATAGATATTTGGTTTGCATGAAAGACCCCTAACTTATCAATGCATCATCTCCTAAAACATATAAATCAAGATATAACAAGGAGATAAAGCATGGATAAGGACTCAACAGTAAATTAAACTGAATACCGGAGCAAAAGAAATCCAACAGGTAAACCCCGGTGGGCCCGACAAACAGCCAAAGCATCAGGCCCCTACCATCTCATCAATAGATAAGTCTTTAAGTCGGAACCATCATAGAGTCTTAAGTCCGACCCACCGGCGTGCAATTAAAGAGGAAAGCAAAGTTGCCAACTGTGATTGGGTTGACTACCAAGCATGCAGTCTGTTGCAATACATTAATGTTATAGCCAATCTTTTTATAATGGGAAATTATTTTAATAAACTGCGCTGAAGAATTATTAGAGCCAACAATCTTCTTCAACTTATACACCAAGTCACCATAGAAATCAGGTTCCGAAAGTCCTTTGCACAAGAGAGATTTAAGTCCAACTTGGAATTTAGAAATCAAATCAAAGTATCGTCTATAAAATTTTGAAAATGTTTTGCGAAGTTTATGATACCGATAGCCCTGTTTAAGAAGTTTCTGAGTTAACAATTTATTGCGAGTGTTGAAGTCAGTAACATAGCTAGATGCTCTAGCAAAACGAATGAGTTGAGAAATATAGACTCCATAGGATGTAGAACGAGGAACATCACCATCTAAAAATGGGAAATTGACAATTTCAAAATCAAAGTCGTCACGTTTATCATAAATTTTGGTAGAAACAATACCATTAGAAATTGACAAATGCAAATCTAAAAATGCGGCTTCGGTATCAGAGGCATTGGCTTTATTAAGTTGGAGCTCTGAAGGGTATATTTGACTAACCATATTTTCAAAATAAACATTATTAATATTTAAAATATCGTCCAAATATCTGGAAGTAGTGTTAAACGCATCAATAACATCAGCCTGCTTATCATCAGAGAGAGACATCATAAAGTCCCTTTCATAACAAAACAGGAATAAATCTGCAACCAGGGGAGCACAATTAGTGCCCATAGGAATCCCAACTACTTGTCTATAGAGCTTGGTGCCAAATCGAATAAAAATGTTGTCCAACAAAAAGGTCAGCGCATCACATACATTTTGACACGACCATGCATGATATTTTTTAGGTTTTTCTGAAGTAAAAAATGCATTTCTGTCACTACATGCAAGGTAAGGAGAGCCTTCTCTCTGGAAGGTCCTTTCAATAAGATCAATAAGTTTATCTTTAATTAAATTATGAGGTAAAGTAGTGTAAAGAGTAGAAAAATCATAAGTAGACAAACTGGTCGCATTGAAATCTCTAGCTTTAAGTTTATCTAAAATTTCACCTGAATTTTTAATCGACCAAAATAGGTTTTTACCGGATCTCTCATATACTTTTTCACAATATTTGATAACATGTTTTTTAACAGCTGTAAGACACGAGGTTAACAATTTAGAAAGTTCTGTTGTCGTACAAGAACTAGAATTTGCAATAAATCTTGCTTTATAGGGTTTTTTTATGGAGTTTAGGTAACCAGTACAACGTAGGAACCTTGTCTTGATTTTCTTTAGCTTTGACACCAAAATGTAGGGCTGTATGACAACCATGCCCATCAACAATCACCCTTTCACTTAAAGAAGGCTGCAGTTTATAAGCATCAGTGTCAACAAGCTCATGCTTAAGAGTATTAATATAATACAATCGTCATACAACTACAACATTGTTAGCAGCTTTATCTGCTGGAACCAAAACATAGTTCATATGAAAATCCTGGATACCTCGTTTAAGATGACGAAAAGAAGATTTAGGTTTAGGGGGCAAAAGATGTGTATTACGAGAGTAAAATGAAATACGAGTATCAATAATTTCAAAAATGTTAATCTTCCATTCCTTCAAAGCATCAGGTTCAACATTTTCCCGTTTGCACCATCGATTACTGAAGTCATTTAAAGAAGCAGCGATCTCTCTACGACATTCAGAGAAATCAATATTAGAGGGAAATCTATATTTCGGACCTTTAGAAATGATATTGCGAACTCTAGCGTCAGGAATGACATTTAGATTACCTGTAATAACATGCCCTGCAGAGGGATATAAATAATTTGAATTTTTACAATCTCAGGAGGCAGGAGTATTGGAATCTATATCTAAATCATTTACAATTTTATTAAAGTTAAATATCATAGACCTTATTGGTTTGTTATATTTATAACAAATGATAGGAGTTTCAGAATTATTAAAGTAATTTGGAATAGATGAAATCACTGAATTATTCTTGAAGATACTATGTAAATCAATAAACTCAATACCTTTGTTAATGAATGGAATTTTGATAAAATGTCGTTTATGGTTGACCTCAGAATCGATATAAGGACTAAGGAAATGTTGAAATAACACCTTGTAAGGAGTGCTGCTTTATATAATTTATTTGCTCTATCATAAAGTTTATTAGCCTCTAACTCTAAATTGCGTAAAACTGAGATAGGCAAGGAACTTAAAAATGAAAATAAGCCATGTCGACCATGATTAGTTAAAGCCAAAGAAAGATCCTTTAGAGAAGTATTTAAGCGTTTTTCAGTACAAATTTTGCGCTTAATGTTGCCATTTTTACGTTTACCATGAGATCTACTTTTACGTTTTTTACATTCCAAAACAGAAAAAACATCAAAATCTGGCATTTTAGAAATGTTGCCTTCATGGTATATATTATCATTAAAGCCTAAAGGAAAAGGTGATTGCAAAAATTTAATCCATTTAAGTTCAGTTTCATGTCTCTTAATATTTTTTAATCTAGTTGATGAATTAGGATCATATATAATTTTTTCAACAGGCTGAATTTCAATTTTACTAGGTGAATGACCATTATTTTTGAAATGGCGATAAAGAAATGTGTCAAATTTTTTAGGCTTTTTCATTTTACGAAAGTGCTCACGAAACCTAGTCTTGAGGGATCGGCCAGTTTGTCCAACATATTGCATTCCACAGTTAGTTTCAGTTCAAGTTATAACATAAATCAGATCCGATGAAGTTCAGTCCAAATCATTATTATTAATTATGGAGAATTTTCTTCCATTTACAGAAGATGTAATGGTAGTTTTAGTACATAAAACCTCAGTCTTCTATTCAGGATGAGAATCCTATTTTGGCCAAAACATCTGAGACTGATGCCGTTATGGAGATTTATGAACCATTCTTATCAGATGGTTCCGTGTCACTGAATAGTGACTTTGCCCAGTCTACCCCTATTAAAATCTTACGAGATACTGGTGCTTCGTAGGTATTAGACCTTCTTTACCTTTTAAAGGTGTTCACTTGCCTTTAGGCAATGATTTGGCTGGAGATAAGGTTGTGGTAGACCCACTTTTGACCAGCACACCTTGTGTTGATCAACTGCCTGATCCTATTGAGCAGGAAATTCCTGACCTTTACCCTTCTTGTGCTGTCACTAGGGCAATGGCAAAACAAGCCAAACAGAATAATGGGATGCAGGATATTAATTTAGCTGACACTTTGATAGGCCAGTCCTTTTATGATGAGATTTCAAATTCTCTTTCTCCCAGCCAGTCTGACATTCAGACTGACTTTGACATTGCAAGGTCAAACATTGACCTTTCACCTTCAATTTCAAATGACCAGCAGTCAAGGTCACAGCTTTGTAAGGAACAACACAGTGATCCTGAGATATCACCTTTATTTGATAGAGCTTTAGATGAAAATGAAATGTCACAAGTCCCTGTTTGTTATTACGTGAAAAATTACATTTTAATGAGAAAATGGCGTCCTCCTGATGTCTCAGCAGATGATGAGTGGACTGTTAACCACCAGATTGTGGTTCCTAGGGCTAATCGTCCTGAAATTTTAAATTTGGCTCATGAAACTCCCATGTCAGGCCATTTAGGTGTAAATAAGACCTATCACAAAATTCTTAATCATTTCTTTTGGCCAGGATTAAAATCAGATGTTTCTCAGCACTGCAAATCCTGCCACACTTGTCAAATGGTAGGAAAACCCAATCAGACCATTCCAAAAGCTTCTTTACAGCCCATTCCTGCCTTTGATGAACCTTTTAGCAGAATCATTATTGACTGTGTAGGTCCCCTACCCAAAACAAAGTCAGGTTGTCAATATCTTCTGACTATTATGTGTGCTTCAACACGCTTCCCCGAAGCCATTCCACTCAGAAATATCAAGACTAAGACAATTGTTAAGGCACTTGTGAAGTTTTTCACCTTTGTGGGACTTCCAAGGTCTGTACAATCTGATCAAGGTTCAAAATTTATGTCAGGAATTTTTCAACAAGTCATGCATGAACTTGGAATCAAACAATACAAGTCATCGGCTTATCATCCTGAAAGTCAGGGTGCCTTAGAAAGATTTCATCAAACTTTGAAAAATATGATCAGATCTTACTGCTTTGACACTGAAAAGGATTGGGATGAGGGCATACATTTGCTTTTATTTGCTGTAAGGGAATCTGTGTTAGAGTCTCTTGGGTTCAGCCCATTTGAACTAGTATTTGGACATACTGTACGCGGACCCTTGAAACTTCTGAAAGAAAAATTTCTCTCAGATGATGACAGCTCTTTGAACTTACTTCAGTATGTGTCTGATTTCAAAAATAGACTATCAAAAGCCTGTGAAGCTGCTCGGTCCAATCTCAAATCAGCTCAAAGTAAAATGAAATTACGTTATGATGAAAATGCACAGGATAGAAATTTTGAACCTGGAGACAAGGTACTTGCTCTTTTGCCCATTCCTGGTAAGCCATTGCAAGCTAGATATTATGGTCCTTATACTGTTGACATAAAGTTAAGTGATGTAAATTACATAGTCAACACTCCTGGGAGGCGTAAGCAAAAACAGTTATGTCATATTAACATGCTTAAAAAGTACATGGATAGGGATAGTTCTGTTATTTCATCAGTAAATCTAGTTAAAACTGTCCCTCTTCAACAAAATCAAATGGACTCTGAAGATATGAACTTTGCGAAATCTGATCCCGCGTCGTCAAAACTCAAGAACTCTGATATCTTAAAGGATCTTGACCAGAAATTGTCTCATCTTAGTTCAGACAAGAGACTTGAACTGAAGCAGTTAATTCTTGAATATGAGCACTTATTTCCGGACATTCCATCCAAAACTGACAAAATTTATCATGATGTCGAACTTATTGATGGTTCAAAACCTGTGAAACAACATCCATACAGAATGAACCCTGTAAAACAACAAATTCTCAGAGAAGAAGTTCAATATTTGCTGGATAATGACTTTATAGAACCTAGTCAAAGTGAATGGAGTTCTCCTTGTATTCTTGTACCAAAACCTGATGGGACATTTCGCATGTGTACGGACTACCGTAAAGTAAATTCTGTCACCAAAACAGACACTTTTCCCATCCCACGGATCGATGACTGCATAGATAAAATTGGACAAGCCAAATATGTCACAAAATTCGACCTGCTTAAAGGATTTTGGCAAATACCTCTGACAGACAGAGAAAAACAGATCTCAGCATTTGTTACTCCAGACCGATTGTATCAGTATAAAGTTATGCCATTTGGAATGAAGAACTCTCCAGCAACATTTCAACGCATGGTTAACAGCTTGATATTTAATCTGGCTGGCTGTAAAGCTTATATCGACGACGCTATTATCTTCAGCGAAGAATGGGAACGACACTTACAAACTATCAGAAATTTCTTTGACAGACTTAGTGAAGCTACATTAACAGTTAACTTAACAAAGAGTGAATTTTGCCATGCAAATTTGACATTTTTAGGTCATACGGTGGGACAAGGTCTGGTAAAACCTGTAGAAGCTAAAGTTGAGGCTATCTCAGATTTTCCCGTACCTACTGGTAAAAGACAACTGATGCGCTTTCTCGGTATGGCTGGATATTACAGGAAATTCTGTAATAACTACTCTATCATTGCAGAGCCTTTGACAAACTTACTTGGCAAAAGGGTCAAGTTTATTTGGACTGATAATTGTCAGAAGTCTTTTGAAAAGCTTAAAGCCATACTTAAAAGTGCTCCAGTTCTCTTAGCACCAAACTTTGACAAAGAATTTAAGTTGGCTGTAGATGCCAGTGATGTTGGTGCAGGCAGTGTATTGTTACAAGAAGATGACAATGGTGTTGATCATCCTGTTTGTTACTATTCTAAAAAGTTTGACAAACATCAGAGAAATTACTCTACCATAGAGAAAGAATGCTTGTCTCTCATCCTTGCTCTTCAGCACTTCGAAGTTTACCTAGCTTCTTCAGTTGCACCTATTGTCATTTTCACTGATCACAATCCACTGACTTTCATTCAAAAAATGAAAAACAAGAACCAGCGTTTACTCAGATGGAGTCTCATGTTGCAAGAGCACAATCTAGATATCAGGCATATTAAAGGAAAAGATAATATCATCCCAGATGCACTCTCTAGGGCTTAGATGCCTCAGCATTTTTGATATTGAGTTTGTGCTATTGCTCCTTATTGATCTGATGTGATTTCACATTATTGTTTTTTTATATAATTGTTCATTACTGCAAAAGAAAGCTTTACTTCATAAAACTTTCTTTTCTTTGAGGAGGGGAAGTGTAACATGTATGTTGTTTATCTATTTTGTTTACTTAGTTTCTGTTGACCCAGATATTGGAGAAATTGATGGTAAATAAGTTATTGTAAACAAGGTATTTATTTGTTTATAAGAATTTTCTAGAATGATGACTAATCATCTAGAACCTAAAAATGCATTATAATAGAAGGTACTGGAACCTTGGAGAAAAGACCAGAACTTACTAGAATTTTCTTTTCCATGCAAATAGAAACTTTGAGTAGGTTCTGGAATTCAGTAGAAGTTTGTGGAATTTTCCAGAATAAATAAATATAGCATATGATATAATAGTCTTTCTTGACCGTTCTAGAACTTTCTTAAAGGGTATATATAAGAGTAAATTTTTCATAAGGGCATCTTTGAAATAATTTCACCTTTAAAAAGTCTAAACCTTTTGTGCTGGAATTCTATATTGGAATACTTAGTGTTGAAATTATTCATTCTGGATTATTTTGGATTATTCAGTTTTGGATTCAGACTTCATGTTCATTTGGATTTATCTTCAAAATCTGGGATAAGAAACTGCTGAAAGACTTGTGTTGATAAATATTCTGAGGGACAGTTTGGACATAGAAGGTATTGTAAATTAGACTTTCTTTGATTGTATAACTATTTTCCATTGCTTATTGTAAATGATAATTTTTGTTTTAATAAATTTTGTTAAATTTTAAAAGTGCTTTTTGCTGACTTTCCAAATAGCTAAATTTTGGTTTCCTGAATTTGTTTCTAGTTACGCCTGGCACGTAACAGTTGTTGCCATGTGAAAACACTCAGATCACAACACCTACAAGCGGGTCATTTTGAATGTCTATAATACAATATAGAAGATATAAATTCATGTAACTTCATCTGCATTTTCTTTATCACATGTATAAGACACGAGAAAACTTTTTTATTTGCTAGATTCTTATGCTGAGCATGCAATAATCAACAAACAAATATAGACCAACACTCTGACGTCATCATACGGTTAAGGTTATTATTGACGTCACATTCCAAAAATAGTAAGTGAGTATGATCAGGAAATACCACAATCACAAACTGCAGACAACCCTGTGGCACCGCGAGGAAGAGCCGCTCAACCACCACGAGACACCAGGAAGACAAATTAAGCAAAGCAATCAGCTCTCTCTTCCCCATCAAGATGATTGCAATACTAGAATGGACATAAAGTAACGTACAACAAAACATAGAACAATTACATACCTGATTACATTTGTTGTTTCTAACATCCGTTTAATTATTAGTTTCGAAGAAATTTTCAGGAAATGCTCGTAACATGTAATACTTTGCAGATGAAACATTAGCCTGATTTTGATTATCGCGGTCATAGGGCACCTTTCCCTATATCCTGGCCCATATATATGCAGAATGGAACTACCTGATTTATCATTTTGACATCATTATTTAGTAGCATGATTTCATTTATTTTAATCTATTGTCTTCATTTAACACATATTGTCAGTGCATACGATTTTAACGCATTCCAAATCAAGTATGGTCTTTTGTACGTCATATAATTAAAAAATATAGGTTTTGCCTTTGTGTATTAGTAGCAGCATGGAGTTTGTGCCTCACCAATTGCCCTCCTAATCTGTTTTATTGAGTAACTATGTAAGTGTTATATAAGAACTTGCCATTTATCTTTATGCCTCGATGTTCATATTTGGTGTTTATTTCAAATTATAAATTTAATCTTGGAGTTAAAGGTCAAGGTCAAATTAAGACAAAATCTGTACTATGACTCATAACATGAACTCCTCTTTCATTTCTACGACCGAGGGTGTTCATATATGGCACAATGATTGTCTATGGGGTGTAGACTACAACATAGGTTTCTTGTCACCGCTTTGCCATTGGTGTCAAAAGACAAGGTCACATAATTACAATCAGTTTATGGCTTGTAACGCCAACTCCGCCTTCATTGTTTGACCAAGGGGTGATTATACTTAGCACAATTATTGCTTATGGTGTGTAAATTACAAAGTACGTTACATATCACCGCTATGGCCCTGAAAACAAAGGATAATTAGAATCGGTTTTACAGTGGCATGTTTTTGACAGAGATGCATCATATTTTGTAGAATAATTGTCAATATGACATTTGAGCCTTAATTTTCAAAATAATTTGAAGACGGTTGTATGGATTGTAAAGCAATATCTCTAACATGTTTTGTTGTAGATTGTTCATATTTTGCACACTGATTGTCTTAGGTGTTCGTTTGTCAATAATAGCTTCTGACTGCTGATATGACCTTTGTAATAAAGTTCAAGGTCAACTGCTTAAAAACCTACATTTTGCACCCTCAAAGTGGTACTAATCATAAATGTGTTTATGACTTTCCTAGGTTCTATGCGAGGCAGACCAAATAGTGCATTATAAATTTCCAGCATGGGGTAATAAAGAGAATCTTAAAGGGTTTAGCTATTTTCTGATAAAACATTTATATTAATCTTAGTAAACCTATATAGGCGGTAAGTCCCCTCTTGGAGCCCCCTTAGTCCGGTGAGATATTGAAATACACTTAGACATGAAATAATCTTTCCCGTAGCAGTTAATCTGCTGATGACCACTCATAAACCAAAATGTAGACCTTTAAACTCTGCATATACGGCATGTAATGCATTCTGTTTTGGAAGAGATGTATAAATTATCATGTTTGGGACACTGGCTGTCTATGGTTTTATGATGGCACAGTCTCCTCTTAAATTACTAGCTAGGTTTTAACTAAACTTTGCAGGAATATTTCTTATATGACCCTCTTAAAGAATTGGTCACATAGTAAAGTCAATTGCATATCTAGGTAACAATGGGCTAAAATAGATTTTCAAAATGAAAATCTTCTGGGTCAAGTGTGGTATTTGATTGTATCGATTCCTGATCTTTGCACCCTTACTTACTTTGTTTGAAACCACAATGCATAGAGTCTTAATATTTGGTATGTAGCATAACCTAGTGTTTTCAGACTAGAACACTTAAAATAGTCTAGTCTGAAACCACAGAACCAAGAGTCTATATTTGGTATGTATCAACATCTAGTAGACTTGCTTAAGTTTGTTGAAAATTATGGACCTGTGGCGGAAAATGAGGCCGCCTCGGGGATCAAGCTTTTATATTTAGCTTATATAAAGAGCATATTAAAACACATTCTTGTCAGATACTAAAAGGCTTGATGTTTGATATGTAGCATCACCAAGTGGTACTCTACCAAGTTTGATCAAATTATGGTTCTGTGGTCAAAATGGCATCGTCCTGGAGGTCACAGAGTTTATGAGGCTGATATTGTTCTTTTACTCTTCCTCTCGGTGCCGTGGGTTTGTATGCAGTTTGTGAGTGTGGCATTCCCTGGTCATACATTCTTTCTTACATTGACTTACATATGGTGAAAACATAAAAAACATATTTTTGTCTGAAACCACCAGGCCTAGAGCCCTGGCATTTGGTATGTAGCATCAGCTGGTAGACAAAATTTAAATACGTTCCAATTATGACTCTGCGACCGAACATGGACCATAACGCAGGTCATCAAGAGCGTGGCCAGTTTCCAATAGATACGTATAGATAAGGCGTTTAAAACTAAACTCAGGTGAGCGATCCAGGGTCACTTGGTCCTCTTTTTATTATGTCATTACTTGATATGATATCATAGAACATCATAAATGCTGTTTCCATCTGAAATGTTTACTATATGTACGTCATTTTCTTAATATGGCAATGTATAGATATACAAGTAACAGCAATACACGAATTTCACAAAATATACCTGCATATCAAAATGCCAGATTTTGAGGTCAAAACGAAAATATTTTGGTGGGTTTTTTAAGTATACACGACAGAGATATATGTAAGTTGAATAATTCAGCATCAAATTTGAAACAAGTAAAATAACAGCCCTAAATTTTAAAACTTTATCAGCCAGATTACAAAAATTCGTGTTAAAATTTACAAAAACCACCGATTTTCACCCAAAATCCAAGACATTAAAATTCCGGTTTTGACTCCATAATAAAATCAGAGTGGACTTATATAAGACTCAATAACCGTTTTTCAGTCATTCTTAACTGGTGTCATGTATCTGTTGCTGCAAATGGATTTCAGAAATTCGCAATTTCACTTCTAAAAATGAAGTTTTTGCCAATTTTTAACACCACTGCCCCTCTTTGCAAAAGTAATTCCGGCGATCCAAGAAACATCTACATCTTGTCACATCATTCATACAATCATTTTCCATTTTACTGATGGGGAGGGGTTATCGGTCAGTTTTCGCTAGTTCTTGCTCTACCATTAGTAACAGCAAATTCGGTCATTACTTGTATAATAAATTTACCCGATGAATCTACTCCATTGAAATTTTGCTTTTTCAAGTATTCAAACAGTACATGTATTCACAATAACATTTTTTTCGTGTCTGCATAATAAGCACAGATCCATGAAATTTGAGCCATAACGTAGAGGAGAGATCTGACGGTTAAAAATGAGCCGTGGCATGAGATTTCCAACAATTTGGCATTTTGACATGTGTAGACTCTTCCAAGCCTGTGCAGCCTCCTTTAAAGCTTAGAAACTCCAAATGGTGTTCAGTCAGTAGCTTAATACTCATAAAATACTCAAGGGACTAGCAAAGGCTCTGATCAGACTGCGCGTATGCGCAGGCTGATCTGAGGCTTTGCTGGTCGCACATACCACATTGTTGGAAATCTCATGCACTGGCTCAAATGATACATGTACCAAACATGAATGGGTTAACTAATCCGTCACTAATAGACCATTTTACGTACTTTCGAAATGTGCCTAGTATGTCTGCTGCATATTCAAATTTTTAATCAAGGAAACAAACACTATAAACATTGATAAGGCTGCTTCTGAGAAATCAGTGAGATATGGGGCCATATTGTTTGCAATACGGATTCCAAAAGACATAATCAGATAAGACAGCAGATAACAATTATTGTAAATGGCGGGGAAATGAGTTAACCCTTTAAAGAGCTATTTGCATTAAGGGGCTTTTTTGGTCCCCCTATGAGTCTAAACTATAAAAATTGTTTTCACCAATTTGTTCTAGTTAGTTTATTAGAACAATAACATAAGTGTAAAAGTCTCAAATTACTTTGACTTATCATTGCTATGGTAACAAAAATGGTCGCCAAAATAGGCTGAAAACAGAAAATTGCCCATTTTGGAGCAAAAGCGAGAGGTTTTGCAGAGAAGTTAAAATAGGGCACAAGCAAATACCAAAAAGATATTATAACAGAAGATGAGAATTACCACGGCATACAACATATTAAAATGATTTTTGCATTTAGCTGTGCTGATATCTAATTCTTAAAAATAGGTCTCTAAAAGCCTTAAATTTGGTGCAAAATGGCAATTTCTCTGTTTTAAGCCTATTTTGTGGGCCATTTTTGTTACCATAGCAACGGTAAAATTTAAATAAATGCCGAAATTTTACACTTCAGTTATTATTTTAATAAACCAATCAAAATAAATTGGCGAAAATCTTTTTTTTTCAGTTTTTTTGCTTTAGAGGGGACCAAAACAGCCCCTTAATGCACGTACCCCTTTAACACCTTTGGATACATTCGGGAAAGTCCGTCACAATTCGAGAATGGAATGATGCCTCAGGTGTATATAAGGAGAATTACATGTAGTACTATGTACCAAAAAGCTCCATTTTGTTAGCCGGAACTGGCGTATGGAAAATTAGTTCTGTAGCATGTTGGTTCAGCTCTATCAAAATCAACTATTTGGATTATCCGAAAAGTTTAATAAACAGATTAAATGAATTTTATGTATTTTCAATAATATAGCGATATGTTATTGACAAAAAACACAAACTTCATTTATAATCGTTTGTTTTGCTGCAATCACACTTGTTATTGTGTTAACATGGTTTCTGTGACGTCAGCGGCGAGTTGTATAGCGTCCGCGTCACGTTATCACCCGCGTTATCAAAGTAGATCCTAGATGTACATCCATGGTCTGATTCCATGGAATTTCGCGGAATTGGCCAAGACATTTCCCATTGCTTTCAGAGCAGACTACTCTGTTTGCTTATGGAAACATAACAAGGTATGAACATACACGAGTGGATCTGACAAGTAATATCTATGTTCTTTGTACAAATTTAACTATTCATAGTGGCTGAAGCTTAGCATGAATTTTTATGAAGGAAATGATTAAAATATGCAATCGTCTTTTTGTTTCGACTTTTAGTGTACAGAGGATTGGAGCTGCTTAGCAAGAAGTCCACTTATTGTAGGACCAAGATCATCAACGAGCTAGCAAGTAAGATGACTCTTTGCATTCTGTGTAATTATGCATAATTTTTTGTCGTCTGCTGTTTGTTTGTCCTTTAAAATCATCTTTTTTCGAAAAACATTTTAGAAATACCACCAGAGTGTCAAACAGTTTTGACAAACTTTTTGCATTTTAGGTAATTTTGCATGATATTTTGTCGTCTGCTGATTTATTTTTCAATATGAATTCTTCGAAAGAAACATTTCAGGAATATATCTACCATCAGAGTGTCAAACAGTTTCGTTTCTGATCTGTCCTGACTTGACGTTCGGGGACAAACGTTTTGCAAAGGTTATAAGCAGATGACACTAGTAGGTAATATATAAAGAGCAATGTGTGTTGCGGGTTATGTAAATACTGCCTCACTACGGTATGTTGTGGGTCATGTAAATACTGCCTCACTATGATATGTTATGGGTTATGTAAATACAAAATCACTATGGTATGCTGTGGGTTTTGTAAATACTGCCTCACTAAGGTAATGTGTGGGTTTTGTAAATACTGCCTCACAAAGGTATAGTGTGGGTATTGTAAATACTGCCCACTTAAATGTGTTGTGAGTATTGTAAATACTGCCTTACGAACGTATGTTGTGGATATTGTAAATTCTGCCCCAAAAGATACAGTGTGGATATTGTAAATACTGCAACGCCAAGGTATGTTGTGAGTATTGTAAAAAGTGCATCGCTAAGATGTGTTGTGAGTACTGTAAATACTGCATCACCAATAGCAACCAACCAACGAGTGTTGCCCCGCGAAGCGGGGCAACATGAGGGTTGGTTGCTTTACGACTAGAGAGAGGCTCTGTTCTGCTCTATTCACGCCAAATCTTCAAATATGAATAAAAAATATTTTCGGTATCGCCCAGTTCCGGTATCTATACGGAGTCGATACGGGGAACCAATCTAGATCTTACTAAGAACCTAATTCTACTGTTGAAAAATATGTCCTGATCATCATTAGCATTGAAAAAATACAAAAAGTAAAAGTGAATCGCGAAAATGCCAGGTTTGTTGTTGTTAAAGTCATATTTTAGCCATAAGACTGAGGGATTTTTTCTATCACCAGGAGCTTGAACGGTAGTGATAGCTCTTTCAGGCAAGCGGCTGTGTGATCCCCATGACGTGACGTCACAATTCTTATAACGTTACGTCATGACGTGATAACATCTTGAGCCAAACGCCAACTGCCACGCGTATCGTCGCGCCATGGAAATGAGCCACGACATGAGATTTCCAACAATGTGATATGTGCGACCAGCAAAGACTCAGATCAGCCTGCGCATACACGCAGTCTGATCCGAGTCTTTTCTAGTCGCATGAATTTTCTATGAGTGTTATGCTTCTGACTGAACATCATTTTGAGTTTCCAAGCTTAAAAGGAGACTGTTCAGGCTCGTCTGAGTCTGAGCTGACCCTCAAGGCGCTTCTGTATGCGACGTTTTCTTGTTCTTTTGTCACTTTCCCATAAGGTGTTCTGGGTCAAGTGTGATACAAATTGTTTCGATTCCTGACATTTGCGTTCTTCCTTACTTTTTATACTCACATGAATACGGACACACAAGAAATACCTTAATCTATGCTATCCTCTCAGATTAAATAGTGGTTGGTTGCCAATTAGGTGTGCCTATTTCATATTATTTGTTGTGAGTACTGTTAATACTGCCTCACTAAGATGTGCTGTGAGTACTTTAGATACTGCTTCACCAAGTTCTCTTGTGGGTATTGTAAATACTGCATCACTAAGATGTGCTGTGAGTATAGTAAATGCTGCCTCACTAAGATGTATTGTGAGTACTGTAAATACTACCTCACCAAGTTATGTTTTGGGTAATGTAAATACTGCATCACTAAGACGTGCTTTGAGTACTGTAAATACTGTCTCACTAAGATATGTTGTGAGAACTATAAATACTGATAATAGATGTGTTGTGGGTGTTGCATATACTGTCGCAGTAAGATGTGTTGTGGGTCCCACAAATATGGTCTCTTTTAGATGTGATTTAGGAACTGTAGATACTGTCTCACTAAGATGTGTTGTGGCTACTGTTAATAGTACATCACTAAGATGTGTTGTAGCTACTTTTAATATTACACCACTAAGATGTGTTGTGGCTATTATAAATGCTAATTCACTAAGTCGTTTTGTGGGCAACGTTAATAGTCCCTCACTATGGTGTATTGTGAGTCCTGCAAAAGCTGGCTCATTAAGATACGTTGTGGATACTATAAATACTTGCACACTTAAATGTGCTGTGGTAACTGTAAATACACCCTCGATAAGATGTGTTGTGGGTACTGTAAATAATGCTTCACTGAGATGTGTTGTGTGTATTATAAATACTGCCTCAATAAGATATGTTGTAGGTACTGTAAATACTGCTTCACTAATATGTGTTGTGGGTACTGTAGATACTGCCTCTCGTTTTGTGAATACTGTAAATACTGCCTCAATCAATTTTGTTGTGGTTACTGTTACTACTGTGTCACTAAGGTATGTTATGGGTACTGAAAACACTATATGCTTTTGGGGTTTTGTAAAAACTGCCTTGCTAAGGTTTGTTGTTGGTACGAAAACACTACTTCACTAAGATATACTGTAGCTTCTGAAAACACTGCCTCACTAAGATGAGTTTGGGGTACTATGAATATTGCCTTTAAAAGGTGTGTTTGGGGTATGGAAACACCCATCACTTAGATATGTTGAAGGAGCTAATACATTACCCCACTAAGGTACGTTGTGGGTAATAAAGCAATGCCTCACATAGATGTGCTCAGGGTATGAAAGACTGCCTCACTTATATGTGTTGTAGCTACTGAAAACACTGCCTTACTAAGATGTGTTTGGGAGACTATGAATACTGCCTTTCTAAAGTGTGTTGTGGGTATGGAAAAGGCTACCTAACTTAGATACGTTGTAGCTACTGAAAACAGCGCCTCCCTAAGATGTGTTTCGGGGTACTAGAAGGTGTCTAGTGGGTATGTAAAACACTACCTCACTTAGATGCGTTGTAGCTACTGAAAAACTGTCACACTCTGATGTGTTTGAGGTACTATGAACACTTCCTTTCTAAGGTGTGTTGTGGGTAATGATCAAAACACCACTTCAGATGTGTTGTAGCTACTGAAAACATTGCCTCACTAAGATGTGTTTGGAGTACTATGAATACTGCCTTTCTAAGGTGAGTTGTGGGTATGGAAAAGATAACCTTACTTAGAGGTGTTGTAGGTGTTGAAACATTTCCTCACTAAGATTTGTTGTGAATACTGAAAATACAGCTTCATTAAGATGTGTTACGGTACCTAAAATACTGCATAACTAAGATGTGTCGTGGATACTGAAAATACCACCTTATTAAGATTGGTTATGATGTTTTAAAATACCGGCACACTAATATGTGTTTTTGGTGCCTGAAAATATTACCTCACTAATGCCTCGATTACATTTGCCTTACGACAAGAATACGATGCCTATACGATGTCCAAATCACCGTTTCCATGCGGCCTCCGCAGAGAGACCTTGCGATCATCGTACGGAATTACGGGCATCGTGGCCTCTACGATTTTGTTTAACTCTGCACAATGACAAATTTGAAAAAATCATAAGCCTGTAGCCCGTAGATACATCGCAGTGACGTCGTACGATCCCCGTATGGACACCGCACGGTGATCGTGAGGACAACGCACGATTTTAGATTGTTATTTTGGCCCAAAAATGATCGTAGAGTCTTACAATAGTCGTAAGGAGCCCGCAAGGTCGCTGCACATTCCCTTGCTGGGCCCATAAAATCGTACAGCACCTAGCGTAAAATGCCTATGCATTATCAGTATATAAAATGCTGTTTGGATAAGGGGTTTAATAAATTAGATAAGATTAATAAAGGTTCAGATTTTTTTGTGATTTATAACTCTGGGATTTGAATTTGAGCATTACTTCAAGGAATAAAATATATGGGTCTCGTAGTGAGAACATGTGACTACGTCGAACATTAAAAATTTGAATGTATGAATGTTCTACAAAATGTATTTCACTGAAAACGAATGGCAAATGTGCTGGCCAGGCTGGGTGGAATAAAACGCAGTCTGGTCAGTACCTTTGTTGTTTGCATGCAACGACTTCATTTATGCTATGACGAAGATTTTATGTGTTGCTGGCCGTAGAGTGCCTTTGGATGATTAACCTTAATAAAACCATATAAAGCGTTTTAGTCTACACTGAATCTACGAGGCACTACAATTAAAGTATCTTTATATTTTCAATGAAATGTGATACTTTTCGAATTATAAAAGTGTACTATAAATAGAGGGTTGTTGTAATAATCTGTGATTTAAACTTTATGAAAACTGCAGAACTTAAAAACTGACATTAAAATATACACACACGTAACAAGCTGTATGGTATCATCAATTCCATACCTTGGCATCATGCAATTTGTGAAGTAAACATGATGATTGTACGATAACCTTGTGTTTGGCGTACGATATCCGTAAGGTCTCTGTAAGGTTTTTTCCTAGTTTGTCACCGATAGAAATCGTAAGGTGATCGGAAGCAATGTAAACACATACGTCGTGGCTTATAGACGCCTACGATGCCGAAAAAGTCGTAGACAAATAAATCGTACGACGACCGTAGCAAATGTAATCAAGGCATAAAATATATTTGTTGTTGTGACTGAAAATACCGCCAATAAAGTTATGTTTGCGTGTCTGTCAATACTGTTTCGCTAAGCTGGGTTGTGTTCTTTGTATATACTGTCTTAATTTAAGGGTGTTAAGAGAGTATGTCCTGAAATAAAAATGTTTCGTGTTAGTATAGTAATAAAGTGTTAGATTCTATAAATGACACTGGTGTTCTTTATAGCAAATATCCTTAAAAACAATGGAATATTTAATCAAATACCTTGCCTAGAAAAGTATGGTCTACAAAAACAAGTAACCACTGTATTTTTGGTTCAAAGAGCGAAATTGGGTATCCAACAAACAACCATTCAAATGCATGCCATGACCTTAGTGATCAGAACCCTTGCCTACTGGTTATGAAACCATCTGTGGATTTGTATTCATCGTATCTAAGGCCAGATTTTTGATTAGTCTCCTACTGTAATTTTCCAGAAAGTAGAAGAAAAAAATAATTTCTAAAATCATTTTTTTAATTTATCCTCCGACTCTAAATATTATTTGTTTTGTCGAGAAAAATAATATTTATGAGGTTCTGTTTGTGTATTTTTGAGACTGACACTGTTAATAGTGATAGCCCTATGCAGGATTTAAAGATTTAATACAAACTGTTGGTTTCCTTTACTAGCTTTATTAGTTTAACTGTTTGTTCTGGAGACATAAAAAAAGCTCTGAAAATGAAAAAAAAAAAAACTTTTTTTTCTTTTTTCCCCCCGTACCCGACCATAAGTCTGAAAAAAAATCCCATAAATCAAATAAAAAAAATCTTGCCTAATTACAATGTATAATTAAGTTATGGTGGTTTAAACAAGATATTGCAAGACCCGCAGGTGTGCACTATAATCACTAAATGCGTGTGTATGTCCATCCACCCATTAGCAGTTAGTAAAAATACTCATAACTCTTGAACCACATGGTATATTTTGATCATTTTTGCATACGTATGCATGTAAACATTTTCTAACCAATGGCATGCTTAACAGTTCCTTTTACTGGATGAGGCTTTGCAGAGTATCAGTCCAGGTAACTGTGGTCAGTAAGTAAAAATGGCAATAACTCTTGAACCACATGGTATATATTTGGATAAATTTTGTTTGCTTATTCATTTAAGCATAACCCAGGAACTGGAATGCAAAATGGTGACAAGGCCTCGTCGAGCATCATTTCTTGTGTGAGTCTGTCTGTCCCTCCGACCGTTAACAATGAATGAAAATATCAATAATGCTTGTACCACATGTTATATTTTGATCAAATTTTGCATACCTTTTGTCTTACCACTGGCATTCGTATCAGTCTTTTTGCAGACTTATTTATTTTAACATTGCCCAGCCACTGGTATGTAAAAGTAGTAACGAGGCTTTGCTGAGCATCATTTCAGCTGGTACATGTCTTTCAGTGAAAATGCACATAACTCTTGAACCACATGGTATATTTATTTTATTTATACATTTTTACATTGTCTAGACACCTATATGGAACTTGGTGAAGAGGCTTTGCTGAGCATCAGTCCCGCTGGTAATGGTCAGTTAGTCAAAATGCTCATAACTCTTGAACCACATAGTATACTTTGATCAAATTTTGCTTACTTATACATTTTAACATTGTCAGCCCACTGCAAATCTGGGTAGAGGGGCTTTGTCAAAATATTTGACCACCGCCCCAGCTTCCCCACAATTAATTCTGGAACAGCCCTAACTGATACAGATTATTCAAGTTTTTACGTGGCAAACCTCTCAACCGTGCCTCTAAAGGATGTGTTTAAAGTCTTAACTATATTGCACGATCCACAGGTGTGCACTATAATCGATGTGTACATCCGTCTGTTGGTCCATCCATCCGTCTGTTCGTGGTCAGTAATTGAAAATGATCAAAATTGTTGAAAGACATGGTATATTTTGGTCCAATTATGCATCTTTCTGTAGAAATGACCAATTTGATTTCCATACGTGCCTTCTGATACCTGATACTGGTTATTCTACGTTCACCATGAGTCGTGCATATTACGGTCAGTTGATTCTACTCCAGGGGCAGACTTGATTTAGCTGTTCTCTTTACTCCTTCCACTCCGATCAGGCAGACAGAAATCAAGTGCGCTGGAACACCTGTGCTGTCGTACGCCGGAGTACTCCTTCTTCCAAGGTGGTGTAGACAGAACAGTCACGTGATCTGTTCCAAAACAAGATGGCAGAGCACTGCCTACACTGTACTGAGATATATTTCTGTCTTTTCAATTGGTTCAGATAAATATTCATCTAGAAAAATATGGTCATTAGTAAAAGGGATTGAACGCACCTGTATTTTGTTATTCTTTTTTCCTCTTCTTGGCAATCGGATTGAGTTATTTTTTCGCAATTCAAACGGTAATAGCTTGATTTACTCCAGAGTACTCCAAAGTGCCCAGTTTTGCTTCTTTTATATGGCTGTTCTGGCGTACACCGTGTACTCTAAAATTTCTAAATCAAGCCCGCCCCAGTACATTGATGTCAAAACATTGCTGTTATGTTGATTTTGCTCACTCATTTGTTTGATATGACTCAAAGCATATTGTATTGTTTAGAACTACTAAAAACACATTATTGCACCTTCTCAGTTTATCATATCTCGCTATGCACAAAGTGCAAATGCAGTCTTCTCTACGCTAAAGCTCGTGAATTATCTTCCCATACACACAGACAAACCAAACATTCACTTACACTTGTATTACATTTTATCAGTTACCTCTCATATTAACTACATCGTTGCACCTTGCCTGATAAACGTTGTCTATCTCACGGCATGTGCTTTTATCAGGTCATGATAATGTTGCACTTTTTTGAATGGCCAACGGTCATTAATGACGCTGAATCAACACAAAAATCGAAAATTACGCCATAATCTCTAGTTTGAAGAGTGAAACAATGGGTAAACTGATAAATCGAATACCAGGTTCGCGTCTTTTGACATCAAGTTTACCAGGCTCCGCTTTGAGAACGCATTTTGAATCGCTTGGCAGGCCTCGCTTGGTCAACATGCATTATCAAGGCCTTGCCTGATAAACTTGATATCAATAGACACTCGCCTAGTATTCTCTATATCTCGACAAGCCTCGCGATGTCGACAAGCGTTCTTAAAGCCTTGCCTGGTAAACTTGATATTAAAAGACACTCACCTAGTATTCTCTTTATCTCGGCAAAATAGTGAGTATGATCAGGAGATACCACAATCACAAACTGCAGACAACCCCGTGGCACCGGGAGGAAGAGCTGCTTAACGGTCACGAGACACCAGGAAAACAAATTAAGCAAAGCAACCAGCTCTCTCTTCCCCATCAAGATGATTGCAATACTATCATGAACATTAAGTAACGTACAACAAACCATAGAACAATTACAGACTCCCACAAAGGGAGTCACAATAAACAAAAAGTCAACAACAACAGAACCACAGCCTTGCGATGTCAACAAGTAATCTTAAAGCCTTGCCTGGTAAAATTGATATCAAAAGGCACTCACCTAGTATTCTCTATATCTCCGCAAGCCTCGTAATGACAACAAGCGTTCAGAAAGCCTTGCCTGGTAAACTTGATATTAAAAGACACTTACCTAGTATTCCCTATATCTCGGCTAGCCTCGCGATGTCAACAAGTGTTCTCAAAACTGTGTCTGGTAAGCTTGATATCAAAAGACACTCACCTAGTATTATCTATATATTGGCAAGCCTCTCAATGTCAACAAGCATTCTCAAAGCTTTGCCTGGTAAACTTTATATCTAAAGACACTCACCTAGTATTCTCTATACCTAGGCAAGCCTCGCGATGTCAACAAACGTTTTCAAAGCCTTGCCTTGTAAACTTGATATCAAAAGACACTCACCTAGTTTTCCCTATATCTCGACAAGCCTCGTGATGTCAACAAGCGTTCTCAAAGACTTGCCTGTTAAATTTGAATCAAAAGACACTCACCTAGTATTCTCTATATCTCGCCAAGCCTTGCGATGTCAACAAGCGTTCTCAAAGCCTTGCCTGGTAAACTTGATATCAAAAGACACTCACCTAGTATTCTCTGTATCTCAGCAAGCCTCACGATGTCAACATGCATTATCAAAGCTTTGCCTGGTAAACTTGATATCAAAAGACACTCACTTAGTATTCTATATATCTAGGCAAGCCTTGCGATGTCAACAAGCGTTCTCAAAGCCTTGCCTGGTAAACTTGATATCAAAAGACCCTCATCTGGTATTTTCTATACCTAGGCAAGCCTCGTGGTTTCAACAAGCATTCCCAAAGCCTTGCCTGGTAAGCTTGATATCATAAGACTCTCACCTAGTATTCTCTGGGTATTGTACTGTAAATTCGGAAATTTTCGCGAGAATTTTATTTTCGCGAATAGCGTTAAAAGACATATATGCGATGCTCAAACTTCACGACTAAGGCATGATTTACTTATATCAGTAAACGACAGGGTGATTTTGTCATTTCACGAGGGTTTAACTTTCACGAAACTTCGCACATGCGAAGTTTCGCGAAAATAAAACCCTCGCGAAAATTTCCAAACTTACAGTATCATGACTCTACATTAAAAATGTCTTTGATTATTTCAGGTATTTACTCTGGTGTAGCTGATACGCCAGGTAATTGCCATTGCACAGGACACAATACTTTACACACCTATTATGATTACAATGGAGAATGTAAGTGCTTGTTATCTTAACTCACTTGAGGCAAAGGCTCACAATGAGCTATTGTAATCAGTCTTTGACAGCCGTGGGTCGTACTCAAATACAAAAAAAAAATGAAAAAAGAAGGATAAAAAAGAGAAAAAAATAAAAAGAAATAACAAAAATAAAAAATAATAAAAAAATGAAAAGAAAAAGAAAACAAATATTTTTTCTCTAAACGACTTCTACTCCACAACCATTGGTCCATTTCATAGGAATGTTCCCCATAAATCTCTTTTCCAAAATTGCAGGAATGGTTCCGCTCCGCAGAATAAAAATGACCACCAGAGCTAAAATCAGAAAAGAAACACTTAAATGACATCTCCTTATAAAAACTTCCTATCGTCAATTTGTTTATAATTATATGAGCTTGTATGATGTTGCATCATTAAAATGTCCTCAACCAAGTTGGTTCTGAGTATGCCTTTGGGCTAAAACATGGTTTTGCCCCCTTGGAGTTGCATGTTTTATCAGCTTATATTTGAAATATAAGATATGGACCCATGCAAGCCCGGTTAATATTTACCACGATTCCAAGCAAATCATAATTCAGTCTTGCAAATTAGCCAGAAATGACACAAAACTCTGCACATCCATGCAGTCTAGTCGGGTCTTTTTTGTCAGTAGTCATAGCATTCAATATTAGGCCATCATCAGCCAATGATGGCCCGCTTATAGTGGTATCTGGATCCTCCCTCCCCTCATCAACTAAAAAAAACAAAAAAAAAAAAACAAAGTTGGACCCAATCTGACAAACTTTTCTGGATCCGCGCATGGTAATAATGCTACTAGTGTACTGCTTACTTACCTTTACATGCGCAGATCCAGAAATTAGCGCAAGGGGGTGGAATCAAGGACCCAAGGTTATCAAGCTTTTTTCATGCTAATCTCAAATGAGTATTAAATTCCAACAGCTCTGGTAATATATTAAGCTGTTTTTCAGGTTGTTGAGCAGAATTCGGTTCTGTTTCTGTTCCCTATAATACAATTGAGTCATTATTAATTTTGGAGACAATGTCAATGTTTAAAGCCCAATTGGATCCGTACTTTGTATTTTCCTTTCACAAACTGCAATCAATATTTTTTTCTATTTTATATAATGTGCCAGTTATTGAACTTTAGACCTAGTAGCACACTGTAAAAGGAATGCCCACTTTAGTTTTCAGCCGTAAAATGCATTAATGATAAATGTTTGTAACTCAGGCCCGGGTTATTTTTAAATATTATAAATATAATCAGCTGACGCATATCTCAATATATCTCAATATAAGCACTGTGTAAATAATATTAGTGACATAAAAAAACAACAACACAATTTTTAATTCAACGGTTTTCCTTATCCTTATTCTAAACTAATCTTTAGAATTAAAAAATTCTTTGAAATCTATAGGTTACAAGTAAACGATTTGCGGTTTCTTCTTTGAAAGTGGAGACAAATGACGGAAAGAGATTGACTTTATTCCAAAAGTCTAAGTTCCTGGTTGATTCTACACTACCCTACTATCCTGCCCTAAACAACCCTAGCCTATGACTAGCCTGCCCTTTATCATTCCTTTCACATTATCGCATTACCCTTTTTATCCTACGCTACCTGCCTAACATTCAACTACCGTATCATACACATAGTCATCACCTACTCTACATAACCAAACCTACCCCTAGTTTTCTCCCATTATTACCTCACCTTTACTTATAACGGATAAAACCATAAACAATCTGCAATCAAACTCTACCTTATCCTGTCCCAACCTACCTTACTACAACCTATCTGACACTGGTATTAATAGAACGGGTACGGTAGGGATTGGCAAGACAAGGTAGAAGGAGCTTAAGGGTAGGGTATGGAAAGGTTTAGAAGTGTGGTATAGAAGCTACCCAATCTTACAATAGCCTGCCCTAAATAAACCAACCCTATGACTTACCTGCCCTTTATCATTCATTTCATATTATTGCATTACCCTATATGCCCTACGCTACCCTGCCTAACCCTCAGTCATCACCCACTCTACATAACCAAACCTACCCCAATCTTCTCCTATGATTACCTCACCTTTACTTATGATAGATAATAAACAAGCTGTAATCATGCCCTACACTACCCATCCATGTCCCACCCTACCTTAATATAACCGTTCTGACACTGGTAGATCGGGTAGGGTAGGGATTGGCAGGACAAGGTAGGAGGAGGTTATGGGTAGGGCATGGAAACCTTTTTGTAGAGGTGGGGTAAAGAAGTGCAGCAGTAGTGTGGATAGGGAACAATTATAATAGGAGAAGAAAAGATGAGTAGAATGTGAGTAGAGCATGTTGGAGTGTGCCAAGGTAATTTAGCTTATTCTATCCTACATGACCAAAACAGCAAGTGGGTATGATCAGGAAATACAACAATATGTATAACATGGCTATTTTGAGGATTACAGATAATCACCCTAATGATAGAAGTTTCAAAGCCAACAAATGGGCATGGGTGGCTGACAGATTGTAACAGTAATAGGATGCCCCTTTTGTTTGGTTGAAACTGCATGCCAAAGATGTCGATTGACAATGATGACCTTTGGGATTGAGAGGAATCAGATGATGATTATGAAGATGACTTTGTGTTAATGAAAAATAATCCTTGCAGTTTGCGAAAGACAAATCAAAACTATTAGATAAATACAAAGTTTGGACCAAATTGGAAATAATACATCACACAGATTCTATCAGAGGTAATTTTTGGACTCAGTTGCCCATTTGCTGGATTTAATCGAAAATGTAATGTATGTAACACCCTTTCAGTCCAATAAACTGTCAAACACGTCTGCTGCAAAAATGGTGATTCTAAAGAGAACCAAGTAAACTTCAGTCTATTCTTTACTCTAACAAAGAAAATAAACACAGTTTGCATGTTGGCGCGCTTAGAACGCATATTGGCGCGCTTTAATGTGAGCAAATGAGCAGCGTGACATGGAAGGACGTTGTAGACCTTGATGAAATCTATTTAAGAAGTGCTTGTAAAAGCCCTGCCAGTAACACAGCTTACTTAACCCTTAGATCTTCTCATTGCCGAAGTACCTGCCGTCCAGCCCACATGACACCAAACTTTCTATTTTTTGTTTGGCGAAAACTTGCTGTGATTTTTAACAGTGCAGTATACCACATAGCAATGACGACGTGCAAATCAACACGGCAAGATCTCTTGCTCGAATCTATACAAAATTTTGTGTGTTGCTCACGTCTGTGAAGCCGCCTTAGAACTGATTTTTCACGACACTTCGTTCACAAATACCTGATTATTCTCAGTCCGTGCATGACGACTGAGTAATAATATACTGCACAACCTTTGTTAATGCTAGTACCGACTAGACAAATATTCTGCTCTATTCGATGAAACGAGCAGAATGTTAATTCTAATACCGTGAGAAAGATATGCAGAAGTGTTTTTATATCATGAAGATTTGCCTACTTATCAAAATGAGTGGGGTAATCTTGTATTTAGCATATCCATTATTTTGAAGGTGAAGACTTCGTGGTATATTGAATTTGACGATTCTGATTATGAGCACTGATATGAGCCGTGGAATAAGATTTCCAACAATGTGGAATTTTGACAAGCGTAGACTCAGACGAGCCTGTACAGCCTCCTTTTAGGCGTAGGAACTCAAAATTATGTTCAGTCAGTAGCTTAACAACCATAGAATACTCAAGGGACTAGCAAAGGCTCTGATCAGACTGCGCGTATGCGCAGGCTGATCTGAGGCTTTGCTGGTCGCAAATACCACATTGTTGGCAAATCTCATGCCGCGGCTCATATGGTATTGTCTCGAAAATTAAAATGACTCAAACATGTAATTATAAATTGCATTGTATAAAAATCATAGAAACTTTATTAAGATAAACGAAAATATGTGATAACTGTATTTTAAATTGGTTGCCGTCTTGATTACAGTATGCTTTGATCTAAGTTTTAGCTTTTTATATCAGAAAGGGAGCTGATGACCTTAGATACGGTTGATTAGCTCATAAAAGTAAGCATAGCAGATGGTAAGAGGATACTATTACTTCATATAAGCATTCTGAAATTGTTTAATGGCGGCTGTCCAAGTTGGCAGGTGGGACCTTAAATATGACTGACCGTTGTGATATAACTACGAAATTGTAGAAATCAAGGTTAACACAACAGCTACAAAAACCATCAGTAATTGTATTCCCTTAACCGCATATCTATGTGCATGGTGTCATTTTTCTATCTTGGTATTTGTGACATGGAACTAAACCTACTGGTTCCGTTTTCTTCTAGCTGAGCAACCGATGTGTCTGTGTCTATCATAAATGAGCTGGTGTCCAGGAAAAGGTACAAGTTGGCATGTGTTCCCATCAAAGACTCAAATCACCTTGCGCATCCGCACAGTCTGATCAGAGTTATCGATGGACATTCTCTGGGTAGGCAATGGCCCGAACTTTCTTCGGTTGTAAACTCAAGACTCTGGTCAGACTGTAAAGGTGCACAGAATGATTTGAATCATCGCTGTTCGCACATACAAGCTAGCTTGTGACTTGTACTGGATACAGGATCATAGTTTATTTTTGTAGATCACCGCACCTGCTACAAAGACAAACATTATCTCCGTGAGTATGTCTTCCATGTTTGTTTTCTTGTTTGAAGACATACATTTTTACAACCTTTTCCCTTTGAGATCCATATGTGTATTGTCGCAAATAAACCTGATTTTGCTGCAATCGAACAGTAACGGTGCTGACCATCCTGCGAATCCACACAATTGTCTTAAGTTTTTTTTGAAAGCAAGGATTGCAATATATTTGATATTATTGAGAGAAATCAAATCTTAAGGGTTTGATTAGTTACAGAGACTAGCTAAAATATTATAAATATGCACATATGATGCTTTGCTACTAATCTTCTTAGGGCCACAACTGTTTTTGCTGTACATTTGTTGTTTACACAGAACTTGCGATGAAGCCCATAGGATTAGAAAAAAAAACCCACCAACATTTCTAAGCATTGCGCAGTCGGTAACATGTCTGACTGCAGTCTGATACGTGTCTTACTATAGATCCAGGGGTCGCGATCTTGTTCCTAGCTTGGTCCCATACTTTCGTGAACATTGATCCTGAAATAATTTATACCGCCATTCTCCTCCCTTCTGCTGATTCAAGAAGGGACAAGCTTGCACAGGAAAAAGTGTGGTTATGTGAACTGACCGTCCTGACTTTACAATGACTGTTGACTGGGGCGTAAAGAATCGAACCAAAACCAAACATTTAACAGTATTCTCTATTATAGGTTAGGTCCTTAATCAAAATTAGTTTTCTTATTTCTTTACCAAAACATATGGTGTTGGTGCTCATAAAAAAGTCTGATTGAGACGGTTCTTTGGGTACCTCAAACTTTCTGTCAAAACTGATCTTAAAGAAAACAATCATAATATTACTCCTTTTTTGATAAACGCAACAAATATGGCAGAAAAACACACCAATCTTATTCAGCCCTGAGACGATTACATTATGCATGAGTATACAGTCCTTTGAAGTTGCCCAGTAAAATATATTGTAAAATATATTTGTTGCAATTGGCACTTTAAGGGTTAAAATAATCCTTAACTGGATAAATCTGCTGAAACAAAGAAGGACATGTCTATTCTTAACTTCTAACAAAGAAAACAAACACAGTTTGCATGTTGGCGCGCTTTAATGTGAGCAAATGAGCAGCGTGACATGGAAGAACGTTTTAGACCTTGATGAGATCTATTTAAGAAATACTTGTAAGAGCCCTGCTAGTAACACAGCTTACTTAACCCTTAGATCTTCTCATTGCCGAAGTACCTGCCGTCCAGCCCACATGACACCAAACTTTTTTGTTTGGCGAAAACTTGCTGTGATTTTTACAGTGCAGTATACCACATAGCAATGACGACGTGCAAATCAACACGGCAAGATCTCTTGCTCGAATCTATACAAAATTTTGTGTGTTGCTCACGTCTGTGAAGCCGCCTTAGAACTGATTTTTCACAACACTTCGTTCACAAATACCTGATTATTCTCAGTCCTTGCATGACGACTGAGTAATAATATACTGCACAACCTTTGTTAATGCTAGTACCGACTAGACAAATATTCTGCTCTATTAGATAAAACGAGCAGAATGTTAACTCTCAACCATTCTGATTTGCTAGAGCCTCTAGCCATGTTGCTGACTTTAACACTCGCAATTAATCGTTAACTCAGAAACTTCTTAAACAAAGGCTATCGGCGTCATAAAGTTCGCAAAACCTTTTCTAAATTGTATCGCTGATACTGTGATTTGGTATCTAAATTCCATGTTAGATTTAAATCTCTCGTACGCCAAGGAATTTCGAAACCTGAGTTCTATGGTGACTTAGTGTATAAATTGAAAAGAATTGTTGGCTCTAATAATTTTAGGCTGTCACAATAATTTCTGTCCTAAACAGTAACGTGCATAGAAATCACGTCATTTAGTGACGTTAGGAAGACTTAAGTCGCTCTGGAACAGACGTTTTCAAAACCTACGAATCCTTCATACTTTTGCGCTCCGAAGTGTTTTTGTGACAAAATGACTTATGCAATAATAACTATCAAACATCGATATCTGATACAGTAACATATTCTAGGCCCTCGAAAGTCACTAAAACCCTTGCCTTTCAGGCTATCATCGGATTTCAACATAACCCTCAGTGTCCAACAGATGTTAATGTATAGAAAAACATGCATGATCCCTATAATAAAACTAAAAATATAATAATCAAAGCATTCATATCTCTTTTCCTCCTTGAGATGTCTGCCAAACTAAAAAATATGACAAAATCACAGCACACAGCACCAACACATACAATAACAGACCCCCACCCATACACACACATTTGAACGGTAGCAGTCGTAGCCACTAGAGTCAAATTGGGATGTGGACTTATATTTTACTGACAAAAACCGGTTTGTCCTGAGTTCTCTAATTGCTAATATATTATGACTCATCAAAGAAATTTATCAATGAAATGCAGGCCACGAGGTTATAGAATGAGTATGATATTTATCCTGCTCATAAATGTTATATAAAATATAAAATATAAATATATATAAAATGCCATCAATTAAAAATAACATTTAGTAGCAATATGAATATCACATCTCAGAATTTCAAAAGCCAAAAAGTGATTTTTCCAGCAGTTTTGTTTTTATAATCCATTAAAATTTCACGCTCAGTTGAGTTGTGCATGCATAAAGTTGTATAACCACGAGGCCAGATGGGTTTAATAATTCGTATATCGCCTTTAATTGAGTGTCTTATTTAAAAGGTCAAACAGTGTAAAGGTTGTGCACCCAGTGCACTCAGACGTCAAGATGGTCCTCAGTATATGGGCCTCATCACAAGAAACCCTGCCTTCTGGGTTTGCAACTGGATAAGGCTTCAACAAACCTGATAATTTACAGAGAATAGTTCTTATTTGGGCCTCGTCGTGAGAAAACCTGTCTTCGGGGTTCCTGACAAAGCGAGTTTTAAACCAGTCTCCTCAGCTACAGAGACTAGCTAGAAAATTCAAATTTCACCTGTAGCAAGATCACGTATGATACATTTCAAAATATGAATAACAAAGGCGCTGATCAGACTGCGCGGATGCGCAGGCTGGTCTGCGCTTGTGTTGTTCCCAAACCACCAAAGACAGGTTTTCTCGCGTCGAGTCCCATTTGATCTTACCTTAGATATTCTATAGCGATTTTTGTCAAAGCTTATACCTGTTTTATCTTACCTTAGAAATCTTTAACAACTTTTACAACAATCACCACAGCAACAGTCCCGTCAGCTGCAGAAGCCATCATTCAAGTAAGTAAACGTATACCTATACCTGTATATGCTTTTTCATGTTATCTGATATTTACATTTTCAAAGCAGGCCTTTAAAGAATCTTAAGATGTTTGCAGCCCTTCATAGCCTCGTGAAAGACATACATTTAATTGACAGCTGTCAAGTTCACTTGCCCGTGCAATACGCTGGTGATACTGGTGTTGTGATTGACAGCGAGCCACACCTGAGTTGCATGTGCAAAACAACTTTTGTTTGCTGCATTGGCTGTCCGTGTTCACACTGGCTGTTTCGCTTTTCCATCTTACATTCTAACTAAACCGTACATATGATAACATATTAAATACAAAACTGTTTTTCTTTCCTAAATTATGAATAATTTCTATATTTTAGATATTTATAATAAAATGTAAATATAACCAATAAATCTATTTATGGCTGGTGTTTTCAGGGAATCATGAATACTGCCGATCTCTTGCAAAGTTCATGTTCATGGAATCATGAATACTTCGGATCTCTTGCAAAGTTATTTCATGATTCCATGAACATTCCAAAAATCGAATTCATTTCTTAAATGACTTCCGCATTTAGCAACAAAAATGCATATTTGTAGTTGTTTAGGTAATTTTTTGTACTCTACCTAGCGTCTCACCACACAAGTCTTTCAATGCATTGTCTTTGATTCGGTACACAACGAACCCTGGGATTACACTGGGGTTGGGTTTGAAGATAAAATGTCCAACCGCATCCACCGTTCTATGATAAATAGCAAAGCGACGAATTTGTTCACTGATATCATTGTGCTATTCATCATCGAAAGATGGATGTGTTTTGACATTTTCTCTTTAATACCCTAAAACGCTAGGAACACTAAGCTTCTAGTCTGCCACAAAGAAAATATTATATCTTATGGGGAAATATGTCTTTGAGAGACATTCTGACGACGGCGATCAAAAGAATGCGATTTTAGCACCTTTGTACGACTGCCATGATCCAGGCAGAACTTATTTGAGGGAATCAAATATACATTGTGGTTCTTTCAATAATGCTGAACAGTTTTCCAGCGATGCTTCTTTCAAAACGTTCTACAGTATAGCTAAAATAAGAGAAAATTAGCTCACTCTTGACTTGTTAATGTAGTGTGCATTTTTGCGGCATGACCGTTGGATTTTTATCGTGCCCTTGCACTTTTATCGCCTTGCATAGTGTGAAATATATTTGTGCCAGTATACACGAGTTTGATAGTTATCATATCGGCGAGCAGCTAGCATCACGCTGGTAAATGTATACGTCGATTTGCTGGTCTTTACGCATATTGCCGGTACTCTATAGAAAGGAAGTGGTAGATATTGGTGTTAATACTATATAGAAAAACATGCCATATGCCTAAAGGACTATATAATTAGATCATTTTTAAGCATTCAGTATGTGCATGGCGATTTATGTAAGCATTTAGGAATAGATTCGAGTACCGATCATCCAGATCGGTACTCGAATCTATTCCTAAATGCTTACATAAATCGCCATGTGCATGCCTTATGCTTAAAAATGATCTTATTCTATAGTCCTTTAGGCATATGGCATGTTTTTTCTATATAGTATTAACACCAATATCTACCACTTCCTGTCTATGAAGTACCGGCAATATGCGTAAAGACCAGCAAATCGACGTATACATTTACCAGTGTGTAGCATCAGACGATCTAGCAGTTTGCACTGTCTCAGCAAAACCTTCACTGTTAGCTTATATAAAGCATGGGTGAACATATAAGTTCGGACCAAAGATTAGACATATAACCCTTTCAAGAAGGCCTTTGCGCATGTGCGAAAGTACCCTATCCATTTATTTTTCAGTGTGGTTGCAGTTATCTCAAATTTCTCATGGATATGGCGGTGCTTATTCCTGTCAGAAAATGCTCGTTGAACACATTGGAGGTATGTTAGAGGGCTCCGCCAACAAATGTTGGTTGAGCTCTGTAGTTCTCGGCCTGTCCGTTTGTCTGTCTGTCTGTCTTTCGGCATGTTTGTAAGCTTTTGTGGACACTAGAACTTATCCATTGTCACCTGATTTTTACTGATTTTATACATGCAATACTTTTATCAATCTCTCGCCCAAGTTTGAAAATGGATTACATATGGTCATACTAGCAATCTGACACATGTGCTTATATCTACACCCCATAAGCAATCGTTGTACAAATTATGAAATACCTCTGTCAAAAAATGAAAGAGAAGGTCGCGGTACAAACGTTATGACAGATTTGACCTTGACTTTTGACTCCAATGATATAGTTATATTCTACATTGTGATTTACAATTGTGCTAAATATGGACATCCTTGGTCAAAACGCAGTGAAATAGGTGTTCAGGTTACAAGCCTTAACACTGAAGAATGCTTCACCTTGACATTTGGCTCCAATGCCATATTGGTGATCTAGAACCCTGTTTATCATCTACATGCCATAAAAGTTTACTTTTAAAATAAGTATTTATATATCATGTGCTGACTTATAACCCTTTCCAATTGATTTCAGAGCTTTTCAAAGACAACAATCCATGCCACTGCTCTCCAGGTATGCGCATTCTGTCTACATACTCATGATATATATATTCTTTATTTTTTATTATTTTATGCTCTACATCCAAGTTAACAATTTTATAATCATGTCAGACGTTTTCTGTCTTAAACCAGATTTCACCATGTGTTCCGAAAGTTCTGATCTTTACCTCGCAGCTTTGTCCAGAAACATTTGAGCCAGTGTATGAGATTTCCAACAATGAGGTATGTGCGACCAGCAAAGCCTCAAATCAGCCAGCGCATACGCGCAGTCTGATCAGAGCCTTTGCTAGTCGCTTGAGTATTCTACAGACTGAACACCATTTGGAATTCAAGGCTTAAAAGGAGGCTGCACATGCTCGTCCAAGTCTACACATGTCAAAATGCCACATTGTTGAAAATCTAATGCCACGGCTCATTTTCGAGAGGCATACAATGCACCATCGAAAGAACTATCATTTACTTTTACCATGATGCTAATATCTCCTCACTGTACTGTTTAGTTAAACATTCATACATTATACACTGACGGACTTTAAAAAACGCAACAGTAACTTCCCTTTGTATCTTTCAAAATACAGTTGTTTGTAAAATTCCTTTGCTTCGATGTTGTCAACCTAAGCTGGCTTCTTCAGCAAACACTTAAGTTTTAAGACGTTAATTGCTCCGTATGAATTAAGCCATTTAAACATTTCGTAAGTACAGGAGATTTTGAGCTATTGAATGAAAAGGGTATACCAAGATAAACGTCATATACGCTAATAAGCTGTATCACAGGCCTGCCAATCAATATGAGAGTGATTCCTCGATGACAAACAAAGTCCATGATACAAATTTGATGATTCTCGTGTTTCTTGATTTATAGAAGTAAGGAATCTTTCATTCATAACATTTGGTCACATGAAACAGTTGACCCCTATCTCAAAAAGTTTACATTTTAATGCATTAAGTTCATCTTAGTTGGACAAATTTTCCATGTTTAACCTACAAATGAATGCTTTTTAACATACAATCAAAATTATTGTTCTGCCTTCTTTTTCGAGACATGAATTAAAGCTGCTAACCAACTGTTGCGTTTTAAAGTCCGTCAGTATATTATTTTATGCTTTACATCCAAGTTAACAATTTTAAGTCATGTCAGGCGTTTTCTGTTTTAAATCAGGTGTTCACCAGGTGTTCCAAAAGTTCTGATCTTTGTCCAGAGACCATTTCGAGAGGCATACAATGCAATATTCGAAAGAACTATCTTTTACTTTTACCATGATGCTAATATCTCCTGACTCTACTGTTTAGTTTAATATTTTTATAGTATACTAGAAGGGGGCCCGCGCAAGCGTGGGTATAGGATATATTTAGCATATGATGAAAAATGTTCTAAGCTCGGCTGAGCATGGCAGATGTCTTCATAAATATTAAAATTGGGAGCAATATCTAAGAGCAGGATAAGAGCAGGATAAATACTAAGGAGATTCTTTCATGAATTAAGGGTCATTGCTCTGTTATAAAGTATATTTCTTATTTCTATCAACCTTACTCAAACATGAGGCGGTAACGACCCAATGGTACATGTAAACAATGACCGCAACAACGCAAGTGGCATATAATACACTACTACTCAAGCATCTAACTTCCGGTGAAAATATTCAAAATGTAAACAAATCGGCTCTTAATAGAATTGGGATTTGTGTCTTAAATATATAGGATATGGATTAGTTTTTTGCCAAGTAAGAACTTTAATTAGTTGAGCGATGTTGTAGAACTGAGAAAATAAATTATATATGCTAGAAACATATTTTGAAAAACAAAAGGAATGCCCGTGAGTCACGTTCAAATTTTTTGGCTGTAAAGATGCTTAAAGTCAGCTCACGAGTATTAGCATGAGTTATCTACCATGACCAGAAGAAGTACTGGGCGCAAAAGAAGAAAAAGTAAAACATCGCCGAACACAACGCCTGATTCAGAACAACAAGCTGCCAAAAAATCAAAACAACTTGAATCGACATCAGAGTCTGTATCGAAGGTCGAGCCAATCGAAAACACTGAATCAGTTAATAAAAGTGACCAAAACTTATATGATAGTCAAGCCACAGAAACTCTTTCTGAAACCATAGAACCTACATGTCATTCAGATACGGACCAATCAACGGACACTGAAACATCAACGAATATTTCTCCGCATCAAAGTACATTGGAACCAGTTATTATGGATGATTCAGTGTTTCAAAGTCAAGCACAGACTCAGCAGACGCAGCAGGAAGCTGCACAGTTAACCAGTACTCCTATGTACCAAATTCCGCAGGGATTCACACATGTGTCTGCGATACCACAGTTGCCACCAATGCAGCCTATGGCCATTCCCCAGCCTGGTTTATCAGAAAGTGATGTTTTTTGGATTGCCTCAGTCATGAAGCAGATGTTATCTAGTGAGATTGAGAAATTAGTAAAAGAAAGAGTTGAAAGAGAGACTGCTGATCTAAAAACTGCAATTAGTTCCTTGCAGGCCGAAAATCTGAAATTAATTGACAATGTCAGCAAGATGGAGGTAACACTAGCGACAAAAGTCGACGATTTAGAGCAATACAGTAGGCGCTCATGTTTACGCATTGCTGGCATTGAAGAGAAAGAAAATGAAGATACCAGTGAATTAGTCTTGGAACTCGCAGACCGATTGAATATAGATGTCCGACCTGAGGATATTGAAGTCAGCCACCGAGTTGGCCCAATACGAAGAAGACGAAATGCTAATGTCGACGGTGCCGATGATTTAGGAATGATGGTTGATTCTCAACCCTCGAAAAGCAGGGAGATTATCATCAGGTTCAGGAATAGAAATGCACGGTTAGCTCTCTTAAAGGGCTGTGCTGTTCTGAGGAAGAAAAGAGAAAAAACATACATAAATGAAGACCTTACTCAAGCAAGGAAATCTCTTGCCTTCCAGTGCAGACAACTGAAACGTGATAACAAAATTCAAAAGACCTGGGTCTATAATGGAAATATAAACATCACGGATCATAGTGGAAAGAACGTGAAAATTTCTCACATTTCAGAACTTGTAAAATATGGTGTCCAGATCACGTAAATGGTCCACGAATTCTATCATTATTCATATACTGATAACCTCAGAATGGACGGAAAATATCTTAAAACGTTGAATATACGGCTGAACTACTGCTTAGTTACTGATGAATGAACATGATCTTGAACTGGGCCAGCTCACGTGATTGTCATTAAAACGATATGTGTGCCAGAAGTGAGGACTCTGACAGGATGCGGGGAAGCACATGCTCGTCTGGGTCTCCACGGCTGGCAGACAAATTGTTAAGGTTCCCATTTTTCCCATGTTGTGTGCTGGTGTATCGGTGGCGAAAGGCTCTGTTGAAATTTTGCAGAAACGCAGACTCATTCGATTATTTTGCAATTAATGCCAAAGCATGATTCGAAACGATGGCTCTGGTGGGACTGTGCAGATGCACAGACCCACCGGAACTCTCGTGGCTTGCCTAGCCGATTGACACCAACATCTCATAGGCTGGCTCATTTATTGGAAGATATTTGGTTCTGAAGGCCTGTATTATATTATAGTCCACTAACTGTTACTCAAAAATATCTCCATAATCAACCTTTGTATTCGAGGCACTTTTGCAAACAGTGCGGACCCTGATGAAGTGCAACGTAATGCTGCATTTCATCAGGGACTACACTGTTTGTAAAGGTAAAAAAAAGATCTTCAGATAAAAGAATACAATGTTTTAAAAACTATAACCTGACACCCCTAGATATGTACAATGGGTTATCCCAAGTTTATTGTATCAAATCAGAATGAAGAATTTATTAGTAACATTGAAGGGTTAATATTGCTAGACCGCTGACATCTAATAATTAGTAAAACAGCAACAACAAAAACAACAACAACAACTAGGCACAAAACTTGTTTTGACCTTATATGGATCTTGTACTAGAAAGTCATATTTGTCTATACACAATGTACGAGTTGCCATCGTGTGACCCCATTTCAGAATGTTTACAACTACTAATTCACTAATACACACTACTATTATTAGTACAAATCTTGAATTATAACGGTCTTTTCCATAAAGCACAAGAAGACATTCCAAAATTATACCAGTCCGGGCATGAGAAAACGTGTCCTTTCCCAGGAGCGCTCACCAAGGTAAATATAGCGTATCCTTAAGTTCTATATCTGAAAATTTCAGGGTTGTTGCAACTCGGTTTGGACCGCCTGTGAGAAGTGGGACACGTTTTCTCATGACGGCGCTTACGAATTCCATTTTCAACCCATATTTCATATTTACCTACCATATCATGCATGGGCATGGGACATTTTATATGCTCGGGCCGGGCCACGATGTTGCGGAACTCTCTTTTTTGTGTGTGCTTGTCTCGGCTGGTCATGAGCTTTTCTTGCTCATCAATGTCGAAATGCCAACCTCTGTTCGCATTTTGGCATTTTTTTTGTGAAATGAATGCAACAGATAAAAATTTTGGAGCAAGAAATGTCCTTGATTTTTGGTATTTTCGTTTTTGTGAACGGATGAAATATCATGCTCAGTTGGGTCGAGCATGGATGAATTTTTTTTTTTTTTTTTTTTTTTTTTTTTAACCTCTTGACCTGGTCTATGTTGATGAGCAGCTTAAAACGATATTTCAAAAGGAGGTCGTTATTGACATGGTACAAATGTGAAAATGCATGTCGTAGGACCTGGTACCTTCCCTTGATATTTCGTTTCGATCAAGCTTAGAATGCTGGAGCCTCCGACATAATTGAGCCGCGACATGAGATTTCCCACAATGTGGTATGTGCGACTAGCAGAGCCTCAGGTCAGCCTTGCATATCAGGAAGAACCACTCCAAACATCACGATACTTGGACTTATATGGATTAATTACATCTATTGACCTCATGATGTCCTGATACAAGCACTAAATATGGAAACCATATAGATTTAATTAATATAATGACCTGGGGTGGTGGTCTTGATAAAACCTTGCTAGGCCGAACAATATTTCTAGACACTGCAGATTCAGATCAGCTGGCTTCTAGTGAGGTCATCTGATCAGGTCTGCACTGTTTATATTTCAATTCGAAGCTTATACTGTTTTTTGGTTTTAAAAGAACAACAATTGGGTAGAATTTGAAATTAGTTGAGGTTATTCGGCATGGCAATGGTTGAAATATGTTTGAGAGATGTCCATGCCTCCGTTGTCGGAGTGACCGGAAGGAACAGACATCACATGGACCAATGGCATGATTCCTTTTGCCTGATTTCACAACCTGAACCAAATGGATTGGTTGAAATTACTTATCAGCAATATTGCATGCTGGGAAGGCGAGAACTTTAAAACTGAAGATCTCACCTCTCTGGGGCAGATTTTGGCTTGACTTAGAGAGTGAATTTGGCAAAGGGTTTCGGCATCGGGTTTTAAAAATTATTATTAAATTAAATAAATTATCGCTCCAGTTTAGGACTTGTAAAATAAATTGTCAAAATTGAGGTTTTTATTTTATTGACTTGAGAAAAAAGAAGAACACAACGCGAAGGAACAGTATTACACTAGTTATTTTGGTACCGTGCCACAGCATATTGACAGTGGTACATGAGTTATTTTGGATGCCGTTCTCAGGATAGAACTGTATCAGTGACTGTGTATAGAACTTGATCAGTGAACACCATGGTACTACACTAGTTATTTTGGTGTCCGTGCACAGTATCAAACTTTGGGAACCATACAGACGTCGCTGGAAGTTGCATTGGTAAGTCTTTTTGACTTTACTTATCTGGGCTTTCTCGTACATTGAACAAATTAAACTATTTGACAGTTATCAGTTAGTTGTCATATATAGGTTTAATCTGCTACTTGAAAAATAGTACCTTATATCCATTTGATTTTTTTCCCCCCGTTTTACAAGGTGTTAAGAAATAGATTATTTTTGTTAGTTTGAAAAATAATAATTAATAATTGAAAGCATTTTTTAATTACATAATTGGACTCATTTAATTAAAATTCAATATGGCAGAATTTCGAGACTTAAGAGAAGCTAGTGATGAAAAATCCGAATGTTTAATTTTTCTTACTGTTATTTTAACATGGATAGGAAATAAAGATAAACCAGAAGAGTGTAAACATATTAAGGTCTTCGATGGTTATTTGGATAAAGATTTGGTTAAGGACATTGAAAGAATAGCATTTTCGAGTAATATTGTAGTAATAGCCAGTGATGAGAAAAAGGGCAAAGATTTTAGTAATAAATATAGACCAAATGATAGGGGCAGACATACGGACAGACACTAGGGCTAAAAATAAAGATTTTATATACTGAAGCTGTTTTGAGAGCATATAAATAAGTAACTAAAATTGATAGAGTTGATTTTAATTATAAAGTGAGGAATTAATTATCTAATATGGATTTTTTAGACACAATTAGTTGGAAATTTTATTTCAAAGAATAATAGCATGTAAATTTATGAAAGGCTTCAGTCAGTTTTGATTTTGAAACTATATCAAGTTGTTCTATTACAAAAAAACTGGGTAGATCATGATCAGTTAGATATTAAAGGAATTATTGCTTTCTTAAGAAATTTGTAGATAGCCGTATGTATTTGATATTCTGTGAGAGGTAGAATGTTTGTTTACTTTTTGTCAAAAGTAATTTGAAGGTGTTGTGTACCTTGTTAACCTTGTGGATCTGTGATGCTGATTTTGTGCAAGCTTGCGTTTTGACTTAAGTGGTCAGATATTATATCTGGTACAACTGTTTTGTATTGATCAAGTATGATCAGCCATTTTGAAGGTCAATGTTTATATTGAGATTGTAAGTAGCTATATAGCAAGCATGATGCCATATTTTGTGTAAAGTGGTAGTTGACGCTTTCTTACTGGAGTCTCTGAGTAAGGATTAGGGTTTGTTTATACATGAGAAGTTGCAAGTTAGCGACGACCCTTGGGGTCCTTGTTATTTTATCACAGGTTGAACAAGTATGAAAGGTGTGTTAGAAGCATGTAGTTTGTTCGTATATATAGAAGTTTGAATTGGTAAGTTTTGTGGAAAGCAGTGGTATATTTTAGCACTCAGTAGTGCGTTGTTGCAACAGGTGTATTTATTGACTTAGTAGTCAGATATTTTCCGATGCTAATGTTTTGGCATTTTGGCAAATTCATGGTCAAGCTACTTGAATAGGTCAATGGGGTTATTGAAAAGAGACTTGTAAGTTGTTAAAGAACAAGCATAATGACATATTTTGTGTTAGACGGTAGTTGACGTCTACTTACTGTAAGGTCTCACGTAAGGACATGGGTTTTGCATACAAGTAAAGGTTGATGTTAACAACCGCTCATTTAGGTCTGTATGAGTTAAGATATATTTGTATGACTTGTTGAGCAAGTGTGTTAGAGACTAAGATTTATTTTTATATAAGTGCATTGATGCACGGAAATGTAGTTTCATAAAATAGGAGACTTGTTGATGGGTTATGGAGAGAAGTTTGGTTAACATTTGCATATTTTGATGCATGTTGTGGATGAGTCGCTATCTAGACTTACAGGCAAAGTATTAATGACTTGTTAATGCTAATTGGGTCAGTTGAGGATAAGGTTATTAATATGACTAATCATTTAGAGCAAGAAATAAGAGAAGCCAGGACAATCGTGGTATTGTTTTCAAGGCTTAATACGGTAATAGGGCTGTGCCATTGTTAGGCAGGACAAGGGTTGATAAGGATGATGAAACTTTTAGCATATTATAAGTTAGAATCTAATTATTTGGCAATCAACTCAGATAGATCACAGTATATTTTATTAACAGAAAACTCAAGTTAAAGATTGTGTTCAATCAGGCTTGCAAATCTGTAATGTAAAAAGTCCTATAAGAAATGCTAATGTTGGGCTTAATTGTCTTTTAAGTAACTTCAATCAGGATAAGGTTCATGTCAAGAAATTTTGCAATGTATGGATACATCAAACCACTTTACCAACTGCGTTTTATTTGTCTAATGATAATTATTTGGTTATTTTGGATAAGCCAACAGTATTTCACTTGTCATGTAAGAAAGAAGAAAGTAGAAGACAGCAAGTTGATCCACCATTTGGTTTTTTAACATTACATAAGTCGTGTCAGGCTACTTCAAATCATTTTTCATTGTTAGGGTATTTTGAGGGTCATTCAACAGAGAATATCGAAAGCTTTGCAAGTAATATGTTGAAGGACTATAATATTTCTGACTTAAGGGTTTGGGATGACATAAATCGAATTGTTCCTTTTAGCAATGATACTATTAAAATTCCACCTAAATTGGCTAACTTAGAAGATTTTCCATTGGGTAATTTGGTTGAAGACTTACGAAATAAATGGCAGATTGAGCCTATGGCAACAGAACATTTCCTACTATGGGGTTACTTGATAATTGTTATGTCTGTTATCATTATTCTTTGTGTTTTGGCTACATGCTTACTAAAATGTTAGTTCAAAATTCTAAAAAATATGCCCTGCCTTGTCATGAGAAAGCCCAAAATAAGGGAAGGTCATAAGACGAAATCAAGGTAGAAGTTGCCACCTCGCTACTGACAGACAAAGAACGACCGACTACATCCAACCAATTCATCAAGGAGAAGTTTGTGGAGCTGGACAAAAAAATAGACATTTTTATAGTTATTGAATAGACCTCCACTTCGTTTCAGATAATGGAGAGTGACAATGGATACGTCCTCTGCAAGGACAGTTTTTATAACCTGTTGGAACTTGAAGATGAAGAATCAGAGCATGAATGTTGGCTGAGGATGAACATTCCAAATTTTGTAGACAATCATTTTCAACCCCTAATGAGTGTCACAGAACAGGTGGTTGTAGATATAGCCATAGACAAGATTACGTCAGGAAACAATAAAGAAAGTGAAAACTGTAACGTAGAAACTCTTCTCAAAATGTGTTTTGAGGCCAGAGATTTAGTTATATGATGTACTCCTTTCTTGAAGACTCAAAGAACCTACCCAGGGCATGTCTACATGTTGATATGCTATCATTTGGGAATTCAATTGTATTCAGATGTAGAATACAGATACCTTTCCTATATAGACCCGAAATATATTAAGACTCGTGTTAGATGGTCTATGGCATTCCAAGCTATTTATGGGAACCATTAAGCATCTCAATTCTATGGACAACCTATGATGCTGAACAATGACTATATTTCTTTCAGAAGCCATGTCTGAAGGGATAGCCAGCTCAAGTGTACCCACTGATCCTTCACGGGTGAAAGAACTCCTGGAGGAAATGTACAAGCTCTATAACATCGATTTGTTACCACTTCGGAAGTGTATCCTTGGTGTTCACCTTATTGCAGAATTCACGGAACAAACAATGCTTCAAGATGAGAGGGAACTTAATCTAATCTCCTCTCTTTGTTTATGGAAGACGCGGACAGACGCAGAGACGAACCCTATATCAACGAACTCTTTATCTATGGATGACCAGCAGTGTGACGAAGATAAGGACTAGAGGAACTCCTAATATAAACTTATATTGAAGATGTGTATAATCAAGACTTTTTATGTTACATGCCTTCCTATGTTATGCATTCATAGACAATCACATGAGGCTTAAATCTTATGCCTCATGGCGATTGTCTGGCATCATCGGGAGGAATGTAGCACTTTCATTAGGTGCAGTACGGTACCTTATGAAAGTATATGTGGACCAATTTTAACAGTTATGAAACATTTAAGTGACACTTTTAATTAAAGATTTAATATCAGGAAGAACCACTCCAAACATCACAATACTTGGACTTATATGGATTAATTACATCTATTGACCTCATGATGTCCTGATACAAGCACTAAATATGGAAACCATATAGATTTAATTAATATAATGACCTGGGGTGGTGGTCTTGATAAAACCTTGCTAGGCCGAACAATATTTCTAGACACTGCAGATTCAGATCAGCTGGCTTCTAGTGAGGTCATCTGATCAGGTCTGCACTGTTTATATTTCAATTCGAAGCTTATACTGTTTTTTGGTTTTAAAAGAACAACAATTGGGTAGAATTTGAAATTAGTTGAGGTTATTCGGCATGGCAATGGTTGAAATATGTTTGAGAGATGTCCATGCCTCCGTTGTCGGAGTGACCGGAAGGAACAGACATCACATGGACCAATGGAATGATTCCTTTTGCCTGATTTCACAACCTGAACCAAATGGATTGGTTGAAATTACTTATCAGCAATATTGCATGCTGGGAAGGCGAGAACTTTAAAACTGAAGATCTCACCTCTCTGGGGCAGATTTCGGCTTGACTTAGAGAGTGAATTTGGCAAAGGGTTTCGGCATCGGGTTTTAAAAATTATTATTAAATTAAATAAATTATCGCTCCAGTTTAGGACTTGTAAAATAAATTGTCAAAATTGAGGTTTTTATTTTATTGACTTGAGAAAAAAGAAGAACACAACGCGAAGGAACAGTATTACACTAGTTATTTTGGTACCGTGCCACAGCATATTGACAGTGGTACATGAGTTATTTTGGATGCCGTTCTCAGGATAGAACTGTATCAGTGACTGTGTATAGAACTTGATCAGTGAACACCGTGGTACTACAGAAATCACATGCCATGGCTCATATATGTTTCCTCTGATACTGTCTACCAAGTGGTCCTATTAGGTATTCTAACCCCTTAGGGTACTGCGTACTTTTGCAAACCATGGATACCCAGATGGAGTGTTGTATAATACATGTACGGCACTTAATCTGGGTCTACAATGTTTGCTAGTGGCCTCTCAATATAGTGTATATACAATGGATCATCAGGGTGTGTTGTGTCGGCCTAGAGGGAAGAGTCCATTGATGCATAAAGGGGTAAATAGGGCTACCAGTAGATAGTTTCATCGAAGGTATAAAAATTAAGCAGTCAACAACAAAAATCCAGTTTTCGTTGTCTCCCTTAGACAACGTGTATTGGTAATAGATTCGTGCTGACCCGCATCTGACGGGGCTAACCAATATCTATAAAACTTGACTTTACAAGTTAATATGCCTTTATATATAAGCATATTATCAGAAACATGTCATTACATTTAATAGTACTATAGAATGTACAATTGACTTACCAATTTGTTTATGATTTTCCACCCACAACAGTAATTGTCGTTCACGGTCCGGTAATTAAAGGTCAAAAACGTGTGTTTCGTGTAGCCGATTTATTGTTGTATACTGTTCGACAAAAGTAATGCATGGGAAACCAATCCTTTATATGTCTTATATATATATATATATATATATATATGTATATAAATTATTACAGATTTTGGTTCCTTGTGAACATGTCATCACAAAGCGGTTGCTTTGCCATGCAGTGAAGACTCAGATGAAATGTCGCCAAGTGCAGCATTTCTTCGGGGTCTGAACCGTTTGACAAAGCAAATCCATTATAAGATAAAGAAATGTAATATTTTGGGATATATAGATTGTGACCCTCAATATATAAATGTATATCCTGATTTTATTGTACTAAGCTTTGTGCAAAAGCCCATTCGTCTGAAAAATGGGTAATATATTTACTGCATGCAGTCTTCTATTAAAAATAATCCATATATAACGGAAAATATGCTTACTTTGATAACTATGTAAATAGATTTGTATCAACATTGTTTATCATATGACGTCGCGTTTGGGAGTGAAATAATGCCATGCAATAAAACCTGTAAACCACTAGCGGTTTATTGATTTTCGGGAAACGTTACGACGTGCATAACAACGTTGCGTTCATAATGACAAAATTATAACGTCTTTATGGCAGAAATGAGATTTCAAAATAATCTTAATGTCATATGATAAATAGAATCTAACATTCGTGCTCTTGTATTATTGAATTTGTTGGGCTCGTTGCGAAAAAGAGATAAAATGCTCAGCAAGCCTCGCATTTAATCTCTTTTTCCAAACTCGTTTAATAGATTTAATAAAGCATGAGCACTCATGTAAGATCCTCTATTTCTGATTTCACCTTGTAAAGATGAAGAGAAATCATTATAGCAAAAAGTTGCATTGGCCTCTTAATTTAAACTTACAGTGAAAACAAAATCATCCAAGTATCGCAGATATTTTATGGATTAAAGAAGATGTACAATTCTCCTAATGTATTTTTTTTCTCCTACATGGCAAACTTTTATAAATTTCAAATTAGCCTAATTAACGTCCATATATTGTAAAAACAACAATTTCATCCCTTTTTTTATTACAATGTTTACCTATTTACACATATGGTTTTCAAACTTTGTACATATTTGTTTGTTTTGTTGTATAGACATACCCTTTCTCTCCTTCTGTCATCTTTCACTTTATTGCTGCCGCGCTCCTGGCAATATTTACATTCAAATTGTTAATTACTATTTATTACCAAATTATAAAAAACATGCCTCCGTAGAAATGATGTGTCCACTCTTGCCAAGTGCTATATTTGTTTCACTTGTTGATTGTATTACTTAGATGACTATAGCATTAAACATTTATAGGGCAAGAATAGGACTACACCATTATCGACATTCAAAAGTTAAAGGGCTCGGAACACTGAATAATTTTGAATTAGTTACATTTCTTGCAATGTTATTGTATCAATCAGGAGACGTCAAAAAAATCCCGGACCTAATTCAGCTAGTGGCACTGAATCTGATGATTCATTTCAGTTTCCCCCTCTTCAAGGTAATCTTTTCATGGTTCACTATAACGTTCAAAGTCTTGCTAGCAAAACTGATATCATCGAACCTGAACTTACTAATTTTGATATTATTTCTTTGACTGAAACTTGGTTGAATGACTCTATATCTAATGAAGACCTCAAGTTTAATGAGTTTCAAGATCCATTTAGGAGAGACCGTGTAGGTGATAGTCACGGTGGTGTTATAGTTTATGTTAAGCGTGGTATTCCATGTAAACGCAGACTTGATTTAGAATTAGTTAATATCGAATGTGTCTGGATCGAAATAATTGTTAAAAACAAAAAGTTGCTAATAGGGACATTCTATAGACCACCAACTGCTTCTCCTGTTGTACTATCCGATATAGAAAATTCAATTGGTCTTGCTACTGATACTGGTGTTGAGGATATAGTTGTAACTGGAGACTTAAATCTAAACATGCTAAATCAACATTCTCGGATGAAAATTACAGATCTATGCCAAACATATAATTTAACACAACTAATAAATGACCCTACCAATTATACGGAAACGTCTTTTTCCATTATAGATCTAGTGTTGGTCAGTAATTCTCATTCAGTTGAAATGTCTGGTGTAAGCCAACCATTTTATCACAAGATGTCCGATACCATTGTCCAGTATATGTGATATTCACTTTTAAGAAGCCAGTGTTAAAGTCCTTTTTACGTGAACTATGGTTGTATAGCCAAGGTGATTTTATTTTGTTTCGACAATTTGTAGCTGACTTTAACTGGGATTCTATCAAAAGTGAGGATGTTAACCAATATGCTTTAAACTTCACTGATAAGCTCATTAACTTTGCTCAGGACTGCATTCCACACAAACAAGTTAGAATTAGGCCACAAGATTTACCATGGATCAATGGCACAATCCGCAAGCTTATGCGAAAACGCAATCGACTCTATAAAAAGTACAAACGTAATAAAACTGTAGAAAATTATGAATTATTTAAGGATATAAGAAATAATGCAACTTCAAACCTTCGTAAATCTAAGAAAGAGTATTTTAAATCCTTAGCAGATAAACTAAAATCAGCAAGTCTAGCTACGTCAGATTACTGGAAAACCCTTAAATCGTTTATAAAACCGTCAGTCAATACGTCAATTCCTCCTATCTGTCATAATGGGTCTTATATTTCTGACAGTAGCGATAAGGCAAAATTATTAAATGACTTCTTTGTAAGTCAAACATCATTAGACGATTCAACTGCCACACTCCCAAATACTGATCTACCTGCCAATAACACACTTCACAATATAATAATTACAGAAGAGGAAGTTCGGTCTGTTTTACAAACACTAAAACTGGGGAAATCTTCTGGTCCTGATAATATTAATAATAGAATTTTGAAAGAAATAGCATATCCTATCTCCAAACCATTGTGTGATCTTTTCAATTATTCTTTATCACATGGTATTTTCCCCGACGTATGGAAACAAGCAAATGTGTCTCCGCTGTATAAAAAAGATGACCCTTCTCTTGTATGCAATTATAGACCAATATCTCTCTTAAGTTCGATTGGTAAAGTTATGGAAAAAATAATTCATAAGCATACGTTCAATTATTTTAATGATCATTCTATAATAACGTGTTTGCAATCCGGTTTTGTTCCTGGAGACTCGACTGTAAATCAATTAGTTGATATTTATAATACTTTTTGTAAAGCCCTAGACAACGGTTTGGAAGTACGGGCTGTTTTTTGCGACATAAGCAAAGCTTTCGACCGCGTTTGGCATAAAGGTCTCATATACAAACTGAAAAGGGCTGGTATAAATGGGTTATTACTCGATTGGTTAAGTGACTATCTTACAAATAGGAAACAAAGAGTTGTCATTCCAGGGGGAAGATCTAACTGGCAGTTTATCAGAGCTGGCGTACCTCAAGGATCTATTCTCGGCCCACTGCTATTTTTATTATACAAAAATGATATTGTTGCTGATATACAATCATGTGTTCGACTTTTCGCTGACGATACCAGCTTGTACATAATAGTAGACAACCCTATCAGTGCTGCAGAAATGATTAATACTGATTTAGAAACTATTCATAGATGGGTGGAAAAATGGTTAGTAAAATTTAATCCCTCTAAATCTGAATCACTTTTGGTTTCCCAGAAAAATAATAGAAACATGCACCCACCATTAATAATGAATGCAGTTTATATCAATGAAGTTCAACATCATAAACACTTGGGTGTTATTTTATCAAACGATGGCACTTGGCATGAACATATTAATTTAATCACTTCTAAAGCATGGCAAAAGATATATGTCATGCGTAAACTAAAATTTATGCTTGATAGGGACTCTCTGAACAAAATTTATATTTCCTTTGTACGACCTACTCTTGAATATGCTAATATCGTATGGGACAACTGTACACAATATGAGGCAAATGAAATTGAAAAAATACAAACAGAGGCAGCCAGGATAGTTACTGGGGCAACCAGACTTGTCTCTTTAGATATGTTATCTAAGGAGACCGGCTGGGAATCATTACGGGACAGACGCTACAAACATAAAATGTGCCAATTCTACAAAATGATAAAAGATTTAACACCTACCTACTTAACGTCTTTAGTTCCTTCAACTGTTGAAAACACATCAGCGTATAATCTACGTGACTCTCAAAACATTAGGCCTTTACTTACAAGAACACAGTTATATTATAAATCTTTTTTACCGTCATGCATTAGAGAATGGAATAATATTCCTCTTAATATTCGAAATTCAACCTCTCTCGCAAGTTTTAAACAACAGCTTAACAATAGCAACATTAAGGTACCAGTCTATTACAGTTCAGGCAACCGATTGCTACAAATACACCATACTAGGTTAAGAACTAGTTGCAGCTCTCTAAATCAGCATCTACACTCTAAAAATATCATTGGCGACCCATTATGTGCTTGTGGCAGAGTAGAAACAACAAACCATTTTCTATTAGAATGTCCACAATATATTCAAGCTAGAAGAGATATGATCACTACATTGTCTACTTTTGTGTTCCGAGTCTAAATAACTTATTATATGGAGTCACAACTCTTAATAACCACTACAACAAGTTAATATTTCAATCAGTTCAGAAATTCATTTCTGACAGCAAACGTTTTAAATTAGATTAAGGAGCGTGTCTCTCTCTCTCTCTCTCTCTCTCTCTGTCTCTCTCTCAACTTCTATATTGACCAATATGTAATGCATATAGAGTAGTCATAATGTTTTGATGTGAATATGTCTATATGAAAAGACAGTATTTTCTCATAGAAAATTTCTATAAATATGATTGATGATCATTTGATCTTTAAATGATATTGTTTTCACCAGAATATATATATTTATAGCAACTTATATATGTTGTGAAACGGATTTGAATAAGTCGTCAAGACTTCTTTCTGAATCCCATTTTATAAACTCTGTAATAGATTGTATGTATGCTCTTGTTTGTACACATGTAAAGAGTTTATCAAATAAAATATGTTTAAACTAACTAATACACTACTATAGTGTTAATCGAAGTGACTGCAATGTATATGTACGCCAGTGTAAACTATAAGTTGTCGTATCAACTTTAGCCCTTTTCCAACTGGAACAAAAACACGCTTAATCATTCCCCTCAGATGTACAGATATTGAGAGGATGTAGACCCTAGGGTCATATGTTAATGTCTTACTCATGCTTGTGCCTGCTAGATGTGAAATATGGCATGAGCTACACAGCTTAAGAGAGATCCACAGATGCCTTAACATACCATAAACTCATCTATGAACCTTCGACTCAGGTGAGCTAAAAGTATACAAAACTATATAATCCTAGCTTAGAACTGGTTCAATCCAGGAAGACCCGTCCTTACATGACTGAAAGATTGTGATGGGACGTAAAGAATCAAATCAAGCAAACAAATACACGGCATTCTACAAGTCGAATCGAGGGTTCGCTGAAACTACCTACTTTCATTATAATAAAGGGTACCATTGTAAAGCTTTTATCTTTGAAACGTAAAAGAAAATCGGTATTTACCTTTAAGTATTTTAACCAAAACATATAGCCACGTATGTTGTGGGTACTCAAAAGACCCGTTTCAATGAGACGTTTCTTTTGAGCACCCAAAATATAATGGCTCTGTAGGTCAGCATTTTTTTCAAAACAGCGTTCAGGGCAGGTAAGTTTGATCTATATGCCTGGGCTGTAAGGATAATTTATGCAGAGGAGAGAGCACAAATGAACAGAGAAGTAAAATATTTATTCAATGCGAAATGGAAAATTGGATTTCTTGCGCGGCAGATCAGACACGGCAGCACGATGCTGTCATCTTTGACCCCAGCAAGTGACGTGTGACCGCGTGACATTACGGACCAATCGTTGCAGCCTTTCTTGGTCGAACTTGGGAGAATATAAAAACGTGGATCGATATGTCACTTATCATTAGTTGATAAAGAAGGCGTTACCCTGTCAAAATTGATGGGAGATTATGGAGTCGAAACTAAATTGTTTCCAAAAATCTCAAAAACGAAATAAAAGTAAAAGAAGATTAGATCGAAGTTATCAATGAGGGCAATATCTGAATAACTCAGTGTAGGAAAAATGCTGGTCAGATATACCGTTTCCGAGTTTTTGAGCGCAAAGGGCTCCTTTAGTAGTATAGATATCGCCCACTTCATACCACTGACCTGTTTTCACGTCAAAGAATTATAATCATTTTTGAATCTGAACCTTTCAAGCTGTGCATACCTATAACCACAGAATAAAACGGCATTGTAATTTAATGTGTGGTTACTTATACATGCATTGTCCATCAAATGTTAGATTTGCAACAAGTTGTACCAATTCAATATTTAAAGCACAATGCGCAATTCTTATGACGTTATTGTAATGCAGAATTTACATTTCCGAGATTATTTTATATTTGTATATCTAGTTGGACTAAAACACGTCGAACCTAATACCAGAAAAAATATTAAAGACGAATATTTCTTTAATCACAAAATAATTAAGTATTAAGAATAAAAAAAGTTTTCCATTTATTTTCGCGAGTAGTTTTCATATACCAGCTTTAACATTGGTAGTTTGTAGTTATGGGTTCGTAAGATGGGCTTTATCCCAACGTGACTCATATGGTGATGTTCAGTTTATAACTGTTCATATAGTCATGTAATGTGACATTATGCGATTCATTGAAAGTGCATTCTCAACATCGTTGAGCTTGTATTCTAAAATATTTTAGTTCATGAAATGCGTCTCTTTTTCTACATTTATACTTTGTACACAATCACAGTGAGGTGACGAAACAAACTTACAGTTAAAATCATATATTTGTCCAATCGAGTATATGCAGCTGCAGCTGCTTAACTTAACTATGATCGTGTGCAAAGTAAGAAGATACAATTTAAAAAGATTTAGTTCGGATTTTCATTCTTTTGCAATTTTGCACTGTTTATAACATATGATTGCATACTTTTCGTCCTATATAACTGTCTGCTTCATGTCATAGCTTTTGCTTATTGATATAACAATATGTCCATGTACATAAGTAGGGTCCAGCTCCCGGTGTCCAGCTGAACTACCATACAGAATTGACTCAGCACCATATCTGCACAATGGGGACTCTAAAAGCACTTTTTGTGTTGGTGGGAGCTGACTTTGTGATGGAATTGGGCTTAGCCTCCGGCTATTAAAGACTGATTTGATTTTTAACTATTAAAATAGTATTAGTTTGATATGTCATAATATACGCCTAAACCCATGAATGCCATTCAAAACCGCAGTTTTATTGGCATGTATGGGTTTACCCAAGATCGTTATATACGCACTACAACTAGAGTTAAGTATTAGTCTTTGTGACCTAGACATGTATATTATTATTATATTTGATTGACTAGAAACTGTTAAGTTTACGTCAAATGAATGAGCCATGGCATGAGATTTCCAACAATATGGTATGTGCGACCAGTAAATCCTCAGATCAGCCTGCGCATACGCGCAGTCTGATCATAGTCTTTGCTAGTTGCTTGAATATTATATGAGTGTTAAGCTACTGACTGAACATAATTTGGAGTTTCTAAGCTTAAAAGGGGGCTGCACAGGCTCGTCTGAGTCTACACTTGTCAGAGGGTCTGGATGTGGTATAACGATTTGTGAATAATGGCCCTTTTTTATAATGAATAGTGAATAATGAGCCAAAAAATAATGAATAGTGAATAATGAGATCCTAAAAATATTGAATAATCCTATTTTTTAATGAATTGAAGAAAAATTTAATGAATAGATTTCTTTGCCACCTTTCTTACTTATAATGAATAATTGGTCTTAATTCAATGAATAACCCAAAATTTTAATAAGATGAATAATGGGCCAAATTTTTAATGAATACTGAATACCAGACCCCCCCCATCCAGACCCTCTGGTCAAAATGACACATTGTTGGAAATCACGTGTCATGGATCAATTATAATCTGTTCTGTTCCATATTCTTCAGTAAGCGATCATCACTCAGAGACTACAACAGAACCCACAACCAGTACCACTACTAGTACAAGTACTTCAACTACTACAAAGCAAACAACAACTAAACTTCCAGCAAAACCGACAGCTACTTCCATAGCAACTCCTACATCCATGGCAACAGACATCATAACAACTACACAGCCAGTTTCAGGTAGATTTGTTTGATTTGATTCTTTACGTCACATCAACAATCTTTCAGTTAAACAGGGACGGGTCTTCCTGGGTTGAACCAGTACTAAGCTAGGATAAATGTGTCTTGCTCAAGGACAGTGTTTCTCCAAAAGTTTCAGGTAGACTTCAGAGGGGGGACAGGAGATCTGCCCTCACCCCCCCCCCCCCCCTGGAAAATCACAAGTGGCTGTAGGTTTCATAAAAAGTTATGGTACAGGCCCCCTCGCAAAAGCAATTGGACCCTCAGGTCCAGTTGCTGATCGAGGGACATCTGTAATACGTTGATGACTGAAAAAAGAAAAAAAACGTTCAAGACCTCCCCCCTATCCTTTACGGAATTTCTGAGTGGTATTTGGATCCTCTCTCCGCTCATAAACTAAAAAACTTGTCAGAGTTGGACCCCCTCCGACAAAAAAATGTGTAATTTTCATTCTCGGTAATCGTTCGGGATATCTTAATGAAATTTCACATGATGACGTCTCTGTAACATAACAATGACGTCACTTGACGACCATGTGCGTGAGTTCCAATACAACTTATGTATATAGCCCTCACGTGACAGCCTGGGTAAGATAGCATGAGTAAGATTTTCTATCCCAGGGTAAAATCTCAGATATCCTTATCTGGTGTTCAAGAAATATCTGAAGAATACTAGATGAGTGTCTTTTGATATCAAGTTTACCAGGTAAGGCTTTGAGAATGCTTGTTGTAATCACAAGATTTGCTGAGTGATTCAACACGCATTCTCAAAGCCGAGCATGGTAAACTTGATATCGAAAGGCCCGAACCTGAAATTCTATTTATTAGTTTTTCCATTGTTTCACTCTTCAAAACTAGCTTTGTGATTATTCAGTGTCATGAGCGACGTCATTCAAAAAAGTGCAACGTCATCATGAAATGATAAAGGCGCGTGCCATGAGATAGACAATGTTTATCAGACAGCGTGCAACAGTACTGTTAATATGAGAGATGACTAATAAATACATTTATCAAGCACCCCTCATTTTAACTGAATTGTTTCAACAAAACCTAATCAACGTTTCCCATCTCACGGCATGTTACCTTTATCAGGTCATGATGACGTTGCACTTTTTGAATGACGTCGCTAATGACGCTGAATCAACACAAAAATAAAAATACGTCATAGTCGCTAGTTTGAAGAGTGTTCAACAATGGGTAAACTGATAAATAGAATACCAGGTTCGCGTCTTTTGATATCAAGTTTACCAGACTCGGCTTTGAGAACGCATATTGAATCGCTCGACAAGCCTCGCGATGTCAACATGTGTTCTCAAAGCCTTGCCTGGTAAACTTGATATCTAAAGACACTAACCTAGTATTCTATATGTACCAAAATCTTGTGTAGTGGTTCATTTCTCTACAGTTCATTGGACGTGTGGGAAATTCAGCACAGTAGAAAGCATAGCCCTTCAGCACCATCTTACTCACGAGCAGGCCACACAGTGTCAAGTTGCCAACAACCATGGCTCAGATGAGGCACTTGTTCTGATCAACTGTAATGTACCAGAGCCAAACACCTGGAAACAGGGTATAAACGTAAGTGTAAAATGTAAGTGAATATGAATAGGGACGGCCACAATCACAGATCACAGACCAACCTACAGCATGGCCATAGAGAGTTACACAGAAAGCAAAGGAACTAGCCCTCTTTTCTTCAGCAAGATAATTGCTAAATCAGAAAGGGCCACCAAGTACACACGCACATATTGGGAGAAACAATTAATAAACAACAACAGAATAACCACCTTAAGTTTATGATAAACGGGACAACTTTAATTTTGAAATAGTAAATTTTCCATTTCTCAATGGGGATGTTCCTTCCCCCCCCCCCTCCCTCCCCTCCCCCCCCCCCCCCCCCCGCGCTCCCCTTCCTATGGTTTATGGTTTATATATTTCGCAACTTATTCTTTTTTCAAGGGTATATTCTCATGTTGATGACTTCAACAATAGAAATAAATTTTTGACTTCTAAGTTATCAAAACAATGTTATAGATACTATAAACACCGTAAAGCTTTTTTTCTAAAGTGTATTACCGACACTCAAAGTTGATTGTTAAATACAATATTTGCTTAAAGACTTTTCTGCAACAAAGCATATCAGAACCTGTATTTTATGGCGATTTAGTTTATAAATTTAAAAGAATTTTGGGAAAGCCTAATGTATGTGATCAATTTAAAAGATTATTAAACAATATAAAAGAGTGGGATACAACATTGATATCATGCGCCAGTCTGCATGCCTGGTTGTAAACCCAATCACAGTTGATAGCTATGGTTTGCTCTTTAATTGCACGACGGTGGGCAAGGCCTCAGACTTTCTGACAGGCCATACAGCTTTAATCCGTTGGTTGGTGTCAGATGCTTGTTGTTGGCTGGGTCCACTGTAGCTCTACTTGATGTTTTCTTTAGCTCTGACTATCTGTGAGCCAAGAGCCCTTTTCTTTTTGTCTCATCACTTTGTTAATTTGATTTGATTGTTTCTCTGTGATGATACATTGCATTAGCTAGGACAACCTCCATGCGAGCTAAACAATTTTGTGTTTTAACAACAACATAATCTAGGGCGAAGATTTGGCACCAGTATGCATTTAAGCCCCTGCTGGCTTATGCTGCTGTCCATTCTAAAGTGGTGGTTCTGTTGTTGTTGATCTATTGTTTAATGTACTTCCCATTGTTTGTGGGGGTTCTGTGTTTGTTTTGTTATGCATTACTTTGTGTCTATTCAGGTTTTTGCAATTATCTTGAAGAGGAAGAGAGAGCTGGTTGCTTTGCTAGTATTGCCTTACTAATGTATTGTTACTATAAATGTTATGTTGCTCTTCCTCACGGGGCAGTGTGGTTGATCTGCAGTGTGTGATTGTGGTATGTCCTGATCATCCTCACTTACGTTTAGAATGGACAACAGTCGAGGGTAAAATCGTAGATATCCGTATACAGTGTGCAAAAATAGTAGTACTGTAAAAATCAACTTAATATTCGTGAATCAAAATTTGGCATTGAAATATTGCCTTAGTTTAATTTTGGCAAAATTTCAATTCAAAACCATTTTAAATGATTGTCTGTTCGCATAGGGACTACTCTAAGAGGAAAGAATATGCTTCCTATCAGGAGCAAATTATTTCCTTTAATACATAGAAGCCTCTTTAAAGACGTGGTCTCTTCGACGTTCAAACATACTCTATTATTCTAAAGTTGGTAAATAGATACAGATTATTCATGTCCATTTATTGCTTGTTATGTTACAAAGTTTTGAATTCGAAACTGCATTTCGCCGAAGATATTTGGGAGATTTTGTTTATACCTCCAACAGCGCCGAATAAAAATACCTGCCAAAGATAAGTGTTTTCAAGTGATTGTCTTATTTTTCACCATTGTCCTGTCGACAGGTGATGCAGAATTGTCATCAAATACCAACCTACACCCCTGTAGCTACCTTTATTGGAAGAAGTTACTATCCTTCCCAGGCAGAATCTGGCGTGTTCATGGGTTGCATCGAGAATGGCTTCAAGGTATTTAGATCATCAAAGTAGAAGATTATTGGGCCAGCTTGTGAGATGCTGGTACTTCATGCGTGGATCCAGAGGGGCGGGGCCAGGGGTCTGGACCCCCCCCCCTTCCTGAAATATCACGAAAATATGGGGTTTCTTAGATATACTGGTCCAGATCCCCTGAAAAATCACAAATCTACCAAGCCAGAATTCAATGGCGGGTCGATAATTGCCCGCTTGAAGTTGCATTTGGATCCTTCCTCCCCTCATCAACTAAAAAATGTTGTCCAAGTTGGACCCCCTCTGACAAAACTGTCTGGATCCGCGCATGTTCTTGCCGCATATGCGTAAAAACCCTCACCTCCTTTAAACAATCATACTGACATATTCAGTGAGGCTATAGGTCTAAAATTTGGTCAAAATAGCAATCTTCATTTACATATGCACAGACTGATCAAGTCTGGCGTGAGTCTAAATTGCTCCACAATGGGAAATGTACCAAAATGCATGTGCTGGCTATATTGTATTCGCAAATTCGCAGTTGTATTCGCAAGTTCAATTTCATACAAACAACAACTATTTGAAGATATTTTGTCCGTTTTAAGGTATTACGCATTATACCGTCTCTTAAAAGCTGAATTGGCGATTTAAAAACCGCTTAAAGTCTTGTTTTTTAAAGTGGCTATCGCAACGTTCAAACCCTCGTGTATACTTCCACAAAACGCTTTCAGGCGTGACTGTAACGGTATTTGAATTGGCTGAATCAATGGTCATTACTTAGAGGCCGTGGTAGAAGTATACAACATATCAATATATTTGACAGGTCACTTGCACCAAAATTACACTTCAATCAGGGAACTAATTCGCCAGAAGTGACATTATAGCTATAAGTGATAGTCAGCCACACTATGTGTGTACATGCAAAACAAGTCTCTAGTCTGCTTAAAAACGTTCAATATGATTAAAAATCAAATATTATATGTTTATATAGCCAGCAGACGATTTACATGAACTATCAGGCCTTATTTGTTATTTTTGAAAAGCAAAACAATTGAAAATGTTGTCTGCTGCAAAATATAGGTGGCGCTTTATGGGTTATTGTTTTCTGATTTGTCTTACAGCTTGGTGTGCAGCATTGTAACGACGTGCCTACAATAGATCATGTGATTGTCAATTCAACTGGATTGCAGAATGCGGACCATTTCTTTGTTATTAATTAAAACAAGAGGGTTAAGTGGCCCAGAATCGCTCACCTTAGTTTTGTTGTTTCTTTTTGTTTAGGTTTCTATTGGAAATTAGCAACATCCAATCTTGACATGTTTTTGACAGATCTAATTCGTTAAATCTATTTTTGTTGAAGGTCACCCAATGACCATTTCTGTCAAATGATTTTGAATTCTGATCAGCCATTTCAGGTGGATTTTTTAACGTTTCCCTTTGTTTTAATAAGCAACGCCTGATGGCAGTCATGATTTTATAGATCAAGTTCATTTAAGCTACATTTGAAGAATGTCTCCTCGTAAACATCCTTGCCAAATTGTATTGCATTCTGATGATTGATTACAGGTAAGAAGTTGTTTTATGTTTCTTAAACAGGTATATAAGAGAAACGGTCACGCATTGTGTCAAATTTCACACCGTCCAACCCGATTCGTTTAGCACAAATGATGCGTTTAGCACAGATCATGAGATGGCTGGGGTCGATAGCGTTTTTAGTAGAATGTAAGTATTGACCTGATTTAAACAGTTCCCGCAGGATTTGATCCTTACAAATGGTAATTCTCAATTAGGTATTGATTAGTCTACCACTATACGAAATTGGGCTCTAGACGGCCTTTTGATGTATAAGCAATCAATTGAAATAGATGAATTTTTTTCAATGAAAAATATTTAAAAAAAAACATCGCTCAAAATCAAATTTAAACATCATTTATTAGAAATGTACCTATGACATGAGATAGCACAACCCCTTTCCTTTCATTATGCCCAAAGCCCTCATTTCCCTTGATTTATCGAGTTATTGAAGTAAAAATATGATAATGTTAAGCACAGTTCACAATCCGAAAAGGATACCTTTGGATCATATGGCCCTTACTTACTTTTATAATGTTGCACCCTTACTTACTATCATAAAGTTGGGAAACAGTACCAAAATCTCCAGGTTGCGGGTCATTTCGGCAAATAACCATTTCGGTCCATGACCAATTCCGCCCATAAGCATTTCGGCCCATGAAAATTATTTAAATCAAATACACCCTTAAAAGGTGCTAGATGAACCCGATAAAATGCATATCCATCAAGAGAACATTCTTCATTCAAAATGTGGGATATTTTTACATAGTGGTGATAGTGGGGGGTGTTTATGATAGCGAATTTACCATTCTGATGTCTTGCAACTGTTAATGTTTTGTCCCTGTTAGTCTTTTTCCCTAGTATGAAAATAAGACAAGACTGCTGTTTTGGATATGAATTGTGCTAAAGGTATCCTTTTGTGATTATGAACTGTGCTTAACGTTATCATATTTTACTTATACGCAATCTTCTTTCTTCAATGACTCGTTATATCAAGGAAAATGATGATTGCCGTTGGGCATAATGGAAGGAAGGGTTGAGCTTTCTCATGCAATAGGTACCTTTCTGCTAAATGATGTTTAAATTTGATTTTGTGCAAGGGTTTTGCAAAAGAAAATATTTTTCCTTGACAAATGCACCTATTTCAATTGATTGCTCATACATCAAAAGGCCGACCAGAGACCAGTTTTGTATACTGGTAGACTAATCAATACCTAGTTGAGATATACCATTGTGGGAAGTCAATACTTACATTCTACTAAAACCGCCATCAGTGTTAAACTAAACAAATCAGGTTGGGCGGTGTGAATTTGCGTAGCTATTTTTGTAGCTGTGTTGCAGATTTATTTACCTACACATAAGGAACTAAAAAGCCAGGGTTTGATGAATCTGCTAAAGATGAACTGCACCAGGCTGATGTGTTATTTCTGCCACATTATACTGTTAAGGTTGGGAGAACACGTTTGACACCGATTGATGTGGGAACAAGGTACAAAGAAGCAGAGCTTCTGACTTCTAAAGGCAGCAAAGAAGCTGTTATATTTGAAAAGATATACAGTAGACAAATTATTACAAGTTGACGCTGGTAGAGAGTTTATGGGTGCTGTGACACAGCTGATGGACAAGCATAATGTTAGAATTAGAAGCTGTAGAAGATGTTGGTATAATATGCAAAACAACCAAAAAAATCCACAAAAAATGCCATTGAGATGGGTAAAGAGATTACCTGTAGTTATTAAAGCATTGAATGCGGAGACAAAAAAAAATCCCCTCCAAAATGTCCATTTGCAAATTAATGTGAGATATTTGTATCAACCCGGAGAATAAGAATGTGGTGGTAAAAGATGGGCAACAGATCCAATAATATATGGTCTGTTGATGTACACACGGTTGAGTATAACATTATAGCACAGGGCATACGTGTTTATTATTTGAAAGCACCAGGATCAAAGAGGAGTTTTGTTAGATAGGAACTGCTTATACAGGTACTGTGAACAGCCAGATATATATGCATATGCTGTTATGCTATCTGGTGTAATGCACCTTTTTTGTGTCTTGAACGGTGAGAGTGTTGTTTTGTTTACTGTTGATCCATGTTGTAGTGCACTGAACGTAGCAATATCATTTTGTATTTTGAATAATTGATCTCTGTAGTTAAAATCTATACATACTTTTACCCATTTTGCCGTTTGGTGATTTGATCATCACTTCGCAAAGCTGAATATAACTTTGAACACAGACTGATATAAGCTCAACAGATTCATCTTATATTTTGCATATGACTTTTTTGTTGTCTTTATCGTGAAGTGTGCGGTCATTTGGATAATCAGAGAAGTCATATTCATCTTTTGTTTTTGACATGTCTTTGTACATATCCTGAGTTGTGATTCTATAAATCTATGACGGGTCACACTTATAGGCTTATATATAGTTGAGAGAGTTGGGGACTGGTGTTGTGTCTTTGATCGGTGTTGTGTCTTTGATCAGGCTCACTGGGGTTTTACTTTTGGATTTCATTTCCTCCGGTAATCAGCTACATGTGCTGTTGAGTCCTTATTTTTGTTTTATCTCCTTTTTATATATTGATTTGTATGTATTTGGAGATGATGCATCGATTTGTTTGGGATCTTTCATGCAAACCAAACATCTATGTGTCTAGATTCGCATCAGAACTAAGGGTGATGTTGGTTAAAGTCCTCCAGTAATTTTTACTGACCGTTTCAAGGCGCTGCTTCTTTCTTTGTTGATCCTTTTTGTTATTTATGTTTCATTTTTGTCTTTGTTATGCTGTCGTGTCTGCTACTTACACCCTTGTGGTCAGCTGCTAAAATGGCTGATCACTTGGCTCTCTTGTGTGTGATGTTATCTTGTGTTTTTGTCAGTTCCCCATACAGTGTTCCGGGTCAGGTGTGGTTTTTGATTGTATCGATTTCTGATCTTTGCCTTCCTCTTTTCTTTATTAACAACGTCATACTTGTGAAAGGCGGCGTTTTTGTGTATAAGATGAACCCTGACCCTGACCATTATTTGCTTGGCCATTTTTTAATGTTAACCCTTAAAGTGCCAATCACGACTGCAACAGACGACAAATTTTGCGACATCTTTCCAAATCTTCGAAAAAAAAAACAAGATATGATATTTCATGAGGATTGTTATTTTTGAAAAGCAGCAAAATTTGAAATTGTCGTCTGCTGTAAAATGTAGGTGGCGCTTTAAAGAGACTAAGTCTGCAACTATGAAAATTTTTCGATTTTTTTTATTTTCTTTTTAAATCATTTGTAAAAGTAGAATTCAGTTACGCTTTCACAATAAATATGTCCACTATAGCTGAAAACTACACGGAAAAGTGAATTATCTTATAAAACATGTGTGTTTTTCTCGTGTTGGTAATTATTTGCGTCCCTCCAATAATTATAGACAGTTAATTTTAACATAAATGTTGTTGTTTTGATACTGATAATTTGTTTAGATTTACGAAATTGGTAAAATGTATACCTGTATTTTAGTTTTTTTACTGTGTTCTTGAAAAATAGAAACATTAGTTCTAAAATTAAAAGATCAAAAGTTACAGACTATGCAGCTTTAAGGGTTAAACTTGTACAGTGTTATTGTAAAACAGCCCAGTCACTGTGTGAACAGATGGCAAAGCACTTGAACAACTGGTCCACTAGAATTGAAAAAAGGTGTGTACAGCTAGTCTTTTTACCCCAAAAATATATCAGGCATACCCAAACATTAGACTTTTATATCATACCCCAAAATCATTCCCATTCTGTACCTTGACAAATGATTGACTTATATAGAAATGACCGAAAAATGTCTTGTATAGTGATGATCCCTCCCGCCTACAGCCCCCAACTCTCCAAAAAATACACATAAAAATCTTCATACCCCCCAAAATATTCCATTTTCTGAAAACCTCCAAAATATCGAAGTATCTGCACTGTTTGCTAAGATAAAATAAATGTTCAGGGACTAAAATACTTCTTAATTTGGAAATTATATCCTTTGACCCTTGCAATGCACAATGAACCATACTAGGTCCATAGTATCAAAACAGATGGGAGAACCCATTAGTTCACGCAGGGTTGATTTCAAAATTTAGATATTTGGCGGCGATTTATTTTAAGCTTTTACCTACTAAGTCGTCTGCTCATAACGTTTGCAAACAGTTTGGACTCACAACAGGCCCGATAAAATGGCTGGCCTGATCTGGATCCAAACTGTGAAACACTCTGATGGAATTCCTGAAAGCCTTTTTCGAAAACAAAAGAATTTTAAAAAATCAGCAGACGACAGAAAAGTATGAAAAATTAAAGTTAATGCCAGGAACGAGGAAAACTTTCGAGTGCCAAAAGACTTTTACTCTTTGTCTTATGCATGTACCATTCGCATTGTACCCAGCAGTCCTTCATTCGATCCCAACCTGCCCCAGTCTTTCGAATGATACTCTAAGCCGTGGGTCCGTCTCTTTCCTATGACATTTTAAAACACAGAGCCACTGCGGGTGAGCCTTCGGTGCTTCCAGCCACTAAAAACATAAAAACAACAACATTTTTTTTTAATTAAAAAAAAACACACACACAAGGCTCAGTACTGGTAAATACCAAGGAACCGCAACAAAAATGCACTACTCAACACAAGTTTTGAAACTAACAGTTATAAACGCAGAGCACCCGTATATTTCCTCACAAAGACATGGAAGTATAGTAGTTTTATGTTTGATACAGTGGGGACTGGAGGAGTAGACTGGTATCAGACCAGTAAATAGAAAAATATAGAAAAAATATGCCCACAAGCATTACCCACACATAATACTAGGGTAAAGTCGGGTAAATTCGGACATCAGGTAAACTCGGACACCCATTTGCAAACAGTGTATATCCTGATGAGACGGCTCCTTATGAGCCGTCTCATCAGGGTTTTCACTGTTTGCTTAGTTGATTTATTTTTTATTCTAATATTTGAAATATGAAACTAACAATGTCGCTGTCCGAATTTATCTGTCTTTCCGAATATACCCGAATTTAACCCTATATGGCTGTACCAATGTCCAATTTACTGTATTCTGAGCAATGGGGAAGTAATAAAGTATCATAAATTTATCTTTGTAGTAGTTATAGAACTTTCAGCTAGATGTCTTAATACAGGGCCTGAAGACAGGCTAACTGGAGGAGCTGAAACACAGTAACCCCCTAAATGTGATCCACATATTTTTCAGGTTTATATAGAAATGGCCGAAAAATAGTCTTGTATAGTGGTGACCCCCCCCCCCCCCCTTTCAATGTATGGTATCACAGGTGCTTGAAGTTCTATCCTTATATCGCTTCTAAACCCTAAAACCGAAAATCTCACTACGTAATGACATTGTGAGCTTTTGGTTTTGAGGCTATAGGGGTGATTGAAGGATTGAAAGATGGTATAAACTTAAAACTCAAATAAGGGCGGGACTTCTTGTTGTTTTCGGTTGTGGTTGTTTTAGGCTTATATAGGGAGGGGGGTACCGAATATCCCATATCCCTTGAAGTAAACAGGCAAATATCCCTTATAAATTGGCAAATATCCCCATAATTAATTTTCCTAAATTTTCAATATCCCTGAAAGTAACGAAAATATTGAACCAAGTATCCCATATCCCTATAGTATCCTATATCCCTGGAAGTAAAATGGCAAATATCCTGTATCCCGAAAACCCCTATACAAGCCTCTTGTTTTTGTCAATTTTTCTCACCACCCACAGATTTGGCTTTGTGACATGAAAAGTATGGTAAAGTCCGGTAACTTCGGACATCAGGTAAATTCGAACAGCGACCTTGATTGATTCATATTATAGTTATTGGAATAAAAAATAATCAACTAAGCAAACAGTGAAAATCCTGATCCTCATCTGGATTCCCACTGTTTGCAAATGTGTGTCCGAATTTACCTGGTGTCCGAAGTTTCATGTCTTTACCCCATCTATGTCAAAATACAACAGGAGAACGGTCACTTCGTCTGTTTATGAGAAGTAACCGACGTTACAAGCATTTTGGCATCCAGAAAACGTTTTTCTTGAAGATGACACCTACCCTTTCTTTGAAAAATCAGACAGACCTGTCTGCAAAACGTAAATCTGTCCTCTAAACAGTCGATTGTATTTTGAATCTCGATTCGATGGGGAATTTGATTCTTGGTTCCTCTCAAAAGAGGACTAAAAATAGAATAAATACTGTGCGGGGGTATCCCGTTAGCATTTATAACTGTTTTCAACGTTGTCCGTTGCTGTATAAGGTTAATTTTAATTTATAAACCGCGTTGTTTTTAAAATTTTGAAGTGTAATAAGATTTATATGAAGAAAACAATTCCGATTAATCATATTTTTCTCAAGATTCAAATAATTGAACCATCTCTAAACTTCATCATATATAACTTTAATGATATTTTATAGGGAGGGACAAACGAGTACAAACTTTTTTTCAATGTATAGTTGTATCCAAGCGATGTGTAGCCTCCCTTGGACAAGTTTATTACATTGCAACAAGTATTGGCTTTTAAGAAAATTTACTTACCATGTATGTAAAGTTTATAATTGCGACGGATTTACGCTGATATTTTACGTAAAATTGACAAAAACCATACCATCGTCAGAGTCTTTACTGTCTAAATAGTCTGGCTGCCAAAGCCCAAAGATAAATGATAGACCGGTACGCTGTTCTGACAACTGGTCACAGATAACGCAACACTTACTAGATCTATATCATATAAGAGAATGTGCTGACGGATTGCGTTCAAATTGGGAATAAGAACAATTCAACACATGATACATACCTGGCAGATATTTCTATTCAATCGATTGACTAATAAATTCAAATCATATCAAGTAAAAAAATCACATCATATTAGACCCATTCTTATTTGATGTCGCCAGCCTTTCACGACCAATTGCACATCAACTACACACGTTCATAAGTAGGGAATTAATCAGACAGACATTAATTTCGACAGAATGATCATTTCTGATAAGAAATTGATGTTTCCTGAACGTTCAGCAATGTTTCTACAAAATATATGATACGAATGATAGCCAAGGGGGTCGGAAATTCGCGTGTCGCCAGACGTTAATTCCATCTTAAATGCACATTTTAATACACATTCGACTTGAGTATGGAAAAATGAAACTCTTAACTTTGAGGAACTTGGTGCTGTCCTATGTGATGAACTTATCAAATTAATATCAAATATGTTTCTAAATATGCTACATAAAATGACGGTGTGTAGAAATCCTGATTAAGTCAATTTTGAATAATAGATCTAGTCATATTGTGGTGCACCCCAGAAGTTGTTCCGTTCCGCAAAGTATGGTTAGCCCTTAATTGTACGCAATGACGAATTTATTTTATAAAAACAAAAAATGAGTTTATGGTCATAGTCAAACATGTGTTATTTCCTAATTTACGAGGCACAACGAATTTATTGTTGTTGTTTTTATTTAACTGTTTTAATTTAGTATTAAGAACAATTAGTTCGTTGTACACTCAGAAAGTAGAAAATTCAAATGTATGTGTTTTGCCATGTAAATACAACGCCTGGGTATGGCGAACAGATGTTGCTTGGTGGTTGACCTTCGATGAATTGGCAGCAACTTGAACGTACTATTAATGTGCCAAATCAATCTGAGATGAGAGTATAATTTACAGGACTTTCTATTCTAATTCACAAGTCTTTTTTCGTTTGCAAAGTAGAAGCATTCCTTGATTTTTTAAAAATAAAATTAGCTTTAGTTATGCTTTTTATAAACGCAAGGCGTATGTTTATCGTGTCTTTTGCGCATTGTTCTCGTGTATGTGTTTAGCTATACTAATGTTAAGAAATTGTTCTGAAAATTATTATTTTTTTAAAAGATTATTCTTTTTATTATTACAATTGACAGAGTAAATTTGCAGGTATACTTGCAACACTTATTGATTCATAATGTTTAATGTCTAGGCAAATATTACTTGACTTTTCGCTTACTGTAAAGGCGGCAACTTTAATACTCATATTTGTGTGTGGTTCGGCTATTTCATCTGCTAAGGAAGGGAAATCAGGTTTTATTTATAATTTGGGAAAGAGTTAATAAGATTTTTGAGCCGCGCAAACGTGCAGGCATTTCATGAAAATCCTAACCGTATACACACTGAACTCACATCTATTAACCCTTAAAGCGCATAATCACAAAATGTATGTTTTGTCGTCCACTTAACTATTTGAAGCCTCATAGATAAACAGTGTGAATCCAGACCAGACTGGAGCAGTCTGATCTGGGTCCACAATGTTTGCCTCCCTGCTTACGTTAAATAGACATTTTCAGATGCAGTTATTTTGCTGGCGTTTTAAGGACTAAATAATGACTAAAGTTGTGGCACAAGATGATACAGTTACTTTTGAATAAAACCACGCCTCCTTTTCAGCTTTTACCTGTGTCTAAGGTTGACTAGTCTAATTACGCATTCATGGGGCGCCGCCTTTACAGTAAGCGAAAAGTCAAGTAATAGAAATCCTGATTATTTAACTGTTTTAATTTAGTATTAAAGAGATAATTCAGACTTTTTTTCATATGCATTTATTATATAGCCAACAGTATACTGGGAACCATATGGCCATTAATTTTGTTAAAACTGCTCCAATTAGCCCATAATTTAATTGCACTCACATGCCTCAGTGGATCGCCATTAATCACTTGAATACTCCAAGAAGTATTCCTCAGGCATCACTACAGAAGTGGCAGTTACCAGGTCAAATAAATTAATTACAGTCAGTGTATAGCGTCGGTCTGGTCTATTTCTAAGCTGTTTGGAAGGTTTATCAAAGAGTATCAAACAGTGTGGATCCAGATCAGGCCCGGTAAAATGTCAGACCATTCTCTTGATCAAAAAAAAAATTGTAAAGCTTATCAGCAGATGACACAAACAGGTTTAAAGTTAAATAGTATGAGCATCCAGCATCGCATCTGTATTTGATTATAGTCTGATTAGTGTTTTCACAGAACAGAACAGTAACATAATGGGTAGGTAAGTATCCAAGCTTTGAGGACTGACTAGAATTGGCAGATGCATGAACAAACAGCCGAGACTCCGATCAGCCTTAATATTGGTCAGAGTCTTTGTTGTCTGCATGGACCAATGCGCAGGCTGATCTGAGTCTGTTTGGCTTGCAAGCCATTTTGTTGGTTTTATTTTCAAGAATTTGCTGAGATTTATGGAAATTATTATAGGAATGATAAAAATTATGACATTAAATAATGCTCTTTGCGAATACAGGATTATTTTGAATGTTTTAATTGTCTGCATATTTCTTTAAGAAATCGCGTTTTCAAAAAAACTTTTCAGGAATGCGATCAGAGCACCAAACAGTTTGGATCCTGATCAGGTCCCTTATTTTGTGGGACCTGGTCTGGGTCCAAAATGTTTGCAAAGCAGAATACATCATGAACAGAGCTAAATGTTACAATTTCAATTAATGCTATATACTATTACTTACTTAGAGGCTCTTAACCAGACTGCTTAATTATGCAGTGCAAAAATGTGACATGGGCTGTGTCTAAACCAATTCTCATTCTTATCACTTGAAGCCATCATTACTCAATGAAATAATTGAATGGAATCATAGTGAATTAAAGGCCCCTCTCCTGGGAGCTGATTCCATTTAGTCACAGCTGAGGTAAACAGACGCTCGATAGCATGTTGTTAAATGTACCAGATGAAAAAGATGTCTGCAGTCAGTTATTGGTGTTCAGAGCAATAAACAGGGCTTTAATCACCTTAGCTAACGAGGAAGCAGAGCAGTGAAAACAAATTAGTAATTACTGAGGAATTTATTTTTGATCAAAATAAACTTTCAAAAGATCTGAATAATCACTTTAAGAACAACTAGTTCGCTGTACACTCTGAAACTAGAAAATTCAAATGTATGTGTTTTGCCATGTAAATACAACGCCTGGGTATGGCGAACAGTTGTTGCTTGATGGTTGACCTTTGATGAAATGGCAGCAACTTGAACGTACTATTAATGTGTCATCTAAAAATACAAATCCAATTGACGTTGGCACCATTAATCTGAGATGAGAGTATAATTTACAGGCCTTTCTATTCTAATTTACAAGTCGTTTTTCGTTTGCAAAGTAGAAGCATTCCTTGATTTTTTTTAAAAATAAAATTTGCTTAAGTTATGCTTTTTATAAACGCAAGGCATATGTTAATCGTGTCTTTTGTGCATTGTTCTCGTGTATGTGTTTAGTTATACTAATGTTAAGAAATTGTTCTGAAAATAAGTATTTTTTTAAATGATTGTTCTTTTTATTATAACAATTGACAGAGTAAATTTGCAGGTATACTTGCAACACCGTAATTGATTCATAGTGTTTACTGTCTAGGCAAATACATGCCACCAAGTTTTTATTTACACAGACTATTGCTTAGTATTCTTTGTGTCCTAGGTAATGACACCCATCTTTAAAATTCTTCCATTTTTCGCAATTACCACCATCCACAGGCCGTTAACGATTTTATAGAACATTGTGAGGCACATGTTGATATGTCTGTTTTCTAAAGACCGCCATCCAAGGTTGCTCAATTACTGGCAGTTATCACTGATGTTGACTACACTTTTTTTCTTTTACTAAAGTACTGCCGCATTAATAAGAAACGCGAAAAATCGACTTTAAGCGCATCTTTTCACGTTATTTTCTCTTGAACTTTTCGATATGCGTGTAGAAAAAACTGCAGTGTTTTTTGACAAAATTTTCAACCTGATGTTTTTGCTGTGTTTTTCTGTAATTAGATGGATTTTTGGCATATTTTTGGTTCTTTTCAACGGGGGAGTATTACTGTTGGTAGAATGGACATAAACTGACCCAGTTTATTAATAATATGCAACGGTTGACTAATCATTCGATGTCGCTTTAGGCCAGTGATCTCCGTGTTTTTATATACTGAACAAAAGTGAAAACGCTACACCTGAATTGTTTGCCATATATATGGGAAATGATGCAAGCCAGTATAGCAAATGAAAATGTATCTGAATGTTCAAAGACTGGATTATGCATAAAAAGCAAAAGGTTTACGGATGTTGTCACGAGGAAACACATGCAAGCCATTTAAATGTGCCAGGGGTCCAATTTTTCAGGTTACAAATTAGAACAAAAATATCACACAGTTTAGGGCTTCTACCAGATCTGACTGAACGAAATGGTAGTCTTTGACATATGACAAACAGAAATGTGAGGGACTTATCAAAAATGTGTTTTGATCGTTTAGAAAGCAGCCTTAGTAAGCGGGCTTTTCATCAAATTGGCCAAGCTTGAAATCTCCATAGGAAAATCAATGTGTTGTTGCATCTTAGTCTGAGCACATTTCTGGGAACAATGTGCTGATAGGTCTACCTGATTTGGCAAAAGAAAGAAAGTTGTCGAAAAACGTGATAAATCGAAGATTACCAAATAGTAATATTCCCTATTTGTTTTTGTTAAGGGGAGACATTTTACATTTTTTATCGAATTTGATAAAATCGAAATTGATTGTTGAGCTTGTTTCAAGTGATTAAACAGTTTTCTTGTGTTTTAATGCAACACAAGTATGACAAATTTTGATATGCATAACACTCTTTATTTACGCATGCGCAATTGCAAAAGTCAGTGAATAAAGCTTTAAACACAAAAAGGAACATAACTCAGACATCAAAAGAGACAAATTAGCGAAGTTTCGACGAATCGTTTGTTTAGAAAACATTAAGCTTTAGTAAATACGTTTCGTCCAATACTTTCTCACAAAATATGAAATGTTGTAGTGTAGCGGTTTCACTTTTGTTCAGTATAGCATAAAGTGTATCGTACATATACAGTACTGCTGCATAAGTTAGAATAAATGACTTTAGATATACGTTTTAAATTTATATCACCTTTAGCATTCAATAATCATGAATCATTTCAGTCAATATTTTGACAAACGATATTGCCTGGTAATACGGCTAATTTTTGCTCTAATAATTCTGATGGTAGCATTTGGGCATTTTATTCCACTTATTTGACACTTGTCAAGTCTTGAGTGTTACCATTGGAAGAATGTATGTAAACATCTCAAACTAACTAATTGCAGAAAATGAATGGTTGACTCTAAAATTACGTATGTAGTTGATAATGTTTAGGCCATTTACCACTGAAAGAGTTATTTTTATAAAACTGTCAAAAATAGCCACATCACGCCGTTTTAGTTGAAATGTCCTTGCAAACATAGCAAACAGTATTTACCTAGATCAAACTGATCGTATTGGATCAGATGGATCTGTGTCTACGCTGATTGAACCGATACTATCAACGAATGGCAGTGCTTAAAAATAAAACAGGCATGTACAAAGTAATCACGATTTTAAAATGTGGCTTTTGACACTTAGCTGTAGAAATTTGAGTACAGATATATAGGCCGTCACATGGCTATTACATCGTTTGAATTCCCCCCGCTTTTCAGAAAGCCTAAAAATGTCGAAATTCCCAAGAGATAAGGGGTCAGGGTAGTGGAAGTAGATTCTTCAAACAATTTTCTTCTGACACTGCAGGATATTCTAAATCCAGATTTGAACTTTATGTTCGATAAAATGCAAGTAATTCAATAATATTCCAGATTTTCGCGTTTCTTATTATTGCGGCAGGACTATACTGGCATGATCGCATGCGATCATTACGCCAGGGAGTGTGAATTTGGAATTTTGAAGAAAAAAAACCCAAAACAAAACAAAAAAACAGAAAAAAAAAACACAAGAAAAATCTTCTGGCTGTGTTTTGACTAAATGAGGAGTGTCCTAAACGCCTCAGTAGTCTGGGAATTAACCACCGAAGGAGAAAGACCATTCCACTGTTGAATAGTTTGGGGGAAAATGAATTATTCAGTGCATCACTGTATGTCTGGTATCTACAATTTTGAGCTCTGTGTGATGCCCTGGTAGATTTCTAACTGAGCAGTGGTCAGGTACTTGTCTTTTTTATAGACACAGCACCAGAAAGTATCTTATGAATGAGAAGCAGGGGGCCGGGGGGCCGATCCATACGGGCCTCAAGAGATGGCCACTCGTCATGCATCTTGCTGACACTACTTGTATTTCGCCATCTCCTGCAGGTCTAGCGGGCTGCTGTCCTCTGAACTTTCTCTACCTGGTTAATCTGAAGTTTCGAGTAAGGGCTCCAAATGGGTGCTGCATACTATAGTTTAGACCTGTCACAGATGGACCAAGGGGAATGTTGATGACTACCATCTAACTTCAGAACAAGTAAACAAATGTATAAAAATAAATCATTTATACAGATTAAGATCTTACACGATATCTCACTACTATCAAATGTAAATCAGTGTTTATGCACTTATGTTGGAGACTACAATGTCTCACCACAATCAACTTTATACAAGTGTTTATGCACTCAGGTTGTGGATCACTTCATCACACTCAAAATTCAGGAACACCATAAACACCTAGGTCCGTGATAAGTCTGTGCTTATTACACATGTATTAGAGTATAAATCAGAACAATACTTCCATTGGTAGACATTCTGTTAAGTATAGCTGCATCTTCAATTTGCCATGCACCATAGCTTGTCCAACTTGAATAATTCACCATACATAGCTTGATCAACTTGAGTAGCGTACAAACTCAACCATAGGCTTCATGGCTTCAAGCTGGCAACATAGCATGCGCCCTCAGCAGCAGGACCTAAATTGAATATACAACTACACTAAGGACATGTCACCCCTCAAGCTAAATGTGGGTGTACATGGTTACACAGGGTGATGACTATAACATGTTATTCATCAAGTCAAATCTGGATATAGCTGGTTACACAGAGTGAAAAGATATTCAAAATATAGACAAGAAGCTCTTTAAGTTGGATCCGCACGTTACTGGTTGCACACAGTGAAATAAGCAATTACACTTAAGATATGTAGATTATTTTGCACGTACATGGTTACACAGGGTGAAACATTTAACAGCTAGCACCCATTTCCGTAAACCATCTTTTGTACCCGAATAACACCATTTAAAGCATTTTACTGCCAAACAACAACAATATTGTATATAATTCACGGGTTTAACCCACCACACGCCTGCATACAAGACATTTTCCTGTCCCTACAATGCATAACAGCGCAACGACATTTTTCTGTTAAAACACCAAAGCACACGCATTTCGCGCATAGACTGACCTTGCATGGTCTCACACTTATTTCTGATATCAACCACCAGCCGGTAAACTAGTCCATATCATGAAATCTTAACATCTGATTGTATCTCATCCTGGTCCGCTAACTAAGATATCTGTATACACGGTGTGAATTGCAATAACCCTTAGAGTGCTCACTAAATCTCTAGCAAACTATTTCATACATGCATCGCTCTATACACATTGCATTTTATACTGCAAATAGTTCTTGTTCAAAGAGTTTTAACCATTGGGACGGCCATTATGAGAATTTACGGACCAGCGCACGATATTTATTTGTTGGAATATTTGATCAAACAATAAAACAAACTTACCCAGAAAGTCACCGCCGTTCCTCCAGTTTCCAAGTTTAAGCTTTCAGCTCAAAATAATTGAAATGTTGTTTAGAGCATTTGAAATGACAAAATTATTTTAAAAATGAAACGTGTCTCAACACCCAACAGTCTTGGCTCTGCCAAGTAAACAGGTTTTTTCGATAGACCAAAATCACACCTAGCACGTGATTGTATATATCGGTAATGTGCATTACCGTATTTAGGCTAGATATGATTCAAACAAGGGCACTTAGTCAATTCCCATAGTTTACGCCCTGTCAACATTGCTTAGAAAATATAGTACTGATATCGGTCCACATTAGTAACTGCACAAAGATTGCATTTTTGAATAATAAAATTAATTGATAAAATATACACTGTCAAAATATGCGCCGTGACAAGGCCGAACCAAAGCTTTGCATGCAACTTCCTTTGTACCATTAGATGCAAAAGCCAAGTTCCTGCGAAGGAAACCAAGTGTCTTAGTTGCTTTGGAAGAAATTTCTGAAATGTGCTGACCCCAATCTCGGACCCAGTATGAACGGACTGGTCACTGACGGAAATACAAAGTTATGTTGTCGAGGCTTTATTTTAGCGCTATTTCAAAGTACTACAGCCAATAAAATTGAATCTGAACATACACACGATTATAAGAGATTACTCCCAGTGTGCGAAGCTGAAAAAATACGAGTAACAGTAAAAAGAATTGAAGTTTTTTCATCTTTTTATGTTGATTTCTGACGATTTTCGGCGAAAAGTGCCGAAAATAGCTAAAAGAGGTACCTAGTTTTTTTTTGCTGATGATCATAAAGACGGATAACCTTTCAATAAATATAACAATACAGTCTTCAAGATAGTAAATTGAACCATTGCTTTTTGAAGAAAAAATCACAGATATGCAGACATAACGGAGATATGATTATTTAATCTTCAACATACGTCAGTTTTGAAAGCGAAGCCACCGTTGAGCCACGACAACGTATTTCCAATATATACATTTACCTGTATGTAAGTGACCAGTCCGTGTTTATTGGGTCCGAGCCCCAATCCATATTATCAGAGATAGTTATACCAAGGTATTTATACACTTGTATTGACGCGCGGCAGGCAGGCTCAAGATCAAAGTAAGTTTACTGATAAAACGCCAAAACTGACAACCATTCACTTACATCAGGCCTATGTGTGGGGAGATGGGGGTGGGGGTGGGGTAGGTCAGTGGGCGATGGGAGGTAGAGACACGACTGTTGTACTAGCAGTAGTCGCATTCACCGGGTCGTTTGAGCGCTTTTTGATAATAATACGTGCGTTTGCACTCCATGATGAAAAGGCGTTGACAGCTAAAAATCGACGTTTATTTTCGCCGAATATTCGATAAAATAGTCCATTTGAGAACCAATTGTAAGCTTAAACTATTGTCAGAGTATGCGTGTTTCTTCTAATCATGCGCCCTTTTTCGAGGCGACTGTGTTTCGTGTGATTTATGATTTTTTGACCTGTCACTTGGCATGCTTTCCATTTTCTGCTGTTCTTCGTACTAGCCTTTCTGTTTTGAATACATCATTGACCCATACTTAGGACTCATGCAGGGCTTACCCTGGCTCAGATTTTGCTGTAGCCAACACTTTAGCCAAATCATAAAAGTTGGAGCCAAATGAAATTGACTTTAGCTAAGAGCTACGCTAGAGTAGTAGTAGTGTATCCTCCGAGTATGCTTTTTCACGCTACACAATAATCACGCAGTGTTGTTTTTCTGTCCCTCCCGCTGTCTACACATAAACTTGTGACGTCACACGGAAGTTTTGGGGGCTTTTAACACTCTACTTTCGCTCACCTTCATCCTGTGGAAAATTACGATTCTGCCGATAAAATTATTGCGCAATTTATTCACACAGTGTTATTTAGGGGTCCGTAGAATTACCGAAAACCACTCATTTACTGAAAACCACCGAAAACCACTTGGAAAATCATATTTATAGGGGAATTATATTCTCCTAGTATTTGTTTTTTAGTAGTTTATGTTTATATTTAATAGGATGGATAGAAAAAATAAAAAATGAAGCCATCTTATACCGATTTTGACCGTGTAAAATGTATCGCGTCTACCGAAAATCAAAAGCATCGCCGAAAACCAATCCGAATAGCTGATATAATAAGTTACTATGTTCTTGAAGTATTTGTTTTTGATAATACAGATGTTTATAGCAGTATGTTGAATAAGAAGGATAAAATAAATCAAGTTTGAAACCATCTTATACCTAATTAAATGCTTTAAAACGTACAGCGGCAAGCCGAAAATCAAAAATCAATTACCGAAAACCAATCGAAATATCCCATCTATAGGGCTTTTATGCCCTCATGGGATGTGTTTTGAATAAATCAAGTTAATTTATAAATATATTAAGTATGCTTAATTTAAAAAAAACGAAAAGTAAAACATAGAAATTATTTATCCATATCATACTGAATTTGACGAATATATAATGTATTTCGACTATCAGACACCAATAACCACCCACCGAAAACCAATATAAATTGCTAAAATATTAAAGTCTTAAGGTTAATTCGACCTGTCATGTTTGCCTATGAACGTACATCCACAGTTTCCAGCCAGCACCAACGAGGAAGGATGACTAGGTCTTGTTAAAAAAAGTTAACGAAATTTCAAAGAGTCGTAATTTCGTTAATTTTTTTCAACCATTTGCTGGCCACTTTAGATTTTTCCTATCAGTTAATGCGGCAGACTCCATGCGGATATTTAATATTTAACGTGACTGAACTCTGCAAAAATGCATTCGTAAATGATGTATACCCAGGACAGACACTGCTTTAGACACCTGTACTGGGTGTATATAATTTACGTCGAATGAATATATAAAAATGTTGCCAAAAACTGGAGTCATATTTGACGAAATGCTCATAATATAAACCATTAACAGGCATACGATGCTACATCTGCTAATGACCTACATGATGTGCGATACATTTAGCAATCCTAACAGTTTAAAATATATTTACATGAGCCAGCCCATGAGACGTTTGGTTATATTGTGATTTGCGGTAGACCAAAGCTCAATCGCGGCAGAGCCATTGGTATACCGCGTTTAGGTTTCCAGTAAAATAATTTACAAACATTAGTTCAAAAGACTAAGTCAATCTTCAAGTTTTGCAGAATATGATGTTAATAAAAATATGCAGTAGGACCAAATTCTCATGAGTCGGCTGCTAACTTGACAATTTTAGCATACAAAGTCTTTTCCACTGAAATGTATGATTAAGAGAACAACACATAGATGAGTTCAAACAATGACGACGTCGAATACACAATCACACACAATTCTGATGAAAATAAACTTGAAACTTATACAACCTGGCAACTCTGGATAAGGGCACAGAAAATGCAAGAAGCTGAAAGAATCTTCAATCACCATGTGTACAACGTCGATGCTACGCTGTATTCACGATGATTAGAAGTCGTCCTGTTTCTTGAAACTACTGTGATATAATCAATTTGAGTATTACCACAATCACATTATGTATTGCACAGAAAATGCAAGAAGCTGAAGAATCTACAATCAACATGTACACAACGTCGATGATACGCTGTATTCACGATGATTCGAAGTCGTCCTGTTTCTTGTACCTATTGTCACATAATCAACTTGAGTATTACCACAATCACATTATGTATTGCACAGAAAATGCAAGAAGCTGAAAGAATCTACAATCAACATGTACACAACGTCGATGATACGCTGTATTCACGATGATTTGAAGTCGTCCTATTTCTTGTACCTACTGTCACATAATCAACTTGAGTATTACCACAATCACATTATGTATTGCACAGAAAATGCAAGAAGCTGAAAGAATCTTCAATCATCATGTATACAACGTCGGTGATATACGCTGTATTCACGATGATTTGAAGTCGTCCTGTTTCTTGTACCTACTGTCACATAATCAACGTGAGTATTACCACAATCACATTAGGTATTGCACAGAAAATGCAAGAAGCAGAAAGAATCTTCAATCATCATGTATACAACGTCGGTGATATACGCTGTATTCACGATGATTTGAAGTCGTCCTGTTTCTTGTACCTACTGTCATATAATCAACGTGAGTATTACCACAATCACATTAGGTAATGCACAGAAAATGCAAGAAGCAGAAAGAATCTTCAATCATCATGTATACAACGTCGGTGATATACGCTGTATTCATGATGATTCGAAGTCGTCCTGTTTCTTGTACCTACTGTCACATAATTAACTTGAGTATTACCACAATCACATTATGTATTGCACAGAAAATGCAAGAAGCTGAAAGAATCTTCAATCATCATGTATACAACGTCGGTGATATACGCTGTATTCACGATGATTTGAAGTCGTCCTGTTTCTTGTACCTACTGTCACATAATCAACGTGAGTATTACCACAATCACATTAGGTAATGCACAGAAAATGCAAGAAGCAGAAAGAATCTTCAATCATCATGTATACAACGTCGGTGATATACGCTGTATTCACGATGATTCGAAGTCGTCCTGTTTCTTGTACCTACTGTGACATAATTAACTTGAGTATTACCACAATCACATTATGTATTGCACAGAAAATGCAAGAAGCTGAAAGAATTTTCAATCATCATGTATACAACGTTGGTGATATACGCTGTATTCACGATGATTTGAAGTCGTCCTGTTTCTTGTACCTACTGTCACATAATCAACGTGAGTATTACCACAATCACATTAGGTAATGCACAGAAAATGCAAGAAGCAGAAAGAATCTTCAATCATCATGTATACAACGTCGGTGATATACGCTGTATTCACGATGATTCGAAGTCGTCCTGTTTCTTGTACCTACTGTCACATAATCAACGTGAGTATTACCACAATCACATTAGGTATTGCACAGAAAATGCAAGAAGCAGAAAGAATCTTCAATCATCATGTATACAACGTCGGTGATATACGCTGTATTCACGATGATTTGAAGTCGTCCTGTTTCTTGTACCTACTGTCATATAATCAACGTGAGTATTACCACAATCACATTAGGTAATGCACAGAAAATGCAAGAAGCAGAAAGAATCTTCAATCATCATGTATACAACGTCGGTGATATACGCTGTATTCACGATGATTCGAAGTCGTCCTGTTTCTTGTACCTACTGTCACATAATTAACTTGAGTATTACCACAATCACATTATGTACTATAAATATGATTTTCCAAGTGGTTTTCGGTGGTTTTTCGGTGGTTTTCGGTAAATGTGTGATTTTCGGTAATTCTACGGACCGTTATTTAGTCATATTTTTCTTATACCAAAAAGTTTGTAGAAATTAGGTGGCAAATTAACATTTTTTCATTTATCCCAGTTCGTTGACACTTTGTCTGCTGGTTGGCTGTCATCCCTACTTCAAATTCACATGACTGTCACGTGGTTAGTTATGGCGGTAAAAAAAGTATAGACCGCCAAGCCTGCCTTAGTTGTTGTGTAAAAATGAGGGAAAATGTGTATTTTTACATTATTCTTTGGCTCAGTTGAATCCCTGTTATTTAAATATTTAATTATTTGGGAACAGATCAAATCATATCAATATTACAGCTAGCATTCAGCAAGACGAGTGCTACAATAGAAATGATACCTAGAACCACACATTAAACAAGAACTCAACATAAGACCCCACAGCCAATGAGACCAAAAACAAACTATGAATAAACAACAACAGTCCCACCTTGAGTTGTGCTGAATCAAATCAATTACTACAAGTTCTGCAGTATTTATAATTATTCATAACTTGTAAAATTTTTAAGATACTCTTGTTTATTTTGATCATACTTTTAAAGTATTGCATGTCTGGCTTCCCATAAAACTTGGTTTTTGAGAAGTGCGTGATTATTGATGACGTAGACAGCAAGTTGCCATTTTTGTCTGGGATTTTCGAGGCCGGTTGGAGCACAGGAAAAGAGGTTTTCTAAACTTATCATTAGTTATGTGGCGAGGATTCACGTGAATAAAGGCGAGAATATGTCAGTATTTTTTGTTTGATGTGATTGAATATATCAAATATGCCGACAAACGCTATATGCGTGATTATTGCTTACTCTAGGATATAGACGAGCACAAACACTATGTCACAAATCAATATCATCCGGAACACTATGGTCTATATCCTAAGGCTGGTAAATACTCTGGTTGGCAGTAAACTGTTGTTTACCTGTATTGGACACAGAAACATCACATCTTTTAAAGCGATTTAAAACAAATGTATTTCATAAAAAATAATTCCAACTACTGGTTCCCATAGTTTGATCATTGACCTGTAAAATGATGTGTTTTTTCACATATTTTATTGTCAATTAACAAATATATCGGAGTTTGAAACCGCCGTCATCGGAACAAAACATTGGAGCAGGGGCCATCAAAAAACAAATAAAACTAATAAAATTAATTATTTTTTCCTCGGACCTTGTATAAACGTACTCGTCACTGACGGAAATACAAAGTTATGTTGTCGAGGCTTTATTTTAGCGCTATTTCAAAGTACTACAGCCAATAAAATTGATTCTGAACATACACAAGATTATAAGAGGTTACTCCGGAATGCGAAGCTGAAATATTACGAGTTATAGTAAAAAGAATGAAGTTTTCTCATCTTTTTATAGTGAGTTCTAACGATTTTTGGCTAAAAGTGCCAAAAATAGTTAAAAAGGGTACCTTGGTTTCTTGCTGATGTTCATAAAGACGGATAAACTTTCAATAAATATAACAATACAGTCCTAAAGATAATATATTGAGCCATTTTTTTTTTTTTTGAAAAAAATTCAAAGATATGCAGACAAATAAATGAGATGTGATTATTTAATCTTCGACATACGTCAGTTTTAAAAGCTCCGCCACCGTCGAGCCCCGACAACGTATTTCCAGTAAATACATTTACCTGTATGTAAGTGACCAGTCCGTGTTTATTATGTCCGAGTTTTTTCGCAAAGAAAAATAATTGTAAATCAATGTCCGATACTTATTTTACATATTCAAATCAAAACCTAGATCTAAAATATCGTTTAAGATGCTTTTTTTCTTACGAAAATGTTGGCTCAGCTCAATGGACATTGCATTGAGCGGAAGGTTTTTGCCCGCCACAATAAAAAGTCACGTGGTCAAAATTGTTATCACATGGTTAATACACCCGGATGAAAACAATAAATTTGGACTGGTCTATAAATTCTCCCGGTCAAGGGACACCTTCTCTCGAAGTGGTCTTCTTAAGTTAAGTACTTCAAAAGCCCATCACCCTAAGTTTACTTCGAAAAATGCCCAATGAATGAATGTCTCATGCTGGTGTGTGCCTTGGTACATCTACCAGGTTGCATTTCTTTCTATTTCTTTTGGGGATCAGGGAAAGTTTATTGTATCATTCAGTGACAATCAGTGTGGAGACTGGGACAAAGACGTCTGGTTTGCATATCAAGGTCTCTATATGAGGTTTGACGGAGGGTGGCATCAGAACCACTGAAGAAGAAGCTACTATCCAATATCAGCTGAAGTAACTGGTCACGCTCTAGTGGGTGGTCCAACAGCTCATAGGCAATACGGAGTATAGCATCCGGGGCAGGTCGTCTTGCTGGCTCCAGTACTGTACAGTACAAGATGAAGTGTTCAAGGGTCTCTTCGGCCTGATGGCATATCTGGCAGGTAGCATCGTTCTCATTCTGGTTGAAACGTACTCTGTTGACCTGAAGGATGTAGGTCCCTGTAACTAACTTCAGCTTAGTGTGAACTCTAGGAACATCACTCACACAGCCTATATTCTGTATCAATGGGTGCTTCTTGCCTGGCCAATAACCAGATACACACATAAATCCAGACTACTGTAGAAGGAAGCTCTCCACTTAAAATTATCTACCCAGTACGCATAGACAGCTTTATGCACTACACTTTTCCATTGACCTTTAGAAGGAGGGCAGTCCAGAACTGTGTAGGGGTTCGGTAAACTGTATTTCACACATAGTTTTCTGATATCAACGAACCAGCTGTTTCCACCATATGCTTTGATACTAAGTTGTCTTCTAGCTACACTTTTCTCAACATTCATCGAGACGAGAAACACTGCCAAACAAACTGAGGGCTCTGGTGTGTATAATTGCTTCCACTGGAAGTGCTCTGGCTATAATATATATGGCTGGATCTGCCACATTCTGGGGTAATGAAAGTATCTGTTTGATGTTGTTTTTTTTTTGGGGGGAGGGGGTTGGGCCCGTGGGGGTAGGTCAGTGGGCGATGGGAGGTAGAGACACTAGGAAAGTAGTATCAACAAGTTGTTCTGTATCTAACTCTTTGCCCACTAGCGGCAACTTTTGTCGTCTATTGATAACCTCCACAAACAGTTTGGACCCAGATCAGGCCCGACAAAATGTCGGGCCTGGTCTGGATCCAAACTGATTGACACCCTGATGGTAGCATCCAAAGAGTTAAATATGGCACAATAATAAAGTGTGAAGGAATAATAAAAGCAATATTGGAATCTCGGATCATCCAAAAACTGATCAAAATACACTTTTCCACAAATACATAATTTTTCAACCTAGAGTGTACTTTTAACCAATGACTTATTATTCATTTATTGTAGCCACTCTTCATTTTTAGTAGCAAATGGCTACAATGGCTAATGGCAGGGTGAGCCCTCCTTTGTGCAAACGGGTGTGCGATAAGAACCAAAATTTATGTGCTGCTCCAAATCTTCTTATCTCAGGTTTCCTGTTTCTTTCCTATGTTACAGCAGACATTTAAAGCTATGTAAAGTTGAAAGACAAAGAGCTATGCTGCCTAAAGTGGTTAAGGAATGGTTATCAGAGTACAAGGTAATATTTTTCATAGGTTTAGTTAAATACATTTTTTGAGCATAAAATTGTAAATATACTCAACAAAAAAAGTTAAGGAAATATCAGAAAACCATGCAACATAAGAACACCAAAGCAAACAATTATTCAAATTTTATTTATTTGTTTAGATACATCGTCGCTTCAGTGCTATAGTGTTCTATCTACCATTGCACAAGTTTTGAGAAAAATGAGTTTGAAAATTTTAGCATCCTGATTTTTGATGCCTTATTTATCACAGACCTTTGAATCATACCAGAGGGTTAAAATATATACATACAGTGTAAATGACCATTGTTTGAAGAAATTTTTACAGTAATATGGAATTTAAGGGCATTTTTACAGTTTGCAGATAGAACATTATGCTCTAAAATCGCCTTCTGCGTTCAGTGCAATAGTGTTCTATATCTTCCTACAGCTTATTATTCTGTTTATGGAGTCAATTCATATACTAGTCTGATCAGAATTGATTATTCGTACGTAAAAGTAGCATATTTAGTCATTTATTAGGCATAACTGTAACAAACTGCACGGATTATGCCATTAAAATTTATGTAAAGGAGGTAATCTGTTTCTGCAGTTAAATTTTCGGTCAATGGGGTCAATTTGTATAATAGTTTAGACTTAACTGATTATTTGGACCTAAAAGTAGCAGATTTAACCATTGATTTGTAATTACATCAACAAATAACTTAAATTAAAGCAGTTTAAATATGTGTAAGGGAGGTAATCTGTTTCTACAGCTTATTAGTCTGTCCATGGATCAATTTGCGTTATATTTTTGACTGAGTGGATTATTTGGACCTAAAAGTAGCCCATATAGCCATTAGTTTGTCATAATTCCACCATACCGCTTCAATTAAGGAAATTTAAATTCATGTAAGGGAGGTAACTACAATTTTTAGCAATTTCTCCAAGGGAAGTGACTTTTTGTAGATAGAACAGTATGACACTGAACTCACCCAGTCACGTGACATAGTCATCATTGGCCATTGGATGAAAATCACTTAGAACACTATAGCACTGAACGAAAGTGTCTGTTTGTAGATAGAACAGAAACTCACAGCGATTTTAAGCTTACTGGGAAGAGATAGGCAAATGAAACCTTCACCAGTAGATAGAACATTTGATCACCTTTCCAACGGTATGCATAACTCATTTTTGACCAAAATGTCACTTAGAACACTATAGCACTAAAGCGACAACATGTCATCGGTTGAGAAAAATGTTTACTTTAGTTTGTTAGCACCAATAACTTTGTTGTGGCACAGTGTCAAGTAACCCAGGGGTCAAAGTCTTTTTTTGCAAAAAATGACTACAGAGTATTGCCTCATAAACACATGAAAAACATGTAAGTTTTAAAAATCTTTTGAATGCCACATGAAATTAATTTGATAGCCTTAAACATCACATTTCGAAGATGAGAATGCCTTAATCAGCAACAAGTGTGTCCCCAGTCAGTGGCAAATTAGGACAAGCACTGCTTTCCCATACTCTGAATACAGGTGATTTGGTGCTGAGGGATCAGCATCAATATCTCATGCAACACTGCATTGAGAGGCTGGGGTTTCTTGATGCCATTATTATGCATTGGACCCTCTGTCCAAAAATGCCATAGATCGGTTAAAACTGTAGAAATGTCTGATGAGCGAACTGACCAGTCAATGCGCGCATTATTGTTTTTGCTGATTCTAGTGAGGTGTGATCTGACATTGTCATCCGAGGCCTGGTACTGTCACTGGTTTTCGCACAAAAAGGCAGGACAACAGACCTCAACACCTCATCCATGTGCACTTGACTGATCAGGTGTCCCTCTATAACCACCAGATCTGTCGTCCTAGGTTTTAAACATCTGCATCTCCCGAGGGACCTGGCGAACACCTTTGTTAGCTCCGTAAATTGGATTTTTGCGAAAAATGGATTGAAGACCAGTCATCTTTGACATGGACTTATTAAGCTGCTATGGGCGCCACAGACCCGATAAAGCGTCATTATAAAGACAAATGGTCACATTATACTATTGTGAAATTCAAAAGTCTTTAAATGTTTTAGATCTTTTTTCATATCCCCTCAAACACAATTTCCTTAACTTTTTTTGTTGAGTATATTTTCTAATCCATCAGTTTGAACATTTGTTTTGGGTGAGAAATAAGAAAATTAATTTTTTGGTACGCACTTTTATCTGCAGGCCTGTATTATTGGTGGGAGGGGGTGGGGGAAATACTTGAAAGCAATTGTTTTTTTGAAAATAGCAATTGATAAAAGTCTGGTGGGGTAAATACCCAATTGAACTGAAAGCTTATCTGGGAACTCTGGACCCTGGTTAAACCAAGTGGGATGGAAAACGATTTTGTTCATGGATTTTTTTGAAATTTTGGGAAGGGGCCCTAGGGCCTTTGAGATTGGGAAAATTAGCGTGGTAATCCCCTAAATTGGGAAATTTGTTATAGTGCATAATTATGTCATTTTGGGTCAATAAAAACAAATAAGCAAAGTACACATATCATAAAATTGAAAGAGAAATAAGATGTAATGGTAGTAGATTGTCACCATGTAGCTTGTGTGTGTGGTGACTGAACGAAAATCCCAATCTTCAAAAAAATATGATGATTTATTTTTTTCAAAATTGTGAAAAAAACACCTAAATTCCATTGGGAATGCGGCAGAAATTCGATCCCATTCCTCATGGAATTTAGGTGCTTTTTTCACAATTATGAAAAAAATCGTTTCGGCCCCATTCCCAATGGAATTAAGGTGCTTTTTTCAGAATTTTGAAAAAAAATCCCAATCTTCAAAAAAGTATTTTTTTTTTAAGATTGGGATTTTCGTGATTGGGATTGGGGAGAACACAAAAAAATCCATGTTGTTCGTAACTCCTAGGTGCATGTGCATATTGCAAGATTTAACAGAGAATAAAAAACAATCGTTAATTTTGATGATAGGTACAATGGGCCTGTAGACCCGCAGTGGTGTAGTTGATAAATCACTTTTTTGTAAACCAGGGGTCACATGTTTGATTCCCAGCTTCTCCAGCGGAGACTCAAAGCTGTGGCCCCATCAGCATATGACCTTAGTCCTTAGCTGATGATTGGACATTAAACCATGAAAGTTTTGTCAGAGGAGGTCCAACTTTGACACCATTTTTTGTTTTTTCTTTAGTTGATGAGGGGAGAGATACCACATAAGCAGGCCATCATTGGCCAGCCAGCGAAATGCCATTTAAATGGCATTTTGCTGGCGTGCCTATGATGGTCAAACATTGAATGCTGGCTTGGTACATATGTAATTTTTCAGTGGATTCGGACCTGTATTGCTTAGAAACCCTGTATTTTTGTGATTTTTTAGGGGTTGGGTCCAGACTCCTGTCCCCCCTCTGGATCCATGCATGTAAACACAAACAAACCAGGGCTGGAAAAATCCACTCGTCCGCTTGCCATGGCGAGTGCCTTATGCTGTAGGATGAGTAGAAATTTTGACTGTTTCCAGTGTAAATTATTGAATTTATCAATACATATGGTGATGTAGGACGAGTAGAAATTTTAAGGATTTTCCACCCCTGCAAACAAAATGTTTCGGCCTATGTATATTACAGGGTTTATCGAAGGAAGAACTCCACTCGTATGCCGCCTCTGTTAGACACAATGGTGAACTGATTACCAGCCTTCATTCTTTGTTTGAGGAAAAGTTGGATTCTGAGGTTTGTTACATTTCATCCTTAAATATTTACATTTACAAAGCCTTTAATGAATCTTTAGATTTTTGTAACCATTCTAAATCTCATTAAAGACATAAATATGATTTATAGCTGCCAAAGACATGTTTAGGATGCTAAAAATTCATCAGTAATAGCAGAGTGTTTTCTCCGTTTCACAAGGATTTTATTTTCACGAAACGCTGCATATGCAACATTTTGCAATTTTAATAAAACCTGTGTGAATTTTACACAGACTTGCCAGTATGAACCTTGGTACAACTGGCCTTTATACTTAAGACAAGTCATTTTATCTGCTTAGTAAAGGTTCAACCCCGGAAAACATCACAGCATGATTGAACAATTGTTGACAGAAACGTAATGCCTCAACAAAAACAAACAAACAATCTTACATCTCCCTCCCCACGTAAAGTTTCTTGACATGATTGCACAGCTTCTTTCCCAGCTATTTTCACGTGAGATCTTTGTAGTACCTGGGTCCTAAATTAAAAAATGGTTTGTTTCTTGTTTTCTACCTACCCAGCAATTTAGCCCCCTACCGAAAAAGTCATGGCCTCAGTATTACAAAGGTTTAGATAAGCAAAAATTGTCAGAGTAAAATTGTAAATATTTCCTTACCCATAATTTTTGGCAGATGTTTTGGGTGCTCATTGAGACGATTCTTTTGAGTACCCACAACATATGTTTTGGTTAAGAAATCAGAAAATTATTTTTCTGTTACACACTCTAAACTAAAGGCCAAGTATTAGCATTTATTTTGCTTTTCTTTTCATTTCTTCCTGCTGAGGAAAATGCCTTTATTTTTTGTTTCATCCCTAACACTTCTCACTAGACTGGCTCCTGTCCATAAAACAATTTTTCACCAATGTGTGATATCATAAACTTGTAGCTAGTCTAACTCTGATGGCTCTGTTTTATGGACTGGTTCAACTGGCATTATAACATATGAGGTGGTGCCAGTCTACATCTAAGTATCCCAGATTTGATTGACATTTATTTGTTTTTAATGGTCCTTATCTGATCTAGTAGAGCTCTTAAGCATGTATGTTTACATAACACGTCAGAGTGAATGGTAGAGTACACATTTTGTCCATTACTGCTTTCAATAGAAAGTCATGTGTAGTAAAACTGCAGAAGTTGTTAACTCTAAATCTCCTGGGTAATTTGCTTTTTGTTGGCTGCTCTGATAATTTTTTCCAAAATACCAAATAGTTTGAATCCAGATCAGGCCTGGTGTTTTGTTGGGTCTGATCTAGGTCCAAACTGTTTGCAAATTTAATCAGCAGACGGCAAAGAGTTAATAATTGCAATTTGCAGAAGCATATTAATTAGTTTTAAAAGAGGAATGTGTGAATAGATATCATCAGTGATTATCTTTCTACTTTATATGGATTTTGCATGTCAAGTTTGTTGTATGGAGCAATGGTCATATAATGGTCATGTAAAGGATGGCCTCATATAATAGCACACCCATTCTTAACGCCCCATCAACAATCTTTCACTTATGTAGGGACCATTCTTACTGGGTTGAACCAGTACTAAGCTCGGATTAATGTGTCTTGCTCAAGGAGAAAACGCAGTGACGCTGCTGAGGCTCAAACCCGCAGCCCCTCAGTCTCCAGTTAAGCACTCAACCACTGCACTCCCTAAAGAATTATACTGAGGGAAAAAGTTTAGCAATATACTTTTGGGATTCACAGTTTAGGAGAAATAAGATTTTTAATTTAATAATGTCAAAAATATGTGTTGACAAAATCTCAGTATATCTTGCTTATAGCTGTAAAATCACATTGCATACATCTACACATATTTATCTTTACATTTTATTCAAGATTTGGAGGTAACAGGCTTATTATACTGATCTTGACTCTGCAGATAACATTTGCAAAATGTTTGGATCTAGATCAGGCCCAACATTGTATCGGGCCTGATCTGGATCTAAACTGTTTGACACTTTTGTTGTATACCTGTATTTGGTCTACTAGTGTTGTCAGTCAATATTTATGCAAAATCTTTGGATCTAGATCAGGCCTGACAATGCGCAGACCTGATCTGCATCAAGACTGTTTGGAACTCTTATTGTCTGTATACCTGAAAGAATTCTTTCTAAAAAGTTCATTTGAGATAAAGCAGCAGACAACAAATAAAAGCATGCAAGGGCTACTGGGGGTCATCTGATGATAACCTATGCAAACTTAATGGACCCAGATCAGGCCCGACATAATGTTGCACCTGATCTGTATCCAAACAGGAAACCTGTTTTGGCTAATTGTAACATTACTTCTCTGTAGCTCTCTAATAATGTTTCTGGACTAGCAAAAAAAAGTTCAAACATTCCATTTTGTAAGTCTGTCACAATGTCTGATGTTTTCATCAAATAATCTGAGTTTGTTGTAATTGGCTGTTTTTCCGGTAAATATATGACTTTTGTTCCTCTAAGTTTTAGTTCTTGAGCCTTCGATTTCATTAAAGCAGCCAAAGGAGACGCTACAATGCAGCAGCTTTTCATTTGACCCAAAAAGTGAAAAGCGAATGGTGCTACCTCAAATATTAAGCTCTTTCCACTGCCAGTCGGTGAACAAAACAAGATATCTCTTCCATTCAAAACTTGTTTCAAAATTTCCTCTTGATTTGGGCAGAGCAGATTACCTTACTAGATTCTAGTAAGTCAATTAACATTAAATCCATCTCCACAGCAGCAACTGTAATGTCAACTGCTCTTCAAAATTGCAAGATTAATTGTTTATACAGTGTGCTCCCTGGGAACCTGGAAGTTATAATACTTATCGTATTGTTAAATTGGTATAAAATTATAAGCCATTGTCACAAAATAGATCACAGCAACAACAATAACAGGTAGAGATGTTAAGCATTGGTCGCTGGATTTTTTTATCTCAGCTTTAGTTTGAAAATAAGTGCAAGTCTATACTAAAAGGGATGGCAGTTCAGCTGCTACCTAATATGTACTAAAACAATAGGAGTTTGAACCTTTTCCGGCGATAAATCCTTCACATTTCTACCTATTATTAGGTGGCAGCTGAACTGCCATCTTTATTGGTATAAACTTGCCACTATTACCATACTAAAACAATATGAGTTAATACATTTCCGGCGATAAATCCCTAAAGTTTCTACCTGTTAATAGGTGGCAGCTGAACTGCCATCCCTTTTGGTATAAACTTACGCTTATTTTCGTACTAAAACAATACGAGGTAAACATTTTCAGGCGATAAATCCTGAACATTTCTACCTGTTATTAGGTGGCAGCTGACCTGTCATCCTGTTTGGTATAAACATACACTTATTAGTGATAAATCCTTACCATTTCTACCTGTTATTGTTGTTGCTATAATCTAGATCGTGACAATCGAATAAAACATAGCTTTTAAAGCAATTGTAATGTTACACAAGGATCAGTTGCAGTTCTGCTGTCACCAAATTCTGAAATTTATGCTATTTAAGTGTAAGTTTATACCATAAGGGGAGGCAATTCAGATGCCACCTACCTACAGGTATAAATGTTAAGGACGTATCATTGGAAAATGTTTTACGGCATATTGTTTATTGCACAAAAAAGATTAAGTTTATACCATAAGGGGTGGCAATTCAGCTGCCACCTACCTACAGGTATAAATGTTAAGGACGTATCATTGGAAATGTTTTACGGCATATTGTTTATTGCACAAAAAAGATTAAGTTTATACCATAAGGGGTGGCAATTCAGCTGCCACCTACCTACAGGTATAAATGTTAAGGACGTATCATTGGAAAATGTTTTACGGCATTTTGTTTATTGCACAAAAATAAGCGTAAGATTATACCATAAGGGGTGGCAGTTCAGCTGATAAGGACTTGTCATTGAAAAATGTTTCACCTTAGATTGTAAATTGCACAAAAATATATGTAAGTTTATACCATAAGGGGCGGCAGTTCAGTTGCCACCTAACTACAGGTAGAAATGTTCAGGACTTATCACTGGAAAATGTTTTACCGCAGATTGTTTATTGCACAAAATAAGTGTAAGTTTATACCTAAAGAAGTGGCAGTTCAGTTGCCACCTAACTACAGGTAGAAATGTTCAGGACTTATCACTGGAAAATGTTTTACCGCAGATTGTTTATTGCACAAAAATAGGAGTAATTTTATACCAGCTTCCACGATATTACAGGTAGAAATATTAAGGACTTATCACTGGAAAATGTCTTACCGCAGATTGTTTATTGCACAAAATAAGTGTATGCTTATACCATAAGGGGTGGCAGTTCAACTGCCACTATATTTTACGTAGAAATGATAAGGATTTTTCATTGAAAAATGTTTCACCGCAGATTGTTTATAGCACAAAAATAAATGCAAATTTTTACCATAAGGGGCGGCAGCTCAGTTGCCACCTAATTACAGGTAGTAATATTAAGGACTTATCACTGGAAAATGTTTTACCATAGATTGTTAATACACAAAAATTAGTGTAAATTCATAATAGAAGGGGTGGCAGTTCTGCTGCCACCTAATTTGGTTGAAAGCTTACACATTTGTTTTACAAAACACACATAAATTAAGATAACTGTTATGCAGTTCGCATAATTTAACTTTTCTTTCAAATGAACCATTATTTAGCCACTTATCGTCTGCTAAGGTTCTTGTGTAGTATATATTGTAAACAATATGGACCCAGATCAGACTGCTCCCCCGTAACATTGTCTTCCACGAAAAGAAAACTCCATGAAAAATCTAGTCTGAAGTGCATTTGACTGTTCGCAGCAGACTAGAAATGCAGACATTATAAGAAAAAAGTTATTGCTGGCTAAATATTAATTAAGGTTTCTGGTGTAGATTTGTAAAAATGCTTGTCACAATGCAGGACGCAATTTGTTATTTTAACAACTGAGAGTCTTGCTATCAAATTGATGTTGATAATTGTTTTTGACACTAAAACAAACACTGATTTTGAAGCTCCACCCCACATTTTAAACTCTGGTCGTGTGTCACCTGGGTAGTATTCAATAGCTAGTCTCAAATTATTTTTATCCATCTCACAGTGGTTCTCTCTGCAGTACTTTGTATGTGTAAATTCTGACAGAAGAAATACGCTAAATTGGTTTATGATGCTTATCAGCTATGGCATTGGATTCTGTTACATAAATAATCACTGCAATAAAATGTTCAGCTCTGGCTAAACTGCCAGCTCTGGCTAAACTGCCAGCAGGGAGTGATTAATTACCAACCAGAAAGTTGTATTCTGTGTCTTTTTCTGACGCTATTTGGTATGGGAGCACAGTAGCTCAGTGGTAGAGTGCTTGACTCGAGACTGAAGGGAGCTAATAAATTCAAAATGAGATTTATTCCGTAAAAATTTACTGGGATTTGTTGGGTACTTACGCATATTTGGCTGCTTTTTCTAACACTGTAAGTACCCAACAAGTATCCAACTGTAAGAGCGTCCCTCTAACTGTCCATTTCACTGTTCTGATCTTTTGCTAGTACAAGTATCTTGAAACTCTCACAGGTTTAGATATAAAACTTGCCAGCGTTAATTTGTAACTATTTTCTTACCCATTAGTTCGATGCTCAAAATTACTGTCTCATCAAGACATAACATATGTTTTGGTAGAGAAATAAGAAAAATATTTTTTTGTTATGCACTGTTAACTGAAGGCCTGAGACTTCATTAGCAGACAGTATTTTTAGGATAAAATAGTTGGTAGAAGGAACTTAAATATCTTGTTCTATTTTCAGATTTTAGATCCAGTGTGTCATCAGCTATTCGAGTTTTATAGATCAGAAGAGAGAGAACTCCAGCGTTTTTCTTTAGAACTTGTTCCCTCCCTTGTCTGGCTTTACCTCTCATTTATCAGTAGGGGACAGAAATCAGTAAGTACTCTTTTTTCAGTTCAGTCCCTTTATAATGCTTTGTTTGGGGTCTACAGGGTACAGAAATATTTCAATATTGCACTTGTCTTGCAGAACAAGTGACTTCCAATTTTCACTGGTCCTGCAATCACATGTACTTGTCCTTTAAAAGCTTATGCAATAAAGAACATAAGGGAGTAATATGTAATATGACTTTATATGTTCCTTATCTCACTGCTAAAATGATATTTACATAGTCAGTTTCATAACTGCATCCCATATACTGACAACAAGATTTCACATTCACAGTCAATACTCAGAAAATGCTAGTTTCACCCTCAGATTTTTCACCCTCACCCTCGAGTATTTCTTCCCAAAGCAGTCCTACAGGACGTGTGCTTTGGGAAAAATTACTCGCCCTTTCTAGATTTCACTCGTAGTTTCGAGCAGATAAGTGGATTTTTTGTCCCCTGGTCTATAACTACTGAACTAACAAGAAAACAATTTTATTGCGGAATTAACTTTCTTAACACCCTTTAGGATACCGAAGAACATAGCCAGACAAGGACATGTCACCGTAGCGCAGTCGGTAGCGAGTCCAACTGCAGATCCATGGGTTGCGAGTACTTTGGTGGAGATTGCTCAAGAAATAATTTCTACAGTCATTCTACTTCGGGTGATTCAAGAAGGGTTGTGGTCAGTTACAAGTGAAAGTATGTCCTCAAAGTACTGGTTAACTAGTCAAGCTTGCCCAGGAAAAAAGTGTGGTTAGATGAACTGACCATCTTGACATGACCAAAGATGTTGACTGGGAAGTAAATCCTCAAACCAAACCAAAATAACCAGGCAAGAGCAGATAAAAGTCGTGATTAGGGAGAAAAGATGCCTTGATAAAATTGCGTGAGAATTTCCAATGGCATAGCCAGAACGCTTAAAATGTTACATCAAGGGGAGACTACTGGATCAAGCAGTACTTCTCTTCCATTGTGTCCCTTTTCAAAGTGGGAACTTCTCTTAAAGGAAAGAATTTGTTCCCAGAGCGAGCGAATTCTTTCCTTTAAGAGTAGTTCCTTATTAAATGGAAATCAATTTTACCACATCAGGGGACCTCCCTTGAATGTCGCTAACGATTTCAATAACAATAACTCATGAACCTGTTATTTCTAAAGAGACAAACAGCTTTACTTCCCTTGGAATGATTACCATAAGTCAATGGCGGAGTTCATGTGTTAACCAGACTATAGTCCAGTCCCTTTAGTCGTACCATAGTGCAATAAAACTCTCTCTGGTTTTATGCACTGCGCATGTCTGGTTTCACTAGAGAAACCAGACCAAATCTGTGGTCGGACCATAGTTGATTGGTTCTTTTCCTCCAATGTAAACTTGGAATTGCCGGAAACCTGTATGTTTTGTATTGATGGCTGTGATTGGTTGACTTTTACTGGGGAGGAACGCTGACAGTCGGAAGAGCAACTATAGTCTCTATGGTTAACACGCGAACTCCACCAGTACCTGTCTTCAGACATGACCTGTTTGTAAATGGACTTTGTTGCCAGAAAACCTGACTTTGTTGCATATGAGCAACAAAGGTGTAAACCAGTCTGCACATCTATGTCTTTGTAGTTTGCTACCTGGTTAGTACATGTCTGAAGGACTAGAACAGGAAACATATCAACCACAGGTTCAGATGTTAGCAGAATATTTGAGTGTAAAACTGTAAATATTTTCTTACCCATCAGTTTTAACATGTGTTTTGGGTGCTCATAAGAACTGTCTCATTGAGACGGTTCCTTTGAGTACCCACAACATATGTTTTGGTTGAGAAATAAGAAAATAATTTTTTTGTCGCACACTGACTGTCACTGAGTGACTTAACGCAAAACGCCTGATATAAAAACTATATCAATGTATTAGGAAAAGTTCTAAAAAAACTTTTATTTCTCTCCTAAACAGCATTTTATACAGTCTTTGCTTTACTTTGACAATCAGATTCTACATTGATTAAATACAAAGTAATGAAATACAGGAAAATATTGATTAAATAAAATCCATATTTTCAAAAAGCTGTATTTCACAGCCGTGAAAATACGAAAAGTTGTATTTCACAGCCATGAAGATATTAAATTGTATTTCACGGGTGTAATTGGATGTCCTCTGCTTACTCCATTGACTTCCTTGAGCCAACTTCAGAATTTCAAACACCTGTAACTTTCTTATTTGCGGACAAAAACACAAAGTGTGGGTATTCATATTTTTAAGTTAGATCGCGAGGAAAATTTTGATAAATAAATTGTTGGGATTTGCTGAAATTTTCACTTTTTCTACTCCTCTCCTATGATTTCAGTTTTGGCTGACAATGCACATTACGCAATGTCATTTTTAATATGACGTAATAAGTGAATGTGTATGATGTCATTTAGTGCAAAAAATCTATCAAGCTTAAAATTGTATTTATTAAAAAGAAAATTCAATTTTTGTCATGAATATGCCATTTATTTCATCTCGTGTCGCCACTCATGAAAAATGCATTTTTCGCTTCACTCAATGAAATAAATGGCTCATTCATTACAAAAATTTGAATATCCTCTATGTACTAATCAAACTGTATCATATTTGGTTCGAATAACATTTATGTCAAATTAGTATTTTTGCACCAATTTGCAAAATGTCTTCACTAATTAAGAGAGCCTGCTCACATTACAACATTACTAATTACATGGCACTGATCTAGCTAGAGGGCACAGAAGCTGAAATGGGCCTTGCGCTAGAAACCCTGGCCTCGAGGTTATAAAACTTTTTTCATGCTCAAATCAACTGAGCATGAAATTTCAACTGCTCATAAAAACTAAAATACCAACAAATGAAGAAGTTTCTTGCTTTAAGTCTCTTAGATGTTGTATTTATCATGCTTATAAATGTTAAAATGCCAACAGTTGTTGGCATTTTAACATGTATGAGCAGGATAAATTTTGTGCTCAGCTGAGTTGAGCATGAAAAAAGTTTTATAACCTCAGGGCCTGTCTTCAGGATTTGTGTTCAGGTAAGGCTCAAACAAGCATGCTCAGCTACAGTGACCAGCTGGAATCTTGAAATTTTGCTTGTTACAAATGTAGTTGATATGCTTTCTAGAGAGCTAATAATGAAGGTGCTGATCAGACTGTGCTTTTGTAGTTTGTATGCAACAAAAACAGATTTTCTCCTAACAAGGCTCAAATAGGCATTAGGTTCAGGGAGAAGAGGATTTCTTGCACACCGGATAAGGATATCTGAGATTTTACCCTGGGATAGAAAATCTTATCTTGCCCATGCTATCTTACCCAGGCTGACTCGTGAGGGCTGTACATTGGTTGTATTGGAAATAGCGTACACGGTTGTCAAGTGACATCATTGTTATGTTAAAGTGAAGTCATCATGTCATGTCATATCTCAGCTTATTCAGGAATTTCTGGAAGCCTTTTTAAGTATAAAGTGTGGTATTTAATGGTGAACAAGAAAAGGAATCCATTATCTGTGTTAGGATTTTTCTATCCAACCTTCACACTCATGATAGATTCTTAATGTCTCCTTAAAATTCTCCTTTGAAGACCCGAAACCCCTAAACAGGTACAGTACTTTTGCAAGATGAAATGCCACATGATATGGTATTTCATCAGCGTCTGCACAAGTTTGCTAAAACAAAATTGATCTTCAGAGAAATTAATACAATATTTATTTGGATATTTGAACCTGTGACCCCTCATTATATACAATGGATCATCCTAAGTGCATTGTACAAAACCAGAAGGAAGAATCCATTTGTACAATAAGGGTTAAAAAATCAAGAATTCACTCCATGAGTAAGCTGTATAGGCAATTTAGTACCATAACAGCTTTTTGAGCTTTCAATTAAATTCATTTACATTGAATGCATGTGCGGATCTAGAGGGGAGACAGGGGGTCCCGACCCCACTGAAAAATCACAAAAAATAGGGGTTTCTATCAATACAGGTCCGGATCCCCTGAAAAATCTCCGCTACCAAGCCAGAATTCAATGTTTGGCCATTAACAGCACGCCAGCTAAACGCCATTTAATGGTGTTTTGCTGCAGGGCGGATGATGGTCCGCTTAAAGTGGTACTTGGATCCTCCCTCCCCTCATCAACTAGAAAAAAAATAAAATAAAAATGTTGTTAAAGTTGGACCCCCTCTGACAAAACTTTCATGATCCAGGCATTGAATGAAAAATGTCATAATCATGGCACACACAACTGGTTCTCCCCCTGTCAGCTGGAGGGAGACATCACATATCCCATAATTTTTGTTCTAGCTTGACCCCTAATTTCATGTCAATTTAGTATTATTGCACCAGTTTGGGAAATGAAAAAGAATCAGCTCACAAAGAAAGGCTATTTATCACATGATGTCGTGTCTGGGAGTGATATAACGCCATGTTTTATAACCGATAAACCACTAGTGTTTTACATGCATTTTGTAACATTAGTAACACTATTGTGATGATGTCCATAACAATGCTGTGTACATAATGGCTAAAGTTTGATGTTTTCACTCCAAAAATGTGATTTTCAAGTAATTTTAATGTCAAATGATAAATAGAATCTGTATTATTAAATTTATAGAGCTCTCTGAGAAAAAGCAATAAAATGCTCGGCACTCTTTTCCTGAACTTGTTTAATTAATTCAATAATACATGAAAACTCGCATAAAGCTAAAACCAATTTGATCTGTCAAAAAACATTGCTACCAGAGCATGGGCAAGTCCAGAAAATTCTGTGTCAGGTAGGGGAGTTCTGACAATTTTTTTAGCGATCAATTTTATAGAGGATTGTAGGAACCTCAAGTTATGGTATGATACTTTCCAAAAAGCAAATGCAGGCTATGAGATTTTCCCAAGAAATGCCATTATGGAACTGCAAACACCAATTTTTCTGAGTTTGGCCTCAAAACGTACAGTACAATTATTTTTAACTGCTTGCTAATAACAGCCCCCATGTCTATCATAAAAGTGCATTTACATGGCCAAAGATGATAGGGATACCAGGTTATTATATTTCTTATTTCTCAACGAAAACATAATTTATATTGTTGGTACTCAATAGAAGCCTCTCACTGAGACGCTTCCATTGAGCACAACAACATATGTTTCCTTTGAAAAATGAGGAAAATATCGGCATTTTTGTTCGAAATAAAATAAAAAAGCTTTTATGCACCATGTGGAGATGAATCAACTGATTGCTGCACTAATTGCTTGTTATGCAAGTATCAGCAAGTTTTGTTGAGATTTTTGACTTGTTAGGATAAGATCTTTATTTTAATAGGAATCTGATACATGTCGGCCACAGTCGTAGTTTGATATCTGAGAATCTCATTTCCTTAAGATTTGGCCTTAATGAGATTTTTCGTTGACAGTAAATTTTATATATACTGGGCCAAAAAAGAAATGCCGCTATGTGAATTATTTTCAATTGTACATGTTATGTATTTCATTCAAAATACCTGCTGTAATTAGAAAAAGTATAGCAAATCGTACTAGAGAATGTTTCTTTATTCATAAAAACACGAGTATTGCCGCCGGTTCCTTAATTTGACGTAAATACCGTGCCAAATTTAAGATCGGGCCAACGTAGGGGCGTCGGGGTCTTACACCAATCTCTCGCAAACAATTTCTCAGTGTTTGAGCAGATGAGACATCCGGATGTATCAATCTTGACGTCACATCGTAACAGGGTGACGTCTTGTACGAGGACGGTCTGGCGGTGTCCCAATTTGACAGAAATGATTTCTTAGACGTCCAATCGTCCTTAAATGACACTGAAATTATTGGGCTATTACCTATGGCATCACGTTAGCTCGTAACATTCCTATTGCACTTTCGCATTCCTTAGGTGTCAACCTTGGCATCACAAATTTACAATTCCAAAGTTTTAAAAATGTTTTTAAACACACAAGATGTTCGACTAGAGATTTCAGTAGTTAGCACACATGTTAATCTGAATGGAAGGAGTGTGCACGTGAAAACATGGAAAATAAAAAATCGACCAGTACACTGTTTTGGATTGATTAAAACAATGGGACGAATGTGCGGCAGAAAACATAGCAAAACATAGTTAGCTGTTGAAATTTTGTAACTCTCATTTTACACGCAATGTTTTTGATTTTCATACGTGGCGCTTCTTTTTTGGCCTAGTACAGGGTGTCCACGGTCAGGGAAAAAGTCATGTAAAACCATATTTTTTCAAGGTCAGGGAATTGTCAGGGAATTTTGAAATTGGCCAGGGAAATTTGAAAATTAAGCAATAAGTCAGGGAAAAGTCAGGGAATTTTGAAATAACAAGTTTTTGAATGATTTAACATCAATAATTAAGGCTTGAAGGCAGTTTCTCAAAGTTTGGCTTTTAATGTATAATACTTAAAATGATAGTAACAATAATAATAATAATGATAAGCATACTTTTTTATTCAAATTATTCTTTGAGCGGAAACTGAAGGGAGTAGCACCCTTTGCCTCTCCAGTTTTGTTTTCAGTTTGGCTTTTATCAAGTTTGTGCATCTGGTATGGTATGTGCAAGATTTTATACCATACCACATACAGATATCCTACTTCTGTAGCATACCTCTTAATGCAATATGAATCCATCATGGTGGTGGTTGTATTACTTGTGTGCTTGAGCTACAAGTCACTTATGAAAATTGTATTATTTATCTCTCTGCAATACTGTTGGCTGTGGTTTCTTGTTTGCAAGTGTAACACCTTTTTTCTTGTTTATATGATAGACCTGTTGTTCTATGATTTGTAGGTCTATTAATTTTGAAAAAAGGAACATTGTGGTTTAGCAAAAATAAAATTAAAGGGCATACTTATGACAAGTTATTAGACTTATTACGAAGATTGTATTTTTGTCTATTTTGACATGCATTTAATTTAAAGCACCACATCTAAAAAGCATAAATTGATTATACATGCAAGTATGTAGAAAGAGGAAAATAGAAAACAAAAAGAAAACAATTACCGATAAAAACAAAATCAAAATACAAAAAGTAATTCAATGACAATTTGTAGTGAAAAAAGATGGTAGGAAGGAGAGAGCCAACATATTTCCCTGTATTGTATTAATAAAGTACATGTATGTAGAAAAGGAAAAATTGAAAAAAGAAAAGCAAACAAACAAAAGCAAAATTAAAAATACATGTATAAAGAGTACAATTACAGTTGGTAAAGTAAGGGGTCGAAATGGTTGGCTATAGGGGAGGAAGAGGCCAATACAGATATCATAACTCCACGCACAAATACAAATACGCTAGTCAGGGAAATTTGATTTTAGTCAGGGAAAGTCAGGGAATTGTCAGGGAAATTTGCTTTGCTCAAATTGTGGACACCCTGTTAAGTATATATTGCGTCAAAAGGAAGTGTCTCTTGGAATTACCTGCTACTGTGGGCCTAATGTTAACCCTTGAAGTGCCAATCATGACTGCAGCAGACGACAAATTTTTCAACATATTCCCGAATTTTGGAAAAAAATAAGGTATGATATATCATGAGAATCGTCTGCCAGCAGACGATTCTCATGATATATCATGCCTTATTTGTTATTTTTTGAAAAAGCGGCAAAATTTGAAATTGTCGTCTGCTGCAAATTATAGGTGGCGCTTTAAGGGTTAACTGTCATCTCAAGTCACCTGCAATTATCCTGTTTACCTGTTAACAGGGAACCTGGAAGCTCACCTTTTGTAACCACATGCTTACTTTTTGGTATTATAGTGGCCTTTCTTGTCGTCTGTTGATAAATTTGTAAACAGTTTAGACCCGCTCTGAGTCCAAACTGGTTGACACTGATTGTGTTGCTGAAAGAAATTACTTTAAAAATTGATAAAAAAATTCAACGAACTACAAAAAATCATTAAAAATTAATGTGATGGTATATAGTATTTACTTTTAAATGAATGTCAATGCAGTCCAGGTTATATTTAGATTCTCGGCTAGAGCAGTTTGAAACTAGTTTAGTTTTTTTGTCCTTCATCACAAACTTGGGCACTCAAAATGCATCTGCGTGTGAGTCTACTTTTCTTCGCCAGTATCCACACCGGATAGGCGGCAATAGAAAACGTTATTACTAGCGATGAACGTAGATCAAAAATTGTCAGAGACAGAGTTTTTATTTGCCATTTGTTGTCTGACTGGCAACAAATGGCAATCGAAAACACTGTTTCTGTTGATTTTTGATCTGCATTTGTCTATTGTTTAGAGCATTTTCGATTGCTGCCTATTGTTTAGAGCAATTTTGATTGCCGCCTATCGGGTGTGATAACTTTCCCTGTAAGTGTATTACTTCCTGTCTTCATTAGAGAAAGAACATCATTAGCTCTATGCATGCTGGGTAATTTTTCATGATTTTTTTAAAGTTGTCTGCTGACTTTTTTCAAAATTAACTTTTTCAAAAAATTCTTTCAGAAACACTATTAGTGTGTCAAATAGTTTGGATTCAGATCAGGAGGGAAGTTCGGTAGGGCCTGATCTGGGTCCAATCTGTTTGCAAAGATTATCAGCAGACAACAAAAGTTGCTGCTCACAAGGCGAAGAGTTTACTCTTTTCCCGCCAGTTACGACTTTTGTCGTCTGCTCCCTTGTCTGCTTATGTTCTTAGGTAACCAATTATTGCAATCAATATGGTCTCAGTCTGATCTGGGTTCGTAGTGTATGCACCCATGATCAAAAGTACATGTAACTGGAAGTGCATATGAATATGTTTCTCAGGCCCTTCCTCATCTGTTTCAAATGCCCCTCATCTGTCTTTTTTTTCAGACTTGGAATAAAAAAAGAGTGGCCTCATTTGTTTTATTCAGCTTTCAACATTTTTATGCTTAAAATGAACAAAAAAGGTGTCTCATTAGGTTTTGATGTAATAAAAAAAAGTGGCCTCATCTGTTTTTTTGAGAAATAAAAAATAAAAATTAAACCTGCCTGCTTCATCTGTTTTTCAAAAAAGTGGCCTGAGAAACACTTGTTTATTTTGTCTAGCCTGAGAAATAGAATCCAGTTACTAGAGGGAAAAAAAAACACAACGTTACCCCAGGGCTCGCACAGGCTTCAATTTAGAGGGCTTTCTTGAAAAGGCCTTGAAAATTAAATATGCCTTTAAAAGTACTGGAAAATCACTCAAAGGCCTTGAAAAGTCCTTGAATTCTTCTATTTTCTGTAGGACTTAAGACTGTTGATAGAGATCTAAATCAGTATAAAATTGTTGTGCCTTTATTTGGTGCTGCAACAAATAAAAATAAAAGCACAATTTTATACTTATTTTCTAGTACTAAGGACCTCGGACAGTCTTAATGAAGGATTGCCCATAAAAATGACCAGAGAAAAGTTTTTAAGAAAATGATATTTTCTATGAGAAAGATAGTAGGTTCAATCCTCGACTTATCCACAAAAGCTGTTTTCTCATTGGACAAGTACCTATTGAAAAATATGGGCTGAAAACTCTGTTTTTGCTATTCAACATATAGAAAATAGAAAAAGTTTTACTGAAGTGCTTTCCCCCCCGTGACCAAACTAATCCTTTTGCATAAAGTTGTAGTTTTACATTTCACACATCATATAAAAACGGCATGGTTGGTCACGGGGGGGAACGATGTCAAAATGCTCAAAAACGCTTTATTATAAAACCTTATTAGAAACTTATTTTGTAAAGACCTGTAGGTAAATGGCATGTATCAGAGCTTTAGTTATGAGTGCTTACAAAGTAATTAATTGTCTCATTTCTCAACCAAAACATATGTTGTGTGTACTCAAATGAACCGTCGCAAAGAGACGGTTCTTTTAAGCACCAAATTATAGATAAAATCTGATGTGTAAGAAAAATATTAACGATTTTACGCTCAACATCTGTGTTTATCTAGACTATGATTTATACAGTATGCAGATATGATACACCTCAGTGCACAAGTCAACTGGATGAACTTGAAACATTACAGATAATAGTCAAAAGTCATTGACAGCACACTTCTTTAGATGAAAAAATGTAATCTTCTCAACCCGAATTTTATGCAAACGCATCACTTTCGTCTCAATTTTTATGCCGCAAACATAATATTTACATGTATTTAGGTGAATACTCGACGAATCTTTGACTTTCTGTGAAATGAAATTTGGTCAAAAAGATTACCCCCACCCCCTAAACCCTAAATTCCTGGCATAGTTTTGCAATATTTTCAAAATATTTTTATATTGCTAGGTTCACTAAATGTAAGGGTTTGATTTAAGCACAAAACTATAGTTGTCAGTTATGCATTATCCTATCCGATGTCCTTCAAAATTTGGGCAGATTGAATAGGAAACTGTCCGAGGTCCTTTCTCCATTATCGCAATCTAGCATTTCTGAAGTAGAATTTTAACACTTAAATCAGGGTTTTTCATGAAATTTAGTCCTTGAAAACTGTAGGATAGTCTTTAGAAATGCTTGAAAAGTCCTTGAATTTTATTCAAACTTTCCTGTATGAACCCTGTGCCCTCTAAAGAACCACCCAAAATTTGCAGCAGATGACACATTGAGGGAAGAGTTATAGAGAATACTAGGTGACATTGCGAGGCTTGCCGAGCAATTCAACACACATTCTCAAAGCCGAGCCTGGTAAACTTAATATCAAAAGACACGAGCCAGCTATTCTATTTATCAGTTTACCCATTGTTTCGCTCTTAAAACTAGCTATAATATGACATATTTTTTTATTTTTGCGTTGAATCAGCGTCATTAGCGACGCCATTTAAAAATTGCAACGTCATCATGACCTGATAAAGGCACATGTCGTGAGATAGACAACGTTTATCAGGCAACGTGCAACAATGCAGTTAATATGAGAGGTAACTGATAAATTCTCATTTAGAACAACCACATTTGCTGTTTCGTGTGAATTGTCTGCTAGCAAACAATTCACATGATAGTGTGAGCTGAAAGAAGAAAGTTGTTTAAAACTTTGTCGTGTGCTGCAGATGTGATTGGTGCATTAATGGTCACATGATCAATAAGCTTAGCTCATGAAATATTCACAAGCTCTCGCCTAAAGTAACATGGAGGCACTTCAATCATTGGTTTAAGCAACTCCTGTTTTAGGCCATTGTCTCCGGTGAGGCTCAAACCAGCGACCCCTAAATCTCAAGTCTACTCTGCCACTGAGCTCCTCTCCTGTCTGAGTTATCTTCCTTGAATGAACACTTTGATCTCCCTTTGAGATATTTTGATAATATACAGGGCTGGCACAGGCTTGAAAAGTACTTGAATTTAGAGGGCTTTCTTGAAAAGTCCTTCAAAATTAAATCTGCCTTGAAAAGTACTTGAATTCTACTATTTTCTGTAGGACTTAGCACTGTCGATAGTGACCTTAATCGGTATAAAATTGTTGTGCCTTTATTTGGTGCAGCAAATGCTGCACCAAATAAAGGCACAACAATTTTATACTCATTTTCTAGTTCTAATTTCTCCATTATCTTAGTCTAGCATTTCTGAAGTAGAATTTTAACACTTAAATCAGGATTTTTCATAAATTTTTAGTCCTTGAAAATTGTAGGATAGTCTTGAAAAGTCCTTGAAAAGTGCTTGAATTTTACTCAAACTTGCCTGTATGAACCCTGATATAGGAATGGACTGTGTTATAAGTGAATCATATTATAAAGGGTATTCTAATGCACTTGCAAATGCAACGCGACGTCTGGATAACATCATAAATTTATGACAGTATATCCTGCGATAAACTGTCGCAAACGACGTCATTACGTAACTTCGCTTTTCATTGATTGACAAGTGAATATATGCAGCAAGCAAGCTGGCAGCCGCTGGACGTATAGGCACAACACAATACATTTTTTCTGTCCTTTTGAAGGAAAATGTTAATGCATTAGAATGGGGATAACCATATTCAAATTTTTCATTTTGGGAGGTATATCGTCGGATATACATTCGGAAATCACGTTTTACGGCTCCGCTTACGCGTAACCGTAAAACTAAATTTCCGACCGTATATAAGATGATATACCTCCCCAAATGAAAATTTTGAATACAGTTATCCCCTAAATTTTACAGAGGAAGTATAGGGAAATGACCATTTTATGGTCATGCTCTTATAATTCCTTTGTAAAATTTGATAGTAAAAAAATTGGGAGCCATATATGACCACATTATATCCCCATACATGACAGTGTTATGTCCAAATCTGTGTTATAACAAGGTGTGTTATAAAGGGTCTATACTGTATGTACTTGATTGTCAGTCATAAGGCAGGGCTTTTTCCAGCAATTTTGGCCCATCAAAATTGGGAGAAATTAATGACAGAGAACATAACAAGGGTAGCAAAATATATACTCAAAATCAAGTTATTTTAGATTGTATTATGCCAAGCATACCACTTAAGCACAAGTGTTTGAGTATCATTCTAATATTAGTCATTGTTTTTTATATGTAGTAGTGGTCTCTAAAAAAAGTAAAAAAAAAAAAATATATTATTATTATTTTTTTTTTACTTTTCTTTATTTGTGAAAAACGGACATGGAATTGGGAAAAAGGTGGCTATTTTCGATTGGGAATGGGGCTGAAATTCGGCCCCTAGAGATGGGCAGAAAATCCCCTGTAAGGAACCTTTAGGTCTGGGATTTGCCATCTCCTCTGATTGATATAGCTATATTTCCATATAAGGTAAAGTTATTACTAATATAGAGTTATAAAGCTGACAAAGCTTTACAAAATGGGCTAAGTTGATTATAAATATATGGCATCTCAGATTTTGTTCCATGCAAGATTCAGCATGTCAAAATAATCAATTTCCCACAAATCTGTTACCATGGTGATGGATTTTCTCAGGTAAATGATATATTAACTCACCTGCTAAAGAGACTCTGATCAATACTACACATTTCAGTTTTCATTAGACTTCCATACCAGGACTTAGAAAAGAGTGTGTAGCAAAAATTTAATTTTCTTATTTCTCAACCAAAACATATGTTGTGGGCACCCAAAACACATGTTTAATTGATTGGTAAGGAAATAAATTCATATTTAGGTACACAAACGATCCTTATCTGGACCTATGTGTTAACTCTCTGATCAATACTACACATTTCAGTTTACATTAGACTTTCATACTTTGGTAACAGTACCAATTTTATGCGTGGATCCAGAAAGTTTTTTCAGAGGGGGTCCAACTTTTTTTTTAGTTAATGAGTTGATCCAAATATAACTAAAATCGAGCCATCATCGGCCTGCCAGCGAAATGCCATTTAAATGGCGTTTCACTGATGTGCCGATGATGACCCAACATCGAATGCTGGCTTGGTAGCTTTGTGAATTTTAAGGGGATCGGACCAGTATTGCTAAGAACCCTATATTTTTGTAGTTTTTCAGGGGGGGGGTCTGGACCCGGCCTGCCCCCTCCACCTCCCCTCTGGATCCGCACATGAATTTTACTTGACATTGAATAAAAAAATGCTGATTTCATGTTCAGCCACACAAAATTGCTTTAACCCTTTACTCCATAGGCTAATTTTAGATCATGACATCATTTTCTTTTTTAAATTCAAGAAAAAATTAAGTAAAGTTGTGAATACTTTTAAAATATTTTGGAAAATGGAGCATTTGCTCCAAAAGAGCAAATGCTCCATTTTCCATAATATTTTCAAATACATGAGATTTCAAAGGCATCAAAAGGTGTTATAATGGGGTATAGGGTTTAGGCAGGGCACCACCTAAAACTTACGATCCCTTGTCTTAAAAGAACAGCACCATCCTTTTGGAGAAGCATATGGTTGGGGGCACCATGTCTCACAAACACAATTTCTAGTTGTCAATAAAATTGGACAGAAATTACAAGTTCAGCTCAGTCTTTGAGTTGTGAAAGATCTCCTTCAGCACTAATCAACTGCATGGTTCATATAATTATCCTATCAGATTTGAAATGATGAGATATGTTGAAGTGATAATCTGTAATTAACTCATTGCATGCTGGGCTTATTTTATGTACTACACTCGTCCCCGATTTTTATCCCGTTAACCGGCAGGAATTCTGTTCTTAGCATATATTTTCAAGCAGAGTGGAAAATAGTGTGGATCCTGATCAGATGGCTTCGTCAGAAGCCAGCTGATCTGGATCTACAGTGATTTCAAAACAGAATAAATCAAGATTCAGCATGACAATGGTTCATTTTTATTCTTTCAACCGGCAGCAATCCAGTTGTAAGCACATATTTTCAATTGGAGTGGAAAACAGTGTGGATCCTGATCAGATGGCTTCATCAGAAGCCAGCTGATCTGGATCTACAGTGATTTCAAAACAGAATAAATCAAGATTCAGCATGACAATGGTTCATTTTTATTCTTTCAACCGGCAGCAATCCAGTTGTAAGCACATATTTTCATTTGGAGTGGAAAACAGTGTGGATCCTGATCAGATGGCTTCATCAGAAGCCAGCTCATCTGGATCTACAGTGATTTCAAAACGGGATAAATCAAGATTTGGCCTGACAAAGTTTAACATTGCATGCTGGGTAATTTTTGTCGTATGCTGATATTCTTCAAAAACAGCGCTCTGAAAATTCTAACTGGAATTATCCGAATACCATCAGTGTGTCAAACAGTTTGGATCCATATCGTATGCCCCAAGTTCTTGGTTTGCAATTTTTAGGTTATCTTCAGACCACAAAAGCTGTTATACAAGCAGACAAACAGTTCTGCGATGAGTAGCAAAAACATCCCTTACAAGTATTGTCCCTTCAAAGATGCATGATATTTGGATTATTCCATTGTTCATAAAATGGGTAAATAACATAAAATGTATCATTACAGGTAAAGGCAGTTTCGCATATATCTACCTGTATAAAGCACCTATTGTACTTCCACAAAACGCTTTGAGGCGTGTCTGTAACGGAAAATGCAATGAATGAATTGGGGGTCATTACTTAGAGGTCGGGGTAGAAGTACATTGACGAATTTTTAGTGTAGAAAAAGAAAATGAGATAGAACAATTTGGATAGATGAAAGTTTTTTTTTCAAAAAAAAAAAAAATTCTTTTGTTTAATTTTGGGAGCCATAACAGATTTGCGCTATAAGCGTACTGGTGTAATAACGTGACGAGTAATAACCGGACTGACCTGTAAACCTGGATTAGCTTATAATTTATGTTTAGAATGATTTTTATCTATCTTAGAACCACAGTACCTTAGCTCATGCTAAGGCTGTCAATGGAGACATGGAATTTTAGCAAAAAAAATCAGTGTCAAAGAGTAATTACTGATTCATCTTATATTTGGGCCTCATCTCAAGAAAACCTGACTAACTTTAATTCTCCCTATACAGGGTTCATACAGGCAAGTATAATAAAAAATTCAAGGACTATTCAAGGACTTCTTAAAGCCTCTTCGACTGTTTTCAAGGACTTAAAAGTTAATGAAACATACTGACCTAAATGTTAAAATTCTACTTCAGAAATGCTGGACTGAGATAATGGATGCATTACTACTGGAAAATTAGTATAAAATTGTTGTGCCTATATTTGGTGCAGCATATGCTGCACCAAATATAGGCACAACAATTTTATACTGGTTTAGGTCTCAATCAACAGAGCTAAGTCCGACAGAAAATAGTAGAATTCAAGGACTTTTCAAGGCGTTTGAGTGATTTTCCAGTATTTTCAAGGCAGATTTAATTTTCAAGGACTTTTCAAGAAAGCCCACTAAATTAAAGTACTTTTCAAGCCTGTGCGAACCCTGCTATAAATCTAACTGGGGGAGATTTAGTTTGAATGCAAAGGCGAATTCAAAATTTAGACCATAGATTTTCCCCCCAAAATGGCCAAAAACTTCACAACGTATTAGAATATCTTAGATTTGGGTCTGGGTTAGAAATTTTTATCTAACCAATGTTTTCTTGCCGGGGCTGTCATGTGTGGGCTGTTCTTTGGTTGTATTGGAACTCCTGCACATGGTCATCAAGTGATAACAATGTCATGCCAGAGTGACATCATAATGTATTACTGTATTTGGCTATTGGGTCATTGTCTAGCCACGCTTCCCAACTTAAATGTTCCTAATCTCAGTTAGCTTTACAAGAGACAGGGACATTGCATACCACATGGCTTTACAGTGACTGGATAGCTGTTTAATAACATTGCATTTCTCATATTTTGGAACCTCTGGAAGTTAATACATGTATTTCAAAATAAAATTGCAGTGGTGAGCTAGAAAAAGAATCCGTTATCTGTGTGAGAGCGAGATAGAAAAATCTGTCCCTTTGGATCAGTGTTCAAGCCTCCTGACGCCAAGCAGTGATCCTCTGGATGGATTTTTCTATCTAAAAGTAAGTGAGTATGATCAGGAAATACCACAAAAACACACTGCAGACCAACCCACGGCACAAAGCTATTATGGTCTTGACCCCCAATATATCACAGAATTTCTTGTTTTTGTGCTGAACAATTTGGACCGCGGGAAAACCTGTCGTAACTTGGGGTGTGCGAACAACAAAGGCGCAGACCAGCCTGAGCATCCCCGCAGTCTGATCAGCACCTTGTTATTCGCTTATAGGAAAGTATTATATCTAGACTAAAAAATGCTACCAGCAAAATTTCAATTTTCTAGCTCGTCTGTAGCGGGGGAGACTGGTTTGAGTCTTGCTTTGTTGGAGACCTGGAAGACAGGTTTTGTAGTGAAGCGGCTCATATATTATAGTTAAGTGTTTTTTCTCTCTGTGATCTAGTTATTATCTGATTGAAATCCTTCTGAACTTTAAAAACCTCGCAGATTAATTTGTAGCAAATGACAAATTAGCGATCTTTTTGCTCATAAAAGTTGAAAATTAGTTCATTTGAATTCATTTGGCTAATTCCTTTCTGTATTAGCGCCCAGTTTATATGTACAATTCCATTTCAAACTTATGCTCAATGGTTGCTACAGTGTTAGACTTGAGATTGAAGGGTCGCTGGTTCAAGACTCACCGGAGGCACTGTGTTGTGACCTTGAGCAAGATTCTCCCATCCCAGTAGGTACACATTGTTGACTCAACATTGATTCAATGTTGATTCAAGGTCATGGTGTTGAATCAACATTGAATCTATGTTGAGTCAAAATGTGTGCCTGCTGGAATGATATCTCTGCTTTGTACTTGTCAAACCAAGAAGGCAGGTAATCATCCCAACATGGCTAAAATTGTTGATTGGGACGTAAAGCATCAACACAAACAAAATTAATCGTAAGGCTGCTGTTTATGACATAATTTAAAGAGACTAAGTCTGCAACTATGCACATTTTTCGATTTTTTTATTTTCTTTTTAAATCATTTGTAAAAGTAGAATTAAGTTATGTTTTTGCAATAAATCTGTTCACTATAGCTGAAAACTGCACGGAAAAGTGAATTATCTTATAAAACAGGTGTGTTTTTCTCTTGTTGGTAATTATTTGCGTCCCTCCAATAATTATAGACAGGTAATTTTAACATAAATGCTGTTGTTTTGATACTGATAATTTGTTAAGATTTACGAAATTGGTTAAATGTATACCTGAATTTTAGTTTTTTTACCGTGTTCTTGAAAAATAGAAACATTAGTTCTAAAATTAAAAGATCAAAAGTTACAGACTATGCAGCTTTAAGTAATTTCAAAATGTTTATGGGCAGCGATGCAACAAAACCTGTCTTCGGGGTTTCCAACAACCAATCTCCTTAGTTATAGAGACTAGCTACAAAATTGAAATTTCACCAGTAGCAAGTTTACATATGGTACTTTCCAAAAAGTGAATAACAAAGGCGCTGATCAGACTGTGTGGATGGGCAGGCTGCTCTGCACCTGTGTTGTTCATGAACCCCCGAAGACAGGTTTTCTCGCGTCGAGGCCCATATGATATACATGTAGTAGTATCTACTACAGCACCCGAGACCACATTGAGGCTCATGAATATTCATGCTAGGCTCCACCCACTATGAATAATTATATTAAGAAAATTCATGTTTGTTCATAGAACAAAGAAATTGCTTGCCAGGTCCACTAGTGTAGGATCAGATATATCATATATCCATAAGCAAACAGAGTAGACCCTAGTCAGGCAGCTCTAGGAAATTTCAGATGCTTTTTTGTTGTCTGCTGATTTTTTTTCAAAATTAACTTTTTCGAAAAATTCTTTCAGGAATACCTTCTGAGTGTCAAACAGTTTGGACCCTGATCAGGCCCGACATTATGTTGGGCCTGATCTGGGTCAAAACTGTTTGCCAAGGTTATCGGCAGATGACACTCGGAGGCAAAGAGTTAATGACATCACACTCCATCACTTGGGGGCTTGGGGATTGGACTTCAATCAAAATGAATCTTAATGATTGATCTCCTTATCTAAAATTCTGCTTTTGAATTTAAGAGACTTTCAGAGGTGAATATCCGCATGAAATATACCAAACACAAGTATAAGCTTTTCAAAAAAGCTTGCCATCTTTCAGCACTTGCCGTCTACTGACTGAAAGTACAGAAACCATTTGAATGCTGTTTCAAACAAAAGTGATGATCTATTTAAATGACCCACCAAGCTCATCACCATCTCCTCAAGCGGAGATGGTGATGAGCTTGGTGGGTCATTTTAGTGTTGTGACACCATCAGACAATACATACAGGTAATTTTTACAGAAATCTCATGTTACACCACTAAGCAGGTGCTACCATACAGGTTAGAAACTTAGTCAATTATACCGTAAAAATTCTATTAGAGGCCCATGCTCATATAAAGGCCCATCCCCCAGTTCGGATGACAAAAATTCCGATTTTTCAAGCAAATTTATCAAAAAAATCGAGCCTCTAATAAAGGCCCAACAACAAATATTGGAAAAAAATTGGTCCTACCTTATGCAGAAAAGTATCAAATTTCTCATAGCAGCGAATTTCTAGTCCTCCCCAGGCAGAATATAGAATAAGAAAGAAAACAAAAGTCCGTCTAAAATACATTGTTTTTGACCCTTCTTTCATTTTGTCCAAAAATACTGAACGTCACTAGTAAGTTGTAAACCCTGTACCGTGTTATGCCCTCGAAAGTGCATATTTAAAGTTTTTTTGATACCAAGCACCGTTTACCACGTCAATAGTCTTCTACCTATGGACCTTGCGAAACTAGCATCTCAAGATGGCGACCTTTACCAATAAATTGCTACAGGATGTTTTAATGATTTTTCTCCCACTTGTAGCCTCTAATAAAAGCCCATCCCCGATCCCCATTTCCATGAAAGTTAATGATTCTAATAACCGCCCGGGTCTCTAATAGAATTTTTACGGTACTACAGTAGAACTTTGAAAATTCGAACCACGATTTTTCAAATACTTACTAATTTGAAATAAACTTTGGGTAAACTCTAAATTCAGAGAACAGGACCTATTGATGATCTTTTTTAATTACTGTCTATAATAAAATATATGTTTTGGGTGCATATTGGAGAAGTTGAGATGCTTCTTTTAAGCGTCCAAATCTTATGTTTGATGATAGAAAGAAACTCTGATAATAATCATTTTTTGCGGTTATATATTTCTATGTCTACCTTTCGATAATTCAAAACTACTGATAATTTGAAATAAAACCCGAGACTAGTCCCGAGGACTTCGAATTTATAAGATTTGACTGTATTCAAAATGCTCAGTACAATTAACCTCACAGTATCTGACAAGGACAAACAACTGACAAATAGTTGTGATAACCTTTTAGCGTGAGGATTTCAAAATCAGACATTTTAGACAGTATTTCTGTCTGTGAGAAACAGAACTCCATCCCAACTTAGTTGTGATAACCTTTTAGCATGAGGAGTTCAAAATCAGACATTTTAAACAGTTTTTCTGTATATCTAACTGACCTGTGAGAAACAGGACTCCATCCCAACTAATAGTTGTGATAACCCTTTAGTGTGTGGATTTCAAAAGCATATGTTTCAAACAGTTTTTCAGTATATTTAGCTTGCCTGTGAGAAACACAAGTCTAGGGAAGGAACCCTGAATCTTGACTCGGGGGTGAGAAAACAAATGCACTTAATTGCACTGGCGTGAAAAAACAGCACATTGAGACACTCAGTTAGTTCTAATACACAGTATAGTGAGACACCTGGATCTTGATACATGTACAGTGGTACTGCTACACATGTGTGAGAACATTGATATTGTTGGACTGTTACACATGGGTGAAAAACCTATATCTTGATATGATGATACTGCTACAGTCATTTGTGAGAACATTGATATATTTGTACTGTTACACATGGATGAGAAACCTTGACCTTGATACAGTAGTACTGCTGTACATGTGTGAGCAAATTGATATAGTTGTACTGTTACACATGGGTGAGAAACCTGTCTCTTGATATGGTGGTACTGCTACACATGTGTGAGAGCATTGATATAATTGAAATGTAACACATGGGTGAGAAACCTGGATCTTTCTATGGTGGCACTGCTACATATGTGTGAGAACATTGATATTGTTGCACTGATATGAAGGAATGAGAAACCTGAATCTTGATATGGTGGTACTGTTACACATGGATGAGAACATTGATATAGAAGTACTGTAACACAGAGATGAGAAACCTTGATCTTGATACAGTGGTACTGCTACACATGTGTGAGAACATTGATATAATTTGACTGTTACACATGGGTGAGAAACCTGTATCTTGATATGGTGGTACTGCTACACATGTGTGAGAACATTGATATAATTTGACTGTTAAACGTGGGTGAGAAACCTGTATCTTGATATGATGGTACTGCAACACATGTGTGAGTACATTGATATAATTTGACTGTTACAAGTGGTTGAGAAACCTGTAACTTGATATGATCGTACTGCAACACATGTGTGAGAACATTGATATAATTTGACTGTTACAAGTGGTTGAGAAACCTGTAACTTGATATGATGGTACTGCAACACATGTGTGAGAACATTGATATAATTGAATTAACTTACACAGGGATGAGAAACCTGGATCTTGATATGATGGTACTGCTACACATGTGTAAGAATATGGATATAGTTGAATTGTAACACATGGGTGAGAAACCTGTATCTTGATATGATGGTACTGCAACCCATGTGTGAGTACATTGATATAATTTGACTGTTACAAGTGGTTGAGAAACCTGTAACTTGATATGATCGTACTGCAACACATGTGTGTGAGAATATGGATATAGTTGTACTGTTACACAGGGATGAGAAACCTGGATCTTGATATGGTGGCACTGCTACATGTGTGTGAGAACATTGATATTTTTGCACTGATATGAAAGAATGAGAAACCTGGGTCTTGATATGATTGTGATGGTTCTGTTACACATGGATGAGAACATTGATATAGAAGTACTGTTACACAGAGATGAGAAACCTTGATCTTGATACAGTAGTACTGTTATACATGGGTGAGAACATTAATATAGTAGAACTGTTACACAGAGATGAGAAACCTTGATCTTGATACAGTAGTACTGTTATACATGGGTGAGAGGGAGCGCAGTGGCTCAGTGGTAGAGTGCTTGACTCGAGACGGAAGGGCCGCGGGTTCGAGCCTCACCCGCGTCACTGCGTTGTGTCCTTGAGCAAGAACATTAATCCTAGCTTAGTACTGGTTCAACCCAGGAAGACCCGTCCCTTTATAACTGAAAGATTGTTGATGGGACGTAATAAATCAAATCAAACAAACAAACAAACAAACATGGGTGAGAACATTGATATAGTAGTACTGTTACACAGAGATGAGAAACCTTGATCTTGATACAGTAGTACTGTTATACATGGGTGAGAACATTAATATAGTAGTACTGTTACACAGAGATGAGAAACCTTGATCTTGATACAGTAGTACTGTTATACATGGGTGAGAACATTGATATAGTAGTACTGTTACACAGGGGTGAGAAACCTGAATCTTGATATGGTGGTACTGTTACACATGGGAGAGAACATTGATATAGTAGTACTGTTACACAGAGATGTGAAACCTTGATCTTGATACAGTAGTACTGTTATACATGGGTGAGAACATTGATACAGTAGTACTGTTACACAGAGATGAGAAACCTTGATCTTGATACAGTAGTACTGTTATACATGGGTGAGAACATTGATATAGTAGTACTGTTACACAGGGGTGAGAAACCTGAATCTTGATATGGTGGTACTGTTACACAGGGGTGAGAACATTGATATAGTAGTACTGTTACACAGAGATGTGAAACCTTGATCTTGATACAGTAGTACTGTTATACATGGGTGAGAACATTGATACAGTAGTACTGTTACACAGAGATGAGAAACCTTGATCTTGATACAGTAGTACTGTTATACATGGGTGAGAACATTGATATAGTAGTACTGTTACACAGGGGTGAGAAACCTTAATCTTGATATGGTGGTACTGTTACACAGGGGTGAGAGAAACACGCATCTTTTTAGGATGGCACTGCTATACTTGGGTGAGAATATTGATATAGCAGTACTGTTACACAGGGGTGAGAAACCTGAATCTTGATATGGTGGTACTGTTTTATAGGGGTGAGAGAAACATGCATCTTTATAGGATGGCATTGCTACACTTGGGTGAGAATATTGATATAGCAGTACTGTTACACAGGGGTGAGAAACCTGAATCTTGATATGATGGTACTGTTTCGCAGGAATGAGAAACCTGATCTTGATGAAGTGGTACCGTTTCGCAGGAATGAAAAAAATAAATTTTGATTCAATAGTAGACCCATTACGTTGTTGGTACACATTGGAAACACAAATGTTTTCATGAAGCATCTCCATGTACATATAAATCAAGATACAAAAAGGAGACATTCGACACATTAATCTTTGCTTAGTACTGGCTCAACCCAAGAAGACCCACCCATCCTGATAAAACTGAAAAATTGTTCTCTGGGAAATAAAGAATCAAATAAAAAGAATCATTAAGCGTTAGAATAATTCACCTTTTTGGTTGAAATGGTTCATTGTCTGTGACCGGAGTCATGATATAGGATAACTATATACCACACCTACCCGAGTCCTGACACTGACACCGCTCCACACCTTTTGTCTGATATTGATCTTAGTGCGATGCCAGTAATTTTCACCTTTAAATACCATCCACAGATTCTCAATATAAGCTGCTACTTAACACAGCTAACCCTTAACCCATAAAGCGCCACCTATAATTTGCAGCAGACGACAATTTCAAATTTTGCCACTTTTTAAAATTAACAAATAAGGCAGATATTTCATGAGAATTGTCTGCTGGCAGACAATTCTCATGAAATATCATACCTTATTTTTGTCCAAAACAAGGAAAGATGTTGCAAAATTTGTCGTCTGCTGCAGTTGTGATTGGTGCTTTAAGGGTTAACTCTACATGACAAGAGGTTTTTTTTTACATATTTTGTCCTCTGCTGATTTTTTTCAAGTTTAATTTTTCAAAAAATGCTTTTAGGAATACCTATTATCAGAGAGTCAAACAGTTTGGATCCAGATCAGGCCCGACAAAATGTCGGGCCTGATCTGGGTCCAAACTGATTGTAAAGAGATTATCAGCAGATGACACTAGCAGGCAAAGAGTGATTTCTTAAAGTGCGGAATCTCTAGAATGGACTATTCCAAAAATTTTAATGATCATAATTTACTAATCCATCCCAGTTACAAGAATCTTTTTTGCTAAAGAAAGCATATCATTCTGCTTCTCTAGCTCCTACAGGAGCAGTCTGATCTGGGACTATTTAGTTTGTGCATACTTTACCTATCAGAGTTATTCGGTTTTTGCATCAAAACGTTTAAGGTTAATAATCACACTGCACCGGGGATATTGTCAACCTGTATCTGACCCTACCAACTTGGTTTAGCTTGTATAACATATGTACTTTCTCATAGCATGTATTCGAGTTCAATAAACACGAATATTGAGTTGGGTTGAGACAGACTGATATGCAGACAGAAGGATGGACAAAGTGGCGACTATATGCATGCTGCCTCTTCCCAGAGCATATGAAACCCTAACATTAGCATTGTTTAAGGATCTGCAAATATTGGTTTATATATGTTTACCCATAAGTGAAATCTTTATTGCCATCCTCAAGTGGATGGCAATTATGATTGACTAAGTTTGCAACCTGTATGGTAGCACCGGCTAAGTGGTGTAGCTTGAGATTGCCCTTTCTGTGAAAGTTACCTGTTTGTATTGTCACGTGGTGTCACAACACTAAAATGACACACTCAGCTCATCGCCCTCTCCGCTTGCGCAGATGACGATGAGATTAGTATGTCATTTAATAGATCAAACAGCATACTTTCAGTCAGGAGATGATTACCCACTTTAGTTAGTGCTGAAAGATGGCTAGCTTTAAATTTTTGAAAAGCTTATACTTGACTCTCCTATTTTTCTCTTTTCAGAAATGTGGTGGGGTTGAAGCTTTCTTGTTGGCTGTGTATAATTTGGTAAGTACAGTATCAAGAAATCCACATGACATGCGTTAAATGTTCTAAAATTTCAAACACTTTTCTCTTTCTGTTCTCAAATTGAAATGTTGGTTTTCATGGCTGGAATTTCACAAAATGAATATCAGAATAGCAAACAGGGGTCTTATTATATATATAGAATCTTGCAGGACTGCTCATACATTATTGTATTTATAAAATGAGTTGAGGAAAAGAGATAAAATGTGAGGCTTTGCCGAGCATTTTATCCCTTTCGCAACAAGTTTAATAAATTTAATAATAAATGAGCAAACATGTTAGATTTGATTTATCATATGATATTAAAATGACATTGAAATTGCATTTTTTGGATTTTGTCATTATTGGTGTTATGAGGTTATTTACGCAACATTGTTATGGACATAACATAATGTTACTAAATATGTAAACCACTATAGTGGTTTATCAATTTTAATACATGGCCTTATATCACCCCCAGACATATAATAGGAATGGGTTTTCATCTTTTCAGCAATATGATGGGGTTTAATAACTCTTCCAAAAACATTCTTATTATCAGATTCTTTTGGGAACTGGACATCCCATTAAAATATCATGGTACACCATTTACTAAATTCAACCCTGATTCAAGCTTTCCTGTCCCCCTTATCAATAGGGATGAAACAAATAAACAAAAAGGTTGGTTTGATCCCAACAAAATTTCCTGGGATATACATTTATTTGTTTCAGTGGACTTCTATTAGCCCAGCCTCATTTCTGTTTTGTGTTTTTTTTTTGCCGATTTTGCAGATCTATATTGGTTCCCAAAGGCAAAAAGCATGTTTTTTCCCCAATTTCAAGGAGAAATGGAACAACAAAAATTATCATCATTTTGTCACATCTTACCCTTAAAGCGCCACCTATAATTTACAGCAGAGGACAATTGAAAAATTTGCCACTTTTTCAAAAATAACAAATAAGGCATGTTATTTCATGAGAATCGTCTGCTGGCAGACGATTGTCATGTTATATCATGTCTTATTTTTTTTCGAAAAATAGGAAAGATTAGGCAAAATTTGTCCTGCTGCAGTCATGATTGGCACTTTAAGGGTTAACTCTGAATTTCCAGAAATGTGCTTATAGTGAACAAAATATTTGGTTTCTTGTTATATTTGATAATACAGTATTATACTGTGCAAGTTTTTCACAATTTTGTATATAACGACGCATTTTGAGCTCAGGATAGCCTTGATCTAGTTAACTTAAATCTTATATTTAGAAAGTTAATATTGTAGCCCAATGTCAGATGAGTGCTTAAGGGCCTTCAAAATGGAGTCGCAGTTTCTAAAGAACACAAAAGTCATAAAATTACATCAATCTGCGTTTGTCTTATTTTCTGAATTTATTATTATGTTATATTATATTATTATAGGTCTCCATGCGAGAAAACCTGTCTTCGGGGTTTCTGACAAAGTAAGACGGATTCAAACGAGTCTGCTCAGCTAAAGATAAAAGCTAGAGTATTGAAATTTTGGTTGTAGCAAGTGGAACTAATACTTTCCCGAAAGTGAATAACAAAGGTGCTGATCAGACTGTGTGGATGCAAAGGCTGGTCTGTGCCTTTGTTGCTTGCATGCAACAAAGTCTGGTTTTCTTGTTAGGTCCATATAAGTCAAGGTGAAACATAGCATAAGTCATAAACATATGGGCTTCACATGACAAAACCTGTCTTCGGCGTTTCTGATCAAGCTATACCAAAACCAGCCTGCTCATCTACAGAGACCAGCTAGAATAGTGAAATTTTGCTTGTAGCAACTTTGGACAAGATACTTTCCAGTTTGCGAATAACAAAAGTGCTGCTCAGACTGTATGGATGCACAGGTTGGCCAGTGCCTTTGATGTTTGTAAACCACTGAAGACAGGTTTTCTTGTGTTGAGGCCCATATAATTTTCACCATTTTGATACCAGATAATGACTTTAAAATTATAGAATATTATAGAATTATTTCATGATAGGTATGATAATAGTGATTTGGCAGGTGGCAATACTTGGTGACAGTGTTTTTAGATTAACTCTTAAAGTGCCAATGGCAACAAAAGTCGTCTGCTCTTCTAGTCTGCTGAAATGTTTAAGAAGTCTCTATGGAAAACAGTGTGGACCCAGAACAGACTGCTCCTATAGATCAGACTGCTCCTATAGGAGCAGTCTGTTCTGGGTCCACGCTGTTTGTTTCTATACTTAATTTGTCAGTAATGTTAGGCAATTATTTGCAACAGACCACTTTAGCAGACGACATTTTCAGATGCATTTTTTCTTGGCGCTTTAAGGGTTAAGGCAAAAACACAGCACAGTACAGTCCCTTTATAACACACCTTGTTTTAACATGGTTTTGGATATAACACGGTCATGTTGGGGCTCCAAATTTTTTTTAACATGTAATTATACAAAGGATTTATAGGAATTTGACCATAAATGGTCATTTTCCTGTAATTCCTTCTTAAAATTGAACCATATTATAAATGAATTATAAGATGATTCTTTTATAATACGGTTCATTCCTATGAACCCCGAATATGGAGTATAAAAGGGACTACACTGTTTATTGACAAAAGTAGTTTTTTCATAAGACATTTGCCAGATTCTAAGCTAGAGGTTGGGTCAAAAACTGAGTGACATTTGCTATATCCCAAGCGAGGGGTTGGGTCAAAATCTGAAAGACAATTGCTATATTCTGAAATAGGGGTTGGGGCAAAATTTGAGGGACATTTGCCAGATATTGAGCTAGGGGTTGGGTAAAAAACTGGATGATGTTTGCTAGTTCCTGAGCTAGGGTTTGGGTAAAAATATCAGTGACATTTTGCCATATCCTGAACTACAAGTCAGGGGTCCAGTTAAGAGGGGGTAAAGGGTATTTCAGCATTGATTTTTTGGAATTCAGCATTGCCAATTAAATTGAAAGGTTAAAATACCCTTTGCAGTTTTAGGTTTCAGTGCTGATATTCAATTTATGTGGTGAAATCTTTTATTCTGAGTAAGAAAAAACTAATTAATATACACCAATTGTATAAATTTTGGAAGTTTTCCTAAAAACACAACATGTATTTGATATAAGCAACTTTTCTTTAAAATATGTTAAGCAAATATTGGGTCATTTTTCAAGGCTTTGCATTTTCTGCATTTTGATATTTTAAATATGGAGTAAAATACTCATTAAATTAAAAAGTAGGGGGTGAATTACCCATTGGTCCAAAGCCTTATCTAGACCTCTGTACAAGGTGGGTCAAAAACTTAGTAAAATTTGCCAGATCCTGAGCTAGGTGTTGGGTCATAAACTGAAGAATATTTGCCCGATCCTGAGCTAGTGGTTGCGTCAAAAACATAGCGACATTTGCTGGATCTTGCACTAGGAGTTGGGTCATAAACTGAGTGACATTTGCAGGATCCTGAGCTAGTGGTTGGGTCAAAAACTGATTGACATTTGCCAGATCCTAAGCTAGGGGTTGGGTCAAAAACTGAGTGACATTTGCCAGATCCTAAGCTAGGGATTCAGTCAAAAACTCATGAGTGACATATTTGCCAGATCCTGAGCTAGGGTTTGGTCAAAAACTGAGTGACATTTGCCAGATCCTAAGCTAGGGGTTGGGTCAAAAACTGAGTGACATTTGCCAGATCCTAAGCTAGGGGTTGGGTCAAAAACTGAGTGACATTTGCCAGATCCTAAGCTAGGGGTTGAGTCAAAAAAAGTAAGTGAGTATGATCAGGAAATACCACAATCACAAACAGCAGACAACCCCGTGGCACCGCGAGGAAGAGCCGCTCAACCATCACAAGACACCAGGAAGACAAATTAAGCAAAGCAATCAGCTCTCTCTTCACCATCAAGTTGATTGCAATACTAGAATGGACATAAAGTAACGTACAACAAAACATAGAGCAATTACAGACTCCCACAATGGGAGTGTAACAATAAACAAAAAGTCAACAACAACAGGACCACCGCCTTAGAACGGACAGCAGCCTAAGCCACCGGGGGGCTTAAATGCATTTTACTGGTACCAAATCTTCGCCCTAGATTCTGCTGTTGTTGAAGTACAAGAAATGTTCGGCTCCCATGGAGGCCATCTATCTAATGCAATGTATCATCATGGAAAACACTCTAATCAAATTAACACTCCATGATGAAACAAAGAAAAGGGCTCACGACTCACAGATAGTCAGAGCTAAAGAAAACCTCAAGTTGAGCCACAGTGGGTCCAGCTACAGATAAGCATCAGGCACCAACCCACCGATTAAAGCTTTACGCCAGAGCAGTCATAGAGTCTGAGGCCTGACCCACCGTCGTGCAATTAGAGAGGAAACCATAGCTATAAACCGTGATTGGGTTTAAAACTAGGCATGCAGACTGTCGCATGATATCCAAATTATATCCAACCCTTATTCCTTATTTAACGTTTTACTATTTTTTTTTGAATTGATCACTAAAATTAGGTTTTCTAACAATTCGTTTGAATTTATAGACTAAATCACCATAAAATATAGGTTCTGATATGCCTTGTTGCAGAAGAGTTTTTAACCCAATGTTGTATTTAACAATTAACTCTGGGTGTCTGTAGTAGATTTTAGAAAATGCTTTTCGAATTTTATGATATCTATTACCTTGTTTTAATAATTTAGCAGTTAAAAATAAGTTTCTGTTGTTGAAGTCATCAACATTAGAGCACACTCTAGCAAAACAAATAAGCTGAGAAATATATACACCATAGGAAGGAGAGCGAGGAACATCTCCATCAAGAAATGGGAAATTTACTATTTCAAAATTAAAATCATCCCGTTTATCATAAATGTTAGAAGAAACAATGCCATTTGTTATTGACAAGTTCATGTCCAAAAACGGAGCTTCAGTATCAGAAGAATTCGCCTTATTTAACTGAAGTTCAGTGGGATATATCTGACCTACCATTTGTTCAAAATAAGGATTATCAATATTAAGTAAGTCATCTAAATATCTGGAGGTAGATTTGTTTGTTATACCCCCCGTAAACTTTGTTTGTAGGGGGTATACTGTTTTCACGTTGTCCGTCCGTCCGTGCGTCCGTCCGTCCGTCCGTGCGTCCGTCCGTCCGTCCGCCCGTAACGCTTTGTTTCCTTAATAACTCAAAGAGTCATTGCTGGATTTTCATCAAACCTTGCAAACATGTTCATATATGCAAGACAAATACTTTAGACAAAAAAGTAAGGGCTAGGGGCCAATTCTATTAGAGTTATTTCCCTTTGTAGTTCTAAATGGCTTTTAATATAGTGCTTTTTCCTTAATAACTCGAAGAGTCATTGCTGGATTTTCATCAAACCTTGCAAACATGTTCATATATGCAAGACAAATACTTGAGACAAAAAGTAAGGGCTAGGGGCCAATTCTATTAGAGTTATTTCCCTTTGTAGTTCTAAATGGCTTTTAATATAGTGCTTTGTGCTTATGCTATTATAGGCCATATACGGGCCAATCAACTTCTACCACAGCTTTCGATGGAACAATTTGATACTTTTCCTATACAATGTAGACACATTGAACATATGCATGAAGGAGTTTAGTTCAGAAAAGATAATTTTTGACAAAATGACAGCTGTGAGAACTTAGACAATTTTTCCCTAATAAGGTGTTTGTATATGCATAGACAGTGCCTTTATGGGCCGATCAACTCCTACCACAGCTTTTTATGGAGCAATTTGATACTTTGCCTATACAATGTAGACACATTTAACATATGCATGAAGAAGTTTGGTTTAGAAAAAATATTTTTTGACAAAATGACAGCTGTGAGAACTTAGACAATTCTCCCTAATAAGGCTTTTGTATATGCATAGATGGTGCCTTCATGGGCCGATCAACTCCTACCACAGCTTTTGATGGAACAATTTGAGACTTTGCCTATACAATTTAAACACATTGAACATATGCATGAAGGAGTTTTGTTCAGAAAAAATAAGTTTTGACGAAATGACAGCTGTGAGAACTTAGACAATTTTTCCCTTATTAGGCTTTTGTATATGCATAGATGGTGCCTTCATGGGCCGATCAACTCCTACCACAGCTTTTGATGGAACAATTTGAGACTTTGCCTATACAATTTAAACACATTGAACATATGCATGAAGGAGTTTTGTTCAGAAAAAATAAGTTTTGACGAAATGACAGCTGTGAGAACTTAGACAATTTTTCCCTTATTAGGCTTTTGTATATGCATAGATGGTGCCTTCATGGGCTGATCAACTCCTACTACAGCTTTTGATGGAACAAGTTGATACTTTGCCGATACAATGCAGACACATTGAACATATGCATGAAGGAGTTTGGTTCACAAAAAATAATTTTGACAAAATTACAACTGTGAGAAGGGAGCGCAGTGGCTCAGTGGTAGAGTGCTTGACTCGAGACCGAAGGGTAGCGGGTTCGAGCCTCACCGGCGTCACTGCGTTGTGGTCCTTGAGCAAGACACATTTATCCTAGCTTAGTACTGGTTAAACCCAGGAAGAACCGTCCCGCATAACTGAAAGATTGTTGAGTGGACGTAAAGAATCAAATCAAACAAAAACAAAACAACTGTGAGAACTTAGACAATTATTCCCTTATATGGCTTTTGTATATGCATGGATAGTGCCTTTATGGGCCGATCAACTCCTACTACAGCTTTTGATGGAGCAATTTGATACTTTGCGGATACAATGTAGACACATTGAACATATGCATGAAGGAGTTTATAATTTTTGTTTGCACAGATTCTACTGAAATCTTCTTATCAAAACTAAGGTCTTCTTGTTCGAACTATAACATGCCAAATTTTTTCACTGACTCTTACTGTGCGGGGGGTATCTAATAAGCATTGCTTATTGACTTTTTTCATTTGTTTTGTTGCTTTACGTCCCAAGTCAACAGCTATGGTCATTGCAGGACGGTCAGTTCACCTAACCACATTTTTTTCCTGGGCAAGCTTGAACAAGCAGTTGACCAGTAATCGTGCACATACTTTCGCTTGTAACTGACAACAACCCTTCATGAATGATTCAGCGGAAGGAAGGAGAATGACCATAGAAATTATTTATCTGGAGGTAGAGTTAAAAGCTTCAATAATATCAGCTTGATTATTGTCTGACAGAGACAACATAAAGTCTCTCTCATAACAAAACAAAAACTAAACCTGACATTTATCCCAGATCCTGAGCTATGAGACGGGTCAAAAACTGAAAACCATTTGCCAAATCCTAAGCTAGGGGCTGGGTCAAAAACTGAGTCACATTTGCCAGATCCTGAGTTGGGGGTTAGATCTAAAGCTGAGTGACATTTGCCAGATCATAAGCTAGGGGTTGGGTCAGAAACTGAGTAACATTTGGCAGATCCTGAGCTAGGAAACTGAGTGACATTTGCCAGATCCTAAGCGAGGGGTTGGATAAAAAGCTGAGTGACATTTGCCCGATCCTGAGCTAGGGTTTGGGCAAAAACTGAGAGACATTTACAGGATCCTGAGCTAGGTTTGGGTCCAAAACTGAGTGACATTTGGCAGATCCGGAGCTAGAGTTTGGGCCAAAAACTGAGAGACATTTACCAGATCCTGAGCTGGAGGTTGGGTCAGAAACTGAGTGACATATGCCAGATCTTAAGCTCGGATTTGGGTCAAAAACTGAGTTTCATGATGTGATAATATTGATTTGGCAGGTGACAGACTTTTCTCCAACACCACATAAGGCCCAAACAATGGGATGCCAGATGGAGGATTGCAGTGGCTCAGTGGTACAGTGCTATAGACTTTGGGTTGAAGGGTCGCCTAAGTTCGGGAGTCACTCGAGGCACTGTGTTGTGTCCTTGAGTAAGACACTTTATCCTCTGCTTAGTACTGGTGCAAACCCGGAGGAAGACAGGAAAACATCCTGTCATGCTGACATGACTGAAAAGTTGTTGACTGGGAAGTAAAGCTCTACACACACAAACATTAACAAGTGACTGGGTAAAAAACTGAGGCGCTTCTCACAGGTCTTCATTCTCAACAACTTACCTCATGCTGGGTCACATAGAGCAGTCGGTAACGTGTCTGATTGCAGATATGTGTCTGACTGCAGATCCAGGGGTCGCAAGTTCGATCCCGGCCCCGGCCCCTATCCCATACTTTTCATTGAGATTGATCATGAAATAATTTCTACAACCATTCTCCTCTCTGCTGTTTTAAGAAAGGTTGTCAGTTACAAGCGAAAGTATGTGCACGAAGGAAAAAAGTGTGGTTAGGTGAACTGACCTTCCCGACATGACCATAGCTGTTGACTGGGACATTATGCATCAAACCAAACAAAAACCTTACCTCATGTCCTAGTGAATGTTATGACGTTCAAAAAAAAAAAGAAATAACATTCGCTCTTGTTGCATAATTCCATTTCATAAACCTTACACACATTTCAGCGCTTTTGATTGGTTTAGACCAAATTCAGTTGAGTTTTATTCTGAGACTCGTTTTTTCTTGTTCAGAAAAAAAAAGTCATATGAGTATTGCATATAAGAGTCAAATGCCCAGTATCACCATAGCCTTTGCTGCTCTCACACATGGAGAAAGGATCTTAGGATCTATAGATGAAGACTCGGGACAAAATTTAGATTGAAAATTCCTAGCCCCATTAGATAGCTACACAGCATGTTTAAAGAGACTTTACGCATACTCTATGAGTACTAAAATGTCATGAACTGGCTTAGATATTGGGATTGCTTTGGAACTATTATATATACTCCACAGCAAGAGAAATACATAATTTTTCAACATTGGTTTTTCATCCTGAAGAAAAAATACAGTCAATGAATTGATTAAATGAGGTATTTCTTTTATTTTCATACAGCAGATCTATACATTTGACTTTTGCTTAGCATAAAAGTTTATATTAAATTTTTGTTCTGTATGATGAAAAAGAGTATTGAAGAATTATGTGTTTCTTTTGCTGTTAAGTATACAAGGGAATAGACTGGCTCCAGTCCTTAAAACAATTTTTCATCAATGTGTCATATTGTATACTTGTAGCCAGTCTAACACTGATGGCTCTGTTTAAAAACAGAGCCATCAGAGTTAGACTGGCTACAAGTATATAATATGACACATTGATGAAAAATTGTTTTAAGGACTTGAGCCAGTCTAACAACGGAATGAATATGGTTTGTAAGATCGTGTATGCGTGAATGCATATCATGATACTATATCCCTGAGTAGTACTTGTCATAAAATATCTGCCACTTTATGTAGGTGTGTCACGTTTTAATCTTCCTAGACTGATTCTAATCTTTCCATGACAATATTTTAATTAATCAGCTTTGTGCATGCAACCAGTCTACCACTTTACCATGGTTACATGTCTAACTAATGCTCTTTAGTACAAGGACAATTTTTTCACAGCTTACATAGAATGTTTTTTTTTTTTACTTTTTCTTGTAGTATAGCCGCTAATGAGTCAGATTGGTAAGGCGGGAATTTTTTTTTATTGATTTACAAACCCTCCTACTGTAAGTTTCCAGAAAGTAGAAAAAAAAACAGCTTCTAAAATTATTTGTTTAATTTATCCGCTGACTAATTACTATTTGTTTCATTGAAAAAAAAAATATTTTTAAGGTTCTGTCTGTGTATTTTTGAGAGTGACACTGTTAAAAGTGATAAAATGTTGAAGTATTTAAAGATTTAATACTGACTATTGATTTACCAAGTACTAGTTGTACTGTTTTTTCTGGAGCTATGTTGGTATTATAATTTGACTTCTATCAGGGTTCGCACAGGCTTGAAAAGTACTTGAATTTATAGGACTTTCCTGAAAAGTTCTTGAAAATTAAATCTGCCTTAAAAAGTACTGGAAAATCACTCAAAAGCCTTGAAAAGTCCTTGAATTCTACCATATTCTGAGGAACTTAACACTGTTGATAGAGACCTAAATCAGTATAAAATTGTTGTGCCTTTATTTGGTGCAGCATATGCTGCACTTATTATTGGCACAACAATTTTATACTAATTTTCCAGTAATAATGTCTCCATTATCTCAGTCTAGCATTTCTGAAGTAGAATTTTAACACTTAGATCAGTATTTTTCATAAACTTTAAGTCCTTGAAAACTGTTGGAGAGGCTTTTAGAAGTCTTGAAAAGTCCTTGAATTTTACTTATACTTGCCAGTATGAACCCTGTCTATGGACTGCTATAGTGGGGATATTGTTTAGCTCACCCGAGCCATGAACTCAAGGTGAGCTTTGTGATCCTCTGATGACAGTCCTCATCTGTTATTTATCCGTTGTCCATCTGAATCAGTCAACAATTTGCTTTAAACAACATCTCCTATTAAACAATTGGTTATATAGAATTTCACCAAACTTCACAGGAATGCATGATTCTTGGATGGTCCTCTTTTAAAGATGCCCATAGATTTCAATTCCATGCAGAATTCTGGTTGCCATGGCAACCAAAAGGAAAAACTTAAAATTCATGTCAAATTTGAAAACTAATTTGTCACAAAGGTCCTGGGGAGACCCTCTACCAAAGTAATCCATTGAAAAACATATAACTGTCAGGGGCCGAGTTAGTTTTTCCTATATATATATAAAATATCTTAAAAGACTTGTCAAAAACTACTGGCCAGATTTGGTAATGGCCGTTGGGTTACCCTCTGACAAAATTTTCAATTTTTTCTGATCGGTCTAAAACATGGCTGCCAGGGGGTGGAGTTAGGTTTTCTTATACATGTAGAAGGGAATCTTAAAACAATTTTTTTTGTCAGAAACTACCAAGCAGATTTGAATATAATTTGGCTTAAATGGTCCATATGCATGCTTGGCCCTCTCTTTTTCAAAAAATTATTTCAGTAACACTATCAGAGTTTCAAACAGTTTGAATTCAGATCAGGACCGACATCCTGTTGGTCCTGATCTGGGTCCAAACTGTTTACAAAGGTTATCAGCAGCAGATGACACAAGCCTCTGCTAGCTAGCAGGTATTTCCACATCTATGAAATCTTGTGTTCATAATAGAATGATCAGAGGCAGCTTTTCACTCAATCAAATGCGGATTTATTTTTTCTATAATTGTATTTTTCTGCAGATTTGCAGTTTACCACAAATCACCAATCACAAAACCTTATCTCTGCATGCTGAGAAGTTTTTCATATTTTTGTTTTCTTGATGACAAAATTTTATTTTAGTTTCAAAAATTCTTTCAGGAATACCGGCTGACTGTCAAATGGTTTGGATCTGGGTCAGTCCTGATTTTTTATCTATATAGTCAGGCCTGGTCTGGGAACAAACTGGTTTGTAAAGGCGCTGACTTCATTTTTTTTCCATCAGTACTCTCAGTGCTTTGATTTTCTTCTGATTTTCCATTGTACTTAATTAGGGCCTCAGTACCATTTTCTTACAGAATATTAAAACTAATCTGCATTGCTGATTTACGATTTTCAAACAGTATGATAATGGCAGGATGAAAATCATTAAACTTACAGTGTAGATCCAGATTGCCTGGCTTCTCTTAAGAGAAGCCAGCCGATCTGGATCTACGCTGTTTTGTTGAGCACGAAACGTCATGGGAACATTAGTAATATGCTTCTTGCAAATCAATGCTTGACAGATTCTTGTTTTAATCCTGTAATTTCTGCTTTTTTGGTATAAAAGAAAAACTGCACTTTGTTACCTTGAAACGCTAATCACCAGTTATATTAGAGAGCAATGGAATCCTGAGTTCTTCATTAACCTTTTGCATGCTGGGTTAATTTTGCATGTTGTTTAGCGCACCAGCTGAGCCGAGGGCTCAAGTGAGATATTGGTATATTATGGCAATGGTCCTGCGTCCCTCCATTGTTGTCCTACGTTCACTCTATCAAAGAAGTATATCTCTAATGTCCATTGGCCAATTGTGATCAAATTTCATGTATATCATCATCAAGTTGGGGTAGATGCAGCTGCTTAAGGTTTTTGAGCTGATTGGGTCAGAACTCTGGTGGCCATGGCAACATAAAGCTCCCATAGACTTTAATGGGAAAAACTTATAAAATCTTCTCTGAAACCATGAGGCCGACAGCTAGCTATTATATTTTATGTGTAGCAATGTCCAGTGGTCTGGCGCCTGTGGCCCCTACATAAATCCTGCCAAATAAGCTCCTGGTGTTCAAACTGGACCCAAATCTAGATCTTGGCAGATTGCATGGTTTAATAATTCACTTAGCGGGTGTCAACAGATCATTCTTGCATAAATATCTATTCGTATAGCTGTTTACACCCATTGTCAAATGAACGAAAATCCATGTTCAAATCAGGAGATTCACGTGCTGTTTGAACATGGGTCTGAACTTGAAAATACTTAAAATGAGCCCTGCATTATTTGCATGACGTTTATACGGAACGCATTGCGGACCAGTCTGATCATTTCGCCGATGTTTTTGTTCGCGAAAACGTTGCGCACGGTTCTGACGTAATGACGTTCGAAAGTACACAGCCGACGCCATTTTCTTTAGAGAAATCCAGTGTAAGAAAATAGACAATTAAATGTTTTAGCAGCGTTTTCAGTGCGAATTGAGCTGGAATAAGGTAAAATATGCAAGAATAACGATCACACATGTTTGTTTCATTGCATTAACACTTGCCGGGTCCCTCGGATGATGTTGAACACTCGGCCTATCGGCCTCGTGTTCAAACAGCATCCTCGGGACCCGGTGTAACCGTCAGTTTTTTCCCCAGTCAGTTTTTTCCCCGGGGAAAGAATGGGCCGGCCCATTCTTTCCCCGGGGAAAAAACTGACTGGGGGGAAATTCTGGCCTGTTACACCGGCAAATGTTAATGCATGAAAAAACATGTGTGATCCCTATATTAAGTCCCAGTGCTGTTAAAGCAGTGGTCCAGCAGAAGCACTCAACTAATTCATGGTGCTAACGCCCAAGTCAGTAGGGTACAGGCAGAGCTCTTGGACTGGGGAAAGTGTCTGAGTTGGAGAAAGGAAGGGCATCCTGTACAAATATACATATGACGAGTACTGTAAGATCTGCTCTGTGTGAAGCTGGCCAGTTACCTGGAGAGGGGCATACTGATGTGGAAGATGCGACTGCACCTGCATGTTAATCAAACCCGATGATAGTAATGATGATGATGATGATGATCAAAAATGGCTTGCGTTTCATATTTAATTGCTTTCAATATTGTTATTCCCCTTTAAATACTATATAAGACCTAATAAGCTTATGATCATGAGCATAATTGTTTCATAATTTATAATTATATGACCTTTCGAAAAGTGAATATCCAAATCAGCTGGCTGTTCAGGATTCACACTAGCTTGTTCTATCTCAAGTGGTGTCTCTGGCGTCAATTCGTCCTTCTGTAAACCTTTCTTGTTATCGCATCTCCTCCAAGACCTCTGGACAGAGTCTTTTCTGGAACTTAAGTTAAGAGTGTGTAACTAAAACATAATTTTCTTATTTCTCAACCGAAAGGACCTCGGACAGTCTTAATGAAGGATTGCCCATAAAAATGACCAGAGAAAAGTTTCAAAGAAAATGATATTTTTTCTATGAAAAAGATAGTAGCCTTAACCCTCGAATTATCCACAAAAGCCGTTTTCTCATTGGACAAGTAACAATTGAAAAATATGGGTTGAAAACTCTGTTTTTGCTATTCAACATATAGAAAATAGAAAAAGTTTTACTGAAGTGCTTTCCCCCCCCCCACCCCCCGCCCCCGTGACCAAACTAATCCTTTTGCATACAGTTGTAGTTTTACATTACACACATCATATAAAAACGGCATGATTGGTCACGGGGGGGGGGGGGGGGGGGGGGGGGGGGAACGCTGTCAAAATGCTCAAAAACACTTTATGATAAAAGCTTATTAGAAACTTATTTTGTACAAACCTGTAGGTAAATATCAATTTACAATGGCATGTATCAGAGCTGTAGTTATGACGCGTACTATGTAATTAATTGTCTCATTTCTAAACCAAAACATATGGTGTGGGTACTCAAAAGAACCGTCACAATGAAACGGCTCTTTTAAGCACCAAAATAAAGCCAAAATCTGTTGTGTAAGAAAATATTAACAATTTTACGCTCAAAAACTGTGTTTATCTAGACTATGATTTATACAGTATGCAGATATTATACGCCTCAGTGCACAAGTTAAACTTGAAACATTACAGGTAATAGGCAAAAGTCATTGAAAGCAGTCTTCTTTATATGAAACAATGAAATCTTCTCAACCCGAATTTTATGCAAACACATCACTTTTGTTTCAAGTTTTATGCCGCAAACATAATATTTACATGTATTCAGGTGAATACTCGACGAAACGTTGACTTTCTGTGAAATAAAATTTGGTCACAAAATATACCCCCACCCCCTAAACCCTAAAGTCTTGGCATAATTATGCAATATTTTCAAAATATTTTTATTTTGCTGGTTGCACTAAATGTAACGGTTTGATTTAGGCACAAAAATATAGTTGTCAGTTATGTATTATCCTAGCCTAAAGGCTGTCAAAATTTGGGCAGATTGAATAGGAAACTGTCGAGGTCCTTTATGTTATTGATACTCAAAAGATCGGTCTCAATGAGCAACCAAATACATATGTTGAAACGGATCGTACAATTTTGTGCTCAAAAAAGTTTGACAGGGATATTCCAATGGTTGTGGTCTAGTTGTGTACCAGTGTGACTTTGGTTCCGATTCATCAACAAATATCGCCTCTAGATCTGGTGGCAATCTTCAGTTTTACTTGGGCGCCTGGATAGCTCAGTCAGTAGCGTGTTCAGCTCTTAGACTACCTAGATACCTCTGCCACGGAGGTTTGATCCTCGCTAGAGTGGTTTGCAAAAGTATCGATTAGTGAAACAATTATCAAAATAGTTCCTGCAGTGGTATGTATCAGTAGGTTGACTGTCGCTTTCCAGGTTGCGGTGGTTTCACAGGGTATTTCCCAGCCCAATGCTGAGAACTGCACTGGCTTTAAGTTTCTCCACCACTAGACAGTCAGCATCTTAGAAGCAGAATTGCTTAAGTCTGACGTCTCTCTCCAGTAAGTTATTAGTATTACATCTCAACTGAACCCACTCAGGTCCAAATTTTTTCAAAACCTTGTGATCTAGTTGTATACCCTGCGATTTTGGTTCCAATCCATGTACAGCAGCCATCTTGAAACTTCAGAAAGTTGCTTGTTGCCTTTTGCTCTACACTTTAACAGTCTTGTTATTGTTGCACTCTCCTCCTGGACCACCAGGTGGATTTTTCCAAATTCCTCTAGTTGTTATGCACCTGTGATTTTGGTTCCGACTCATCAATAAATGATCCTCCTGCGCATACGCACAGTCTGATCAGAGCCTTTGCTAGTTGCTTGAATATTTTATGACTGTTAAGCTACTGACCGAACATCATTTGGAGTTTCTAAGCTTAAAAGGAAGCTGCAGAGGCTCGTCTGAGTCTATTCATGTCAAAATGCCACATTGTTGGGGCTCAAATATGGTTGCTGGTGATCATCTTCGATTTTACATGTTATGGCATCTCGTATCACTTGCTCTATGAAATTGTTGGGTTATTTTTTAACCCATTACTTCCTCATGATTGATTCTTAAACCTTAAAAAGTCTAATATCATATATATTCTCTTAAGCATAGCTATGATTGCTTTTTCATATCTTTTATCAGGTTTGAAATTAATAAAAGGAAAATTCCCTGACATGTTTCTCCTACAGTCATTATTGTCATTGAATGTCTGTTTTATGAGTTCATGTGCATAAGGCTTATTAGTGGATGCCAATTTATGGCTTTTTCATCTTCAGCTATTCTTTGGTAAAAGAGACTTTAGAAGTTTGAACTTCACACCGGGTAGGCGGCAATCGAAAACACCAATACTATCAAGGAACGTAGATCAAAAATCGTTAGAAACAGAGTTTTCGATTGCCTTTTGTCGCCAGTGTGGCGACAAATGGCAATCAAAAACACTGTTTCTATCGATTTTTGATCCGTGCTCGTCGATTGTTGATAGCGTTTTTGATTGCCACCTACCCGGTGTGAACTTGTGCATAAGATGGGCCTCGACGTGACAAAACCTGTCTTCGGGGTTTCCGACAAAGTGAGGCTCGACCCAGTCTGTTCAGCTACAGTGAATCTAAGCTAGCAAACTGAAATTTCGCCTGTAGCTAGTTTACATATGAAAATTTCCAAAAAGCGAATAATAAAGGTGCTGATGCGCAGGCTGGTCTGCGCCTTTGTTGTTCACAAACCCCAGGTTTGGGAGACAGGTTTTCTCAAGTAGAGGCCCAGATAATAAGTTAATGCATGCAAACTCTTCTGAATGTGCATATCACAGTATTATATTATTATATTCAACCATTGAATGTTATATTAATTGCTATGAGTATAGTTTGAGGAGCCCTTTCTGTCAAAATTACCTCTTGAATTTTATGTGTCAATTTTTTTTTTAAATTTTGACATTTTTATATTTTTCACATGGATTTTTTGGAGAATATTTTTTCCCCCAAAAGTTCTCCACAAAAAAAATCAATGTGAAACACATAGGTTAAATGTTAATCATTCATGGAGTAAATGGATATATGAGCATTGGTTGATGATGATGATGATGATGATGATGATGATGATGATGATGATGATGATGATGATGACGACCATTTTGTTTTGTTTGATTTGATTCTTTATGTCCCATCAACAATCTTTCAGTTAAACAGGGACGGGTCTTCCTGGGTTGAACCAATACTAAGTTGGGTTAATGTGTCTGCTAAAGGACCACAACGCAGTGACGACGGTGAGGCGCAAATCCGCGGCCCCTCAGTCTCAAGTCAAGCACTCTACCACTGAGCTCCCAGATGATGATGATGATGATGATGATGATTATGATGATGATGAGGAAGATGATGATGATGATGAGGAGGAGGAGGAAGATGATGATGATGATGATAATGATGATGATGATGATGATGATGATGATGATGATGATGATGATGATGATGATGATGATGAGGAAGATGATGATGATGATGATGATGGTGATGATGATGATGATGATGATGATGATGATGATGATGATGATGATGATGATGATGATGATGATGATGATGATGATGATGATGATGAGGAAGATGATGATGATGATGATGATGATGATGATGATGATGATGATGATGATGATGATGATGAGGAAGATGATGATGATGATGATGATGATGATGGTGATGATGATGATGATGATGATGATGATGATGATGATGATGATGATGATGATGATGAAGATGATGATGATGATGATGATGATGATGATGATGATGATGATGGTGATGATGATGATGATGATGATGATGATGATGATGATGATAAGGAGGAGGAGGAGGAAGATGATGATGATGATGATGATGATGATGATGATGATGATGATGATGATGATGATGATGATGATGATGATGATGAAGAGAGGGTCTGCAGATTTTTTTCAAGATTAAAAATTTAGATAACTTTATTCTGGAATAATAATTGCCATGAGAGTGTCAAATTGTTTGGATACAGATCAGGCCCAACATTTTGTCAGACCTGATCTGGGTCTATAAACAGTTTGCAAAGGTTGTAAGCAGTATAGACCGAAAAAATCTGGTTGAGCATCAGATAATAGCAGTATAGACTTTCGACTAATAAGTCATCAATAGCAGGCAAAGTGTCTCGCTGATAAATTTTGCAAATACTTTGGACCCAGACCATATCAGACAAAAGGTTGGGCCTGATCTGGATACAAACTGTTTGACACCCTGATGATGTTCCTAAAAGAATTTTTTGCAGAAAGCTGATTTTGAAACATGAAAAATTTCCCAGAATGCAAAGAGTTAAAGCCAACGAGGGCTGGAATGGAGAGGTAAATCACAGCATGGAATTAAATATTGATGCCTCCCCCCAAGGTGTCTTACTTAATTGTTGGTTTTTGCAGAAAATCAATGGTTTCTCCCTGAGAGAACCTTCAGAAACATAGATCTTTGTTCAAGTCGAATTGATATAAATTGACGCTGCCTGCATCAGACAAAAAAAATTTCAGTGTACAATTGTATATATTTTCTTACCCATCATTTTTAGCATATGTTTTGGGTGCTCAAAAGAACCGTCTCATTGAGACAGTTCTTTTGAATACCCACAACATAATGTTGTGATTGAGAAATAAAAGATTTATTTTTTTGATACACACTCTTAACTAAAGGCATGATCAGAGAGAAAATTGGGCATTTTCATACTTTTTAAATGTATCAGAAGACAGTGCAGATCCTGATGTAATGAGTCTTCACTGTTTACCAAAGGTTTCCAGTATACAAAGGGTTAATTCAGAGTCAATTTCTGCTTGAGATTGATCACAAGTCATATATTTGATAGATTGAACAAGACTTACCTTAATGGTAATGTGAAGTTAAAGTAATCCTAATTTCATCGACTGCAATTTCCCCATTACCAAGACACATTAATCCATGCTTAGTGCTGGTTCAACCCAGGAAGACCCGTCCTGACATGACTGAAAAATTGTTGACTGGGACGTAAAGAATCAAATCAAAATAAGAATGTGTATGTAATGCCAATGAGGATGAGGCAGAAGCTTATCATACTACTATATAGGTACGGTAAGCTCCTGGGGTGAGCAGAGCTACGGTCATTCTCCTTCCACTGATTCAAGAAAGGTTGTCGTCAGTTGCAAGCGAAAGTATGTGCAATCAGTACTGGTTAACCGCTTGGTCAAGCTTGCCCAGGAAAAAGTGTGGCTAGGTGAACTGACCATCTCAACATGACCAAAGTTGTTGACTGGGAACCAAACAAACAAATATCAAAAGATGACAGTAGCCTTTGAGTTACGTCAGGGTCATTTGGAGAGTTCTTAGCATGGCATCATAACTCCACATTGCGTTGATAAAATGCTATCAAATAATACACTTTTGGAAACTAGAATTCAACGGCTTTTTGATGGTTAAATTTTTGTCGAAAAAGGAATTGGCGTGCATGTGCAGCGCATGCTCAAAATGAGTAGGGGTTTATATACTGGCGGAAATTTTAAGTAAAATACTTGGAAATTGGGGACCTTATTTGTGATCATGATTTGACACCTTATTTTTTATTAAAATATATTATGCGATCGCTGCTTGCACGACTACCACCTTTACATTCGGAAAATGCTGATTAATAGAGAAATGGTAAACTTTCAAAAATGGGACTTTTTTTTATTTTTCTTTATACTTTTTAGCCGGGTTTTTGGAAGAAAAAATCCAGTTACTAAATTAGTGATGTCAGGGTGGGCGGGTGGCGCATTCTTGGTTAAGGTTTAGGTTAACCTTTTGGCAGATTCGATTTTCTCGCAAAGTATTCAACCTGCGTTCTTCAAATTTCACAAATGCTTTCTTCAGGGTCTCTCAGCAGCTTTCATGTGGTGCCATGTTCTTTTCAGTTGGTTCCCAATTTTTTGTGAAATGCATTTTTTGGAGAAAGGTATTTTTTTTATATTTATTTTTCACAAATTTCTGTGTTACAATAATAATATTCCATAACTCCAAAACTATTCAAGGTATTTGGATGGACCTTTATAGGGATGTAGATCCAGATGATCAGGCACGCTGCACACAAGTGGCATAACTCTAGCTTGCTTACTTTCCTAGTTATTTTCCTTTGCATTTTTTCACAATTTTTTGTGTATGCTCTATAACTCCAAAACTATTTTAAGATATTTGGATGATACCTTGTAGGAATGTGAACCCACATGAGCAGACACACTGTACACAAGATGGATAACTCTATCTTGCTTACTTTCTTAATTATCTCCCTTTGCAGTTTTTTTTTAACTTTAGACATTTTTGCATCTGAACTCCAAAGCCATTTCAGGTATGTTGACAATACTAGGTAAGAATGTAGATCCAGATGAGTAGTTGAACTGCACACAAGTTAGACAACTCTTGGTCTCTTATTTTCTTAATTATCTCCCTTACCAGTTTTTGGCCTTATACTATTTATTTGCATGTAACTCCAAAACCCTTAAGTATATTTTGATAATACCTTGTAGGGATGTAAACCCAGATAAATAGGTGTACCACACAAGATGAACAACTCCTGTTCGTACTTTCTCAGTTGTCTCCCTTTTCAATTGTTAGCTTTGGACATTTTTCCTGTAATTCAACATCTCTTTCAGTTATATTCATACTACATGTAGATATGTGCACCCAGATGAATAGGTGCAGTGCACACAAGATAGATAACTGTAGCTGACTTTTTCACTTATCTCCCTTTGCAATTTTAGAATGTACTTTTATTTTAAAATTAGCATCTGTAAATTCAAAACCTGACAAGCTATATAGAATGTTGTGCACAAGTTAAAAGATTAAAATATTTGAGTCAAAACATGTTCGTCCATATAACATCATTATCCTTAACAGATATGTATCGAAAAACCCCGGCTATAATGCCTTTTGGCATTTTTTTTCTTGTACAATAAATTGTGTCTCTATAGGAGCACAAAAAAGCCTATTGAGTATATGGTTTGCTTTATTTATAGGCAACAATGCATAAAAATCGTTTTGTCGCGCAAAATGTGTGGTTTTATTAGATCTGTATTCAAGAAAATTATCCCCTACTTTTCAAGAAGTGGGTGGGGGTAACTCAACCCCGCATATTTTGTCGATGAAATAAGAATTTCTCATGGTATTGCGTTTATCATCACAAAAGTGATTGATTTCTACTCTCAAGGTAATTTTACTTTTTTGCTTGCCACTATTTTCAATTGAAATGAACCAGAACGTCAACTCATAGCTAAACTCATTCTGCCCATGGGAAGATTTTAAGAGTTATCTTCCCTTTGTTCTGTTTCACAAAATTTCTTTTGGTTTCAATACAAAGAGCATAAAGTGTGCTTGACAAAATACCAACGTACGGCATTTTTAAACTACTGTCGGTTATATGTTTTCAAAATATGTTCATTGTGATATGCGATTTTTAGATTTAAAAATAGGCGCATTGCTTTGCTTTCTAACCGGTTGTGGTATTGCTGTTCCGGTATTTATTTATAAGAAACATCCAACTCGGTTATCAATTGTATAATTACTGTACCAGATTGTGGCCTACCAAATGGTACAAAATTATCTAATTTAATGAACCATTCTAAATTTTCTGCACACTTTTCCAAAGGTAAATTGTTATATTTTCCACTGAAATTATGCGTTTTCCAGTATACAATCAGTACATGTATTCACTATAATATTTTTCGTGGTTGCATCATAACATTCTCATTAAATGTGTGCTATAACAAAGAGGAAAGAAAGCTCTTAAAATGATACCAAACATGATTGGGTTTGTAAATTGGTGACGGAGATAATAGACAATGCTAAGAACTTTCCAAATGCCCCTCGTATAATAAGTACTACTATATTTCATGGAATTTAGGTGTCATTGGTTGGCATCAGAATGTTAAAATTGGGTGTCAACCTTAAGCGTCATACATGTTTTTCTGGAAACGGTGGCATCAGCCGCTATCAGAATTATCAGGTTAAATGTTAAAATCAAAGTGGAAACATGATAGTGTGCAATCAATTACTTGATGTTGTTATGGCAACTCTTAAACAAGCACTTTTAAAACATAACAGTTTTCAAGAAATTGGAAAATAATTACATTTCAACAGAGCAGAAGAGAAACTAGGTTATCTTTGAAGAAGCGATTCTCTCAAAGATTTTTGAATTTTTAAGCTTTTTATGGTCCATTCAATGGCGATTGGGTAGATTGGCTCCAGTCCTTAAAACAATATTTCATCAATGTGTCATATCATATACATGTAGCCAGTCTAACTCTGATGGCTCTGTTTTAAGACAGAGCCATCAGAGTTAGACTGGCTACAAGTATATGATATGACACATAGATGAAAAATTGTTTTAAAGACTGGAGCCAGTCTAGCAATTTGGTTATTCATATTGCATGTTGTTTTGTTTGATTCTTTATGTCCCAGTCAACAATTTTTCAGTTATGTCGAGACGGGTCTTCCCCAGGGTTGAACCAGTACGAAGCAAGGATTAATATGTCATGCTTAAAGACACAATGCAGTGACTCCAGCTCGAACCTGTAACCAATGAACTCTTAAATACTCCAAAATACTCCACTTCTGATCAGGATCAACTCTGTTTTCCTTGAAATTACATGCTTATGACTTGAATGCTGCATATTAACAGGATAAAAATTGGAGAGGAACGTGGTACAAAAAGATATTCAGCATGACATTTTTGGTTAATTTGTTTTTTCTAGAAAAAAGTTTTTTTCCTGCTATATTGTAAAGATATTTTGTTGGTCTGTGGTGGTATTGATTAAAGTCTCATCGTTTGACAGATTGTTTGAGGGATGCTAATTGTTTCTCGCACTGTTCGCACCTTCCTCCGTTTTTAATTTACCGTGATTAGCTCCTTGATTTGACTGCTTTTGTGCTGCTATTGATCCGCCTTGTGCGGCAGTCTCAAACGTGCTTATTATTTTGTAGGTATGAGTTAGTACTATTCATGGCTCTTAGTTCTCAATTTCACGCACTGTCACACGTAAACGTACATTATCTCTTTATAAGCTGGATATTTTGAATGCTTTTTTGTGGTTTGCTATTTTTTTTTTTTTTAAATTAGCTTTTACATTAAATTATTCTAATGCACTTACTCTTGTAACGCGACGTCTGATTGGATTACGTCAAAAATTTGCGACAGTATATCCTGCGATATACTGTCGCAAATAGTTTGACATCATTATTTACGCCACATCCGTTGGATGATGCTCACAACGCTCTAATTTGAAACAAGACTGTAGAAGCACATTAGAATGGGGATAACCTGGTGATATTCAACATTTTAATTTGGGGAGGTATATCCTCGAATATAAGTTCGGAAATTAAGTTTTACGGCTCCGCTCGCGCGTCGCCGTAAAACTAAATTTCCAACTATATCCGACGATATACCTCCCCAAATTAAAATTTTGAATACAGTTATCCCCTAATTTAAGGACTACCATCAGTGGCAAACAACAGCTTGGTTCCAGATCAGGCCAGACGTTCTAACCTGATCTAGGCCCAAACTGTTTGTAGTGGTTATCAGCAGACAACACCAGCAGGCAAAGAGTTAAACACAAGTACTTTTATGCCCGTGCGGAAGACAAACTCTGGCATATTGTTTTTCGTCTGTTTGCAAGATTGTTTGTGTTCCTGCTAAAACTTTAGGCCAGAATTTTTTATTAGTTGATTTACAAACCCTCCTAATGTAATTTTCCAGAAATTTGAAAACAAAAAAATTATTTCTAAATTATTTTTTTTTATTTTATCAGCTGACTCTAAATATTATTTGTTTTGTTGAAAAAAAGAATATATTTTTGAGGTTCTGTCTGTGTATTTTTGAGAGTGACACTGTTAAAAGTGATTTTCCTGTCCAGATTTTATAGGAAAATGATAAAATATTTTAAGATTTTATACAGACTGTTGGTTTGCCTTACTTAAGTTTTACTGGGGGTTTATCTGGATCCATTGGAATATTTAAAAAAACAAAAAAAACTCTGAAAATGACCAGCTAACTGGTCATTTTCAGAGTTTTTTTTTTTTTTTTTTTTTGTCCCCCCCGACCCTAAATCTGAAAAAAAATCCCGTAAATCAACTAATAAGAAAATTCTGGCCTTATAATTTATTTGCATCTGGTCTGGGGGACATAGTGTTTCACAAGCTCATCCTGTTGTAATATAGAATTTTCCTTTATATTACACAAGATTTCCTTAATATGGGATTTAATTTTGAATTACTCAAGATAATTGTCTCAAAAATGTGGAATTTGTCTTTAAATTACACAAGATATTATTTTCTCAAATGTGGAATTTAATTGCCTTTAGATTACACATTTTTTCTTGTTTTAATATCGTATTTTCCTTTAAATAACATGAGTGTCCACAAATATTAAATTTAAATTTGACATTAAATTGCACAAGATTTATCAAATATGGAATTTGCCTTTGAATTACAGAATGTTTCTCAAATATGGAATTTGCCTTTAAATTACACTTGTAATGTGTCCCAAATATGGAATTTACCTTTAAATTACACAATGTTTCTCAAATATTGAATTTGCCTTTCAGCTACACAATATTTCTCAAATATGGAATTATAGCATTTAAATTACACAAGGTTTCTCAAATTTGGAATGTGTATTTAAATAACACAATATTTCTCAAATGTGGAATTTACTTTTGAATTACACAAGCATTCTCAAATATGGAATTTGCCTTATAACTATACAATATTTCTCAAATGTAGAATTTGCCTTTAAATTACACAAGGTTTCTCAAATGCAGAACTTGCCTTTTTAATCAACAATCAAATGTAGGATTTCCTTTAAATTACACAAGGTTTCTCAAATGCAGAACTTGCCTTTTTAATCAAAAAGATTTCTCAAGTGTGAAATGTGCCTTTAAATTACACAATATTTCTCAGGTGTAGAATTTGCCTTTAAATTACAACCTACACAAATGTAGAAATTACACAAGGTTTCTCAAATGTGGAATTTGCCTTTTGAATATTACAAGGTTTCTCAAATGTGGAATTTGCCTTCAAATTACATAAGATTTTTCAAATATTGAATTTGCATTTATATAACTCAAATGTAGAATTTGCCTTTAAATACGACACAAGATTTCTCAAATATGTAATTCGCATTCAATTTACACAGGGTTTCACAAATGTGGAATTTACTTTTGAATTACACATGGTTTATCAGGTGTGGAATATGCCTTTAAATTACAACACAAGAATTCTCATATGTAAAATTTGCCTATAAATTACACAATATTTCTCAGATGTGGAATTAATTTGCATTTAAATTACACAAGATATCTCAAAATGGAATTTACTTTTTAATTACACAAGGTTTCTCAGATGTGGAATTCACATTTAAATTACAAAAGGTTTCTTAAATATGGAATTGGTCTTTAAATTACACAATATTTCTTAAATTACACAAGATTTCTCAAATAAGGAATTAGCCTACAAATAAAACCATTTTGGCATTGGTATATAGTGACAGTCTATCGGTCTGCAGTGTGCTTGGGCGGACTTGATTTAGCAATTTTAGAGTACGCGGAGTATGCCAGAACAGCCTTCTTAAAACAAGCAAAACTGGGCACCTTGGAGTACTCCCGAGCAAATCAAGCGATTACTGTTTGAATTGTGAAAAATAACACAATCCGATTGCCAAGAAGAAGAAAAAAAAGAATGACAAAATACATTTGCTTTCAATCCATTTTACTAATGACCATATTTTTTTCAATATAAACAATTATCAGAACCTATCGGGAAAGACTGAAAAATATCTCAGTACAGTGTATGCAGTGCTCTGCCATTTTATTTTGGAACAGGTCACGTGACTGTTCTGTCTGCACCACCTTGGAAGATGGAGTATACTCCGGGGTACGCCAGCACAGGTGTTCCAGCGCACTTGATTTCTGTTCTGCTTGTTCGGAGTGGAAGGAGTAAAGAGAACAGCTAAATCAAGTCTGCCCCTTGTGTCCTTTTTTGTCATATTTGCTTTCTATTTGGAGAGTTATGACAGGAGCAATTTAGTGAATGAATTGACACTATGATATAATATTATCTTGCAACTGAAGCCTACAAGTGCAGATCAAGAGGGGGGACAGGGGGTCTGGACCCCCCCCCCCCCCCCTGGAAAATCACAAGTTATATGAGTTTCTATAGGGAATAAGCAAATGGACCCCCCCCCCCCCCCCCCCTGGAAAAAGTCTGGAAAAAGTTTGACCCCCCCTGGAAAATGTTGGACCCCCCTCTGACAAAAATTCCTGGATCTGCGCATCACATGGCCTATTTAATTATTTCAAGATAAAAATTTCATATGCTTTTATTAGCTCACCTGAGCCATTGACAGTCTGACCTGCCCCCCCCCCCCCCCCCCCCCTGACTGGATCCGTGCATGGCCTATTTAATTATTTCAAGATAAAAATTTCATATGCTTTTATTAGCTCACCTGAGCCATTGGCTCATGGTGAGCTATTGTGATTGTTGGTGTCCGTCATCCGTCGTCAACAATTGCTTCAAATGACATCTCCTCCTAAACTACTGGCTTGATTTTGACCAAACTTGCTAGAAATGATCTTTATATGACCCTCTTTTAAATTGTCCAATGGTTCCTGTCCATTGCATATCTAGGTCACACAGGCTAAAAATAGATTTTCAAGACGAAAACTTTAAAAATCTTCTTCTCTATAACCACAAGGTATTTAGGTATCACCTAATGGACCTCTACCAAATTTATTCAAATGATAGCCCTGGGGCCAAAAATGGCCCCGCCCCAGGGGTCACATGTTCTACATAGACTTATATTGGGAGCAACATGAAAAAAATTTCTTGTCTGAAACCACAAGGCCTAGAGCATTGATATTTGGTATGTAGCATCATCTAGGGGTCCTCTACCAAGTTTGTTCAAATTATGCCCCTGGGGCCAAAAGTGGCCCGGCCACAGGTGTCACCAGGGACATGGCCAGCTTAACAGATACAACTCAGGTGAGCGATTTAGGGCCACTTGGCCCTCTTGTTGTTATAGACAGTACTCTCACTGTCTCTGCGACTCTGTAAGTTGGGGAAGTAATTTTAAGGTTTTTATGTTGCTGGGTTTTATTTTATAGAAAATTTAATAAGGAAATTAATGATGAGAAGATATAAAAAATAGTTAACAAAGCTTTTTCAATTAACCCTTTCCCCCCTGGTGATGATCTTTATCCTTTGCTGATAACCCTTGCAAATAGATAAAGCGGATCCAAATCATGCAGGTAGCCAGTAACCTGGATCTAAACTGTTTGGCACTGTGATGATATTCGTCCTAAAAGAATGTTTTGAAAAAAATCAAAGACGACAAAAAGCATGCAAAATTGGCCAGCATGCAAAGAGCAAAACTCATGGTTTAGAAAAATATATGGTAAATGTTCTGAAATTTCAAACACTAGTGGGCAACAACAAGAATGTCTAGACAAACAGTGCAGACCCAGAGAAGAAGCAGTCTGGCCAGTGGCTTCTTGACATGCATTTTGTGAAAACAACATCTTATTTTTGAACACAGAGAGAAAAGTTCGAAATTTTAGACCATTTACCGTTTGAAACATCTCGGTTACCGTAATTTCTAGTTTGATTGAAACCACTCAAATCTCTCTGGTTTCTCCGGAAACCTTGGAAATTCTTACAAAACAGGGAGGGAAATCAATATGCAAATGAGTAGGAGGGACTGGCATTGCAGTTGTGACAGCATAATTGATTGATTGTCAGGTAACTGCTTATAAGCAGGGACTATTGGAGGAATAATGCAGAAAATGGTGGAAAGTACAGAAACATAGTTTTATCTATGGTTGCCACGGCAACGAAAACAATATTGGAAATACATTGTTAATTAAGTAACGTTGCAAGGGAAGCTTGTTCATAAAGGGATTGGAAAGCGAACAAGTCATATCAGAGGGCAGTGGGCACACCTGAGTTTATTGTAAAGTGTGTGGGAAGAGAGAGTGGGCAAAGCTTGGTGGGAGGCTGGTTGGTTGATACTGGATGGGAGAGGGGGACATCTCTGAGCTTGCTTCTGCAGGAGAATGTGTGTAATTATTTCATAAAGAAATTAAAAGGTAAGATTTTGTGCTTATCTATATAACATTTTAGCTTGGATTTTTTGTTAAAAGTAAATCAGATTTGTTTGTCCAAATCTTCCCTGAAAATTTGGATCCAGATATTTTCTCTTTGTTTCCTATATTTTAGCATTATCTACAAGTAACATTTCTTCATCATCATACAGGAGTATATATTAAGGTCTAAACGATTCCAATAAATTGCCTTCTATAAGTAACTACTCTTTGACCTTGAGATTTATAAACTTTTATACATTTATAATCTGTTTAAACGTTAGGAAATGAAATGTTCCATCCCCGTGGAGCCTCTTGCTATATTACTTGTAATTGATAAGTTTCCAAACTCTGGCAGTACATTTGAGTACAAAAATTAGCATTGGTACAGAAATGGTTTTCTCTCAAAATCTCGATAAAATTAGTAAAATTGATATTTTAAATGGGATACAGATTCGCATAAGTCTGAAGACTTTCTTCTGAATCCCATTTGTATACTGTATATTACTGTATGTCTTTATATGTTGTTCTCTGTACAAAGTATACAAATAAAATATGTTTAAACCAAGTAACATTTCATTTGGGCCTCGACATGACAAAATCTGTCTTCCGGGTTTCCAATTAAGTGAGATTAAAACCAGTCTGCTCAGCTACAGAGACTATCTAGAAAATTGAAATTTCACTTGTAGCAAATTAGATATGATACTTTCCATTAAGCAAAAAATAAAGGCGCTGATCAGTCTGCGTTGATGTGCAGGCTGGTCTGCACCTGTGTTGTTCACAAACCCCAGAAGACAGGTTTTCTCACATCGAGGCCCATTTAAAATCCAAAGTTTTTATAATTGATAATACAAGACAATTTTAAAAATGGGCCTCGATGTGAGAAAACCTGTCTTTGGAGGTTTTCAAACAACTAAGGCGCAGGCCAGCCTGCTCATCCACACAGTCAAATCAACACCTTTGTAATTCACTTTTTGGAAAGGATCATGACCATGTCTAAAATTACTACAAGAGAATTTTCAATTTTCTAGCTAGTAGCAAGATTAAAGTAGCTTCTTAAAGGGAGCAGGGATATTGGAACCATTTGAACAGCCTCCATTTTGTTTTGATAAAGGTGAATATGTAAACACACAAAATGGACGTGTTTCAATCACTTAAAAATCAATGTAGAGTCTGTGCTCGATAAGAGTAGAGTTACGTAGTTGGTCACGCTATGGTACTTTATTCACCTGATTGGACAAATTTATGGTTTTCATTCATACTAATTACTGTTAATCTGTTTTACGTCACCAAACTCTTATCGAGCACGGACTATACTTGTGTTCGTTTGTGCCAGTGAATATTGCCCACCTGCTGTATACTACAGTGATACATATTGATTTTGTTTGATTTGATTCTTTACGTCCCATCAACAATCTTTCAGTTAGAAAGGGACAGGTCTTCCTGGGTTGAACAAGTACTAAGCTAGGATAAATGTGTCTTGCTCAAGGACCACAACGCAGTGATGCCAGTGAGGCTGGAACCCGCGGCCCCTGGGTCTCGAGTCAAGCACTCTACCACTGAGCCACTGCGCTCCCTCGGGGTTCGCACAGACTTGAAAAGTCCTTGAATATACAGGACTGTCTGGAAAGTCCTTGAAAAGTACTTGAAAAAACACCCAAAGGCCTTGAAAAGTCCTTGAATTTTACCATTTACAGGAGGACTCATCACTGTCTTTGGAGATCTAAATCACTTTAAAATTATGGTGCCTTTATTTAATAAATAAAGGCACCACAATTTTATACTAATTTTCTAAAATTTATATCTTTAGTAATGCAGTCTAGCATTACAAAAATAGAATTTTAACATGTAAATCAGTATTTTTCATAAATTTTCAGTCCTTGAAAACAGTAGGAAAGTCTTAAGAAGTCCTTGAATTTTAAACAAATTTGCCTGTTTGATTTGAGGAAGCAAATAATTGGCACAGATATTGTGCACACTTTTGGATAAAAAAGTTCACTACCCAGTACTCCCATTTGAAATAATTTCCATGTGCCATTTGTCATTTAGGCACTTGCATGGCTTTTTGTGTTGTACATGCTCATATTAATAACATTGGAAAACAAACAAACACCTAAATTAAAGAAATATAATAAAATGAGTTTTTTACCTACAATATCTGTGTCACTGATATACATGTGATTTAGTTACTCGCTTCAAAAATTGCACCAAGGTGTTTATAAAACAATCAAGCTTTTGAGGGACGGTTTCAATGTATGTCAATTGTATGCAATTGTTACTAAGGCACTGCATCTGCAGCTTCTTTTTGTATTCTCATCGTAACACGACAGTCTGTTATGTCTTGTTTTAATACTTTGGCACATTTTTTTTTGTTTTGGCAGAAATTCAAAATGCTTAATTTAATTTATTTTCAATTGTTCTACTTCATCAAAACTTTGCAAAATGTATTCCCTTATAATCTTCTAGCATTCTGCATATCAAGATTTATGGACTGACCTTGGGCCAGGCTGAGGGCCTGAATCACTGGGTTGATATGACCTTCATCCGCTGCTCGGGCTATAATAACCCGGCGACCCAGGCCCTGTCCCTTCGGCAGTTTGAAAAAGATATCAGCAGCAAGCAAAGAAACAGTTATTGAAATCAAATGTTTAATTGATTTTGTTTGTCAAAAGTAAAATGTTGTTGTTGTATGTCTTTTATGGCATTCTTCCGCTGCCTATAAACTCGTTGTACAATCTTCTCTAGTACTTTTTCTCTTGCTGCAAAACTCTTGTAACACTTGTGCTTATGCGTACGATCAGCTTTAAGGTCTAAAATCTTTTTGAGCACCTGATGAATTCCATCAGGGCTGCGATTAAATCATTTTGGGCATTTCTGCTAAGATTCTCATCGTTTCCTCCTAATAGCCTTAGGTCAATGCATGTAATATCAGTGCACCCTTCTCTAAATAAAACGTTTTCCACTGTTCGTTCCATTCTGTCTCTCTCTGTATTTCCATTCTGTATTTCTCACAATGAAACAAGAAATGATCAACAGTCTCCAGCACCTGGCAGGTCTCACACATATATGAAATATTCTTGTCAAACTCAAATTGCCCGATGGCCATTGAGAATAGAGTGCCCACTTAACAGTTGATTTAAAGCTGAAAATGTTGGTCTGTCCTATTCATCATAACAATTTCTTTTTCCTACTTCTGAGAAAATATCCTGTAGGAAAGTATGACAAGTAAAAGGATTGTTTTTGCAGATTAACCTTTTACCACATAGTGGCGTCTGTTGATATCTTTTCAAACAGTTGGTATCCAGATCAGGCCCAACCTGTTTAACACTCTGATGGTATTCCTGAAAGAGTTTTTCGAAAAGGATGATTTTGAAAAAAATCAGCAGATGAATAATTTGGCAGGGGTCACCGTCAAAGAGTTAAAATTGAAGATTTATAGGAGAGAATTAAAAAGGCAATGTTCTTGAAAACGGTGTATATCAAGATCAGCTGGCCTCAGTCCGCTGATCAGGATCCATTCTGTTAAATTATCTCTGCTTGTAGGCACATAACTGGAACCCTGCAAGTTAATCTATAAAGCGCCACCTATAATTTGCAGCAGACGACAATTTCAAATTTCGCTGTTTTTTCAAAAATAACAAATAAGGCATGATATTTGATCTCCTGAAATATCATACCTTATTTTTTTTATTTCACAAATTCTGTTGTCGGCTTTAATCGCAAATGGCGTGCTTTAAGGGTTCATTTGGTAGGTATTGGGGAGGATTCTCATGAAATATCATACATTATTTTTTTCGATGTCACAAAAGGACCTCGGACAGTTTCCTATTCAATCTGCCCAAATTTTGACAGCCTGTGGCTAGGATAATGCATAACTGACAACTATAGTTTTGTGCTTAAATCAAACCCTTATATTTAGTGAACCTAGCAATATAAAAATATTTTGAAAATATTACATAACTATGCCAGGAAGTTAGGGTTTAGGGGGTGGGGGTAATCTATGTGACCAAATTTCATTTCACAGAAAGTCAAAGATTCGTCGAGTATTCACCTAAATACATGTAAATATTATGTTTGCGGCATAAAAATTGAGGCGAAAGTGATGGGTTTGCATAAAATTCGGGTTGAGAAGATTACATTGTTTCATCTAAAGAAGTGTGCTGTCAATGACTTTTGACTATTACCTGTAATGTTTCAAGTTCATCCAGTTGACTTGTGCACTGAGGTGTATCATATCTGCATACTGTATAAATCATAGTCTAGATAAACACAGATGTTGAGCGTAAAATCGTTAATATTTTTCTTACACATCAGATTTTATCTACAATTTGGTGCTTAAAAGAATTGTCTCATTGCGACGGTTCTTTTGAGTACCCACAACATATGTTTTGGTAGAGAAATGAGACAATTAATTACTTTGTAAGCACTCATAACTAAAGCTCTGATACATGCCATTTACCTACAGGTCTTTACAAAATAAGTTTCTAATAAGGTTTTATAATAAAGCGTTTTTGAGCATTTTGACATCGTTCCCCCCCGTGACCAATCATGCCGTTTTTATATGATGTGTGAAATGTAAAACTACAACTGTATGCAAAAGGATTAGTTTGGTCACGGGGGGGAAAGCACTTCAGTAAAACTTTTTCTACTTTCTATATGTTGGATAGCAAAAACAGAGACTTCAGCCCATATTTTTCAATAGGTACTTGTCCAAAGAGAAAACGGCTTTTGTGGATAAGTCGAGGATTGAACCTACTATCTTTCTCATAGAAAAAATATCATTTTCTTTGAAACTTTTCTCTGGTCATTTTTATGGGCAATCCTTCATTAAGACTGTCCGAGGTCCTTTGTCGTCTGCTGCAGTCGCGATTTGCCGCTTAAGGGTTAATTTGATAGATATTGGGGAGGATTCTCATGAAATATCATACCTTATTTTTTTCGATGTCACAAAATTTGTCATCTGCTGCAGTGGAGATTGCCTTTTTAAGGCTTAATTTGATAGGTATTATTGCGGTAGCACCCATTACACAGGTTACGCAAGTGCATAATAAAAATAGTGCCATTTATGGGAGGTCACTCAATGTGATAAAAGTGATTTTCCATACTATGAGGAACTGCTCATTCGCTCCCTCTGGGAGCAAATTCTTTCCTTTAAGAGAAGTTCCCTTTTTGAAAAGGGAAGCGATTGAAGAGGATCATTGCTTGATCCAGTAGTCTCCCTTTGATGTACTTAACTTTCACGTCGTTCAGGCTACGCCATTGGGTATTGGGGAGGAATGTCGAAGATAAAATATCCAACATGATAAGGGTTAAAAAGCTTTACGCCAATATCCGAGATATTTATCCATCATTTTATTACTTTTAAAGCTTTACAAATTGTTGTCACAAAGGACGTGCCTCCGAGTCAGAAGCAATAATGCTCTACTGTTGTTGATGATGCTGTGCCTTGAAGCAACAGTTTGCGTGTGTGAACGATATATCATAGGCGAGATTAACTCCCCTGAGTTTAAGTTACTGTAGTTTAATGAATTAAAATCAATCAAGGAAAAATCATCCTAACCCATATAACTTTTAGTCCCCACTGGTGGCTTCTTTTGTTGTCTGCTGAAAACCTTTGCAAACAGTTTGGGGCCAGATCAGGCCTGACAAAACACCAGGCCTGATTTAGCTAGCTGGATTCAACTGATTGACATTGATGTAAACTTGAGGAGAAAAATATCTATTTTTGACCTTCACTAAGCTACTATTTGTCTCTAAAACCTTTTTCTATTTTTGAGTGGCTGCTTATGACAGGTTTTACTATATGATATAATTCTGTACTGAGCAATGTGCATGTCAGATTTTATTACTGACCTGTTATTAATGAATGAGAATCTTGAAATGTGACATTAATGAGGCTTAGGTGTAAAATTTAATGACCATTAGCATCTTACATGCAAACTTTAATGACCATAAATACAAATTTGATTATTCACGATTATTTTTGTTGTCTCCAAGTTTCTTGACTATAAATCTTTGCATGCTGGTTAATCTTGTTTATCAGATGACGTCGCGTCTGGGAGTGAAATAACGCCATGCAGTTAAATTGATAAACCACTAGTTGTTTTCAGATTTACGGGAAAAGTTATGACGTCCATAATGATGTTGCGTACATAATGACAAAAATATAAAGTTTTTAAGACAGAAATGAGATTTCAAAGTAATCTTAATGTTATTTGATAAATAGAATCTTACATTCGTCACACAGCTCTAATATTATTGAATTTATTAAACTCGTTGTGAAATAGAGTTAAAATGCTTAGCAAGCCTCGCATTTTATCTCTTTTTCCCAACTTGTTTAATAAATTTAATAAAACATGAGCATTCATGTAAGATCCTCTATATCTGCAACAAGAGGAGCACTCATGTAAGATCCTCTATATCTGCAACAAGAGGAGCACTCATGTAAGATCCTCTATATCTGCAACAAGGGGAGCACTCATGTAAGATCCTCTATATCTGCAACAAGGGGAGCACTCATGTAAGATCCTCTATATCTGCAACAAGGGGAGCACTCATGTAAGATCCTCTATATCTGCAACAAGAGGAGCACTCATGTAAGATCCTCTATATCTGCAACAAGGGGAGCACTCATGTAAGATCCTCTATATCTGCAACAAGGGGAGCACTCATGTAAGATCCTCTATATCTGCAACAAGGGGAGCACTCATGTAAGATCCTCTATATCTGCAACAAGGGGAGCACTCATGTAAGATCCTCTATATCTGCAACAAGGGGAGCACTCATGTAAGATCCTCTATATCTGCAACAAGAGGAGCACTCATGTAAGATCCTCTATATCTGCAACAAGAGGAGCACTCATGTAAGATCCTCTATATCTGCAACAAGAGGAGCACTCATGTAAGATCCTCTATATCTGCAACAAGAGGAGCACTCATGTAAGATCCTCTATATCTGCAACAAGGGGAGCACTCATGTAAGATCCTCTATATCTGCAACAAGAGGAGCACTCATGTAAGATCCTCTATATCTGCAACAAGAGGAGCACTCATGTAAGATCCTCTATATCTGCAAAAAGAGGAGCACTCATGTAAGATCCTCTATATCTGCAACAAGGGGAGCACTCATGTAAGATCCTCTATATCTGCAACAAGAGGAGCACTCATGTAAGATCCTCTATATCTGCAACAAGGCGAGCACTCATGTAAGATCCTCTATATCTGCAACAAGGGGAGCACTCATGCAAGATCCTCTATATCTGCAACAAGGCGAGCACTCATGCAAGATCCTCTATATCTGCAACAAGGGGAGCACTCATGTAAGATCCTCTATATCTGCAACAAGGGGAGCACTCATGCAAGATCCTCTATATCTGCAACAAGGGGAGCACTCATGTAAGATCCTCTATATCTGCAACAAGGGGAGCACTCATGTAAGATCCTCTATATCTGCAACAAGGCGAGCACTCATGCAAGATCCTCTATATCTGCAACAAGGGGAGCACTCATGTAAGATCCTCTATATCTGCAACAAGAGGAGCACTCACGTAAGATCCTCTATATCTGCAACAAGGCGAGCACTCATGTAAGATCCTCTATATCTGCAACAAGGGGAGCACTCATGCAAGATCCTCTATATCTGCAACAAGGCGAGCACTCATGCAAGATCCTCTATATCTGCAACAAGGGGATCACTCATGTAAGATCCTCTATATCTGCAACAAGGGGAGCACTCATGCAAGATCCTCTATATCTGCAACAAGGCGAGCACTCATGTAAGATCCTCTATATCTGCAACAAGGGGAGCACTCATGCAAGATCCTCTTTTTATTTTTTTGTCATCTACTGTTTTGTTTGTTAGCTCACCTGAGCCATAGGCTCAAGGTTAGCTTTTGTGATCAAAGATGTCATCTTCTGCGACAGTTTCATCTGGTATTTACCTTTCAACGTTATGTTAAGATAGTGAATCGTAACCAGATTGCTCAAAATTAATTTGATTCATTGAAAAACATGGCTGCCAGGGGGTAGGGGCGAGTTTTTCCTATGTACAGTCAAACCTGTCTTAAATGGCCACTCAAAAAGAAGACCAAAATTGTTTTTGAAGACTGAATATTTAATTATGTAGGTCAAAAGTATTGCAGAATGCTCCAAGAGAGCATTCTGTAATACTTTCGACCTTCATTAAGCTACCATTTGTTGTTAAGACCTTTGTTTTCTCTATTTTTGAGTGGTCGTTTTAGACAGGTTTTACCGTATATATAGAGAAAACTTTAAAGCAAAACTTCTTGTCAAAAACTACTGGGTTGATTTGGTGGGATTCAATCCATGTTTAGAAATCCTTGTTTTGGCCTAGTGATCCACATAGTGTACTGCTCACTGACAGACAAGACTGTGGATATTAGTTATATGAAAAATCCATTTAGATCCTCATTTGTGCATTTTCCCATTTTCTGTTTCTTTCCATAATTAGATAAAAGCATAAAAGAATCACGACTCACGCCACGCCACATAGCAACCAAGCTGATAACATGTCTTTTTCAGCCGCCATTGAATGATGAAAAAATAAATTTTCCAAAGCATAATATACTCCTGCTAAGAATAAGATTATTATACATAGTGATTGGTGGGTCACTTACAGGCGCACACTAGGTGGATGAAGGCCTTCACCCACGTGTCCTGCCAATCTATCAGACTGTTGGAAACAATTTTCTCTTCCAGCAAGACAATGCCAGCATACCTGCAATGTGGCAAGGAACTGTTTGAAAGTTGGTCATGTCATAACCCTTGACTGGCCTTCTGGGTCCTGAACAATCTCCGATCGACCACCCCTTCGATAATTTGGGCTGGTGGGTACATGATTGTATCCCTTCCCAGCCACCACATTTCCCGAATTGGAAAACTAGCTGGTTGAACGATGACAATGCATTCCACAAGGCATGAGTGGGGTACAACCACAGGCTTCTTTTAAGCATGGGCAAAGCATTCATGAAGGTGGCGGTTATACAAGATATGACTTACAATATATAAATTTGTGATCATAACATGTTCATGTCTGTATTTATTTTCAACAAAGCCAGTGAATTGGGGTGGCCTTCTTTTTATTAGCATGAGTATATATAGAGGATCTTACATGAGTCCTCATGTTTTATTGAATTTATTAAACGAGTTGGAGAAAAGCGATTAAATGTGAGGTTTGCCCAGCATTTTATCTCTTTTTCGCAACGAGATAAATAAATTCAATAATAGTCAAGAGCACGAATGTTAGATTCTATTTAGATGTTAGATTTTATTGACATTAAGATTACTTTGAAATCTCATTTCTGTCATAAAAACTTTACAATTATGTCATTATAAACGCAACGTTGTTATGAACGTCAACGTTTCCGGAAAATCTGTAAACCACTAGTGGTTTATCGATTTTATTGCAAGGCATTATTTCACTCTTAGACGCGACGTCATATAATAAACATATTCAGGAGTCACCAGTATACAAAAGGTTTACAGTTTTTAGATAATGAGCAGACAAATCTGCTACCTTGAGAAATTCTAAGTAATTTCTGAAAAAAATATATATGTTTTTAAAAAAAAGTTGTTTGCTAAAAAATAGATGGTTCTTTAAGAGCAAACACATCGGATTGTTGCTACCCAAATTTTTTTTCATTTCTGAATGTCATGTTATAAAATGTCATCTGAAACTTTTTGTGGCTGTTCCTTGGCATTTAAACCAGGCCTCGAGGTTATCAAACTTGAGTACAGTACAGTCTCAAACTCAAAATAAAGCGCAATGAATGGCTGGACACAAGTCCGCAAGCAGCCAATCATTGCGCTTTATTTTGAGTTTGAGAATGAACTCAAGTTTTGTAACCTCAAGGCCAATACTGGGCCTGGTGGGTTTATGGTTTTGTGGTTTTATGTCTGGGAGCACCCGAAAGCTCAACGGACAGTGGGTCTGGTTTAAAACATCTCAGACGATGGGGCAACGACTTCATGTCTCATCAGCTGGGGATGCACAGATGATGCTTTAACCCATATTTAAGCACCACTTACAATTTGCAGCAGACGACAATTTCAAATTTTGCTGCTTTTTCAAAAATAACAAATAAGGCATGTTATTTCATGAGAATTGTCTGCTGGCAGACAATTCTTATGAAATATCATACCTTATTTTATTTGAAAATTAGGGAAGATGTTGCAAAATTTGTCATCTGCTGCAGTCGTGATTGGCGCTTTAAGGGTTAAGAGCCGAAAGATCAGATTATAGTTGAATTTCAGAAAACTTGCAATTAAAAAAAAATACAAAAAAATTGTCGTCTGCTGAAAATGGAATGAAATGCTCTGATGGCATTTTAAACGTTGACAAATCAGATTGTTTCTACCTGGTTGGAAATCAAAGAAATTCTCAGAAGATTTTCCAAGTCCCCAGAGAGGAGTTGTTTTCCAGAGTTGTAGGAAGTTCCATATTGATTTCTGTCTTTTATTCTCTCATTAAGTTAGGCAGTTCTGTGTGAAAGCGGCTGTTACAACAGCTGTACATACTCACCTCAGATAAAGTTAGGCAGTTCTGTGTGAAAATGGCTGTTACAACAGCTGTACATACTCACCTCGCTTGTTATCATTAATCCTTTACTCCATAATAACGCCTTTTGACGCCTTTGACATATCATAATTATATTTAGCTGTAAATACTCACCTCGGCATGTTATCATTAACACTTTGCTCCATAGTAACGCCTTTTTGACGCCTTTGAAATATCATATATATATTTGAAAATATTATGGAAAATATCCTAAAGAGCAAATGCTCCATTTTCTATAATATTTTTAAAGAACAAATGCTCCATTTTCCAAAATGTTTTCAACAGTATTCAAAATTTAACTTAAGTTTTTCTTGATTTTTTCAATGTTGTCTGAAAATAGAAATTCAAAATGATGTCATGATCTAAAAATAGCCTTTTGGGTAAGTTGTTCCGAATCCAATTGCTCTTATTTAGTGCCCTTGGACAAAGACATTGTTTTATCCTGGATGGCACATTTCAGGGTACATAAGCTGAGCAGGTTTTCCGCCTCATTTTCCGCACAAAAAATCACTTTCTTGCCAGTCTTAACATATTCCATTTGGCAATTTTTGGCTGCGGGTTATACTCCTGAATTAACTTTTTCCCCAAAAGACTGAGCTACAATGTGGAGAACGGGTTATACACAACAGCGGGTTGTATACGGCTGTATATTATGTTATATGGAACTTTTTCTTGTGATGCTATATAACTATATTCTTTTAATTTCTGTCTTGGTTATATTTGGCAAATTAGTATGGGAGTTATGGCCCCTTTCCTACTGCAAGTATTTAGACAGGGGCATCCAATGTTGTACATACTTCTAGTTAAACCAATAGTGTTATATAGAGACTGCACTGCACTGTATGTGCATTTTTAGATCTCGTGCAGTAATTATAACGACTATGGTAATAGTTGCGGATGATATGAGATAAACATCAAATGTTTTGTGAAAAGACAAATTTTCTCATTTGATTGAACAGAAGCTTATCTTCAATCTGTTCTCTCTGTGTTATTACGTACAGCTAATTTACGTATTAAGCGGTCATTTATAAATTCTCGCTTTCCTAAATTTTCAGGCTTCATAAACTTAAAAGAAATTGAATGCTGCAACAATAAAGAATGTACTTGGTTATATTATTAATGCGGGGATTGAGTTTGTGTGATTGAAAATTGCCAATTATTTTTACTGATTCTTATTTCCAATTATTAGCCATTCATATGGTTGAAAATTATTGTAATTTAGATTTCTTATAACCTAGCTAGCATGTGGAACTTTTGGAGCAAGTCAAGGATGGTGATGAAAGGTTCAAATCCAGAATTCCCACGTCAAGTGGGAATTCTGGATTTGAACCTTTCATTGTCATCTTCAAGTGGGAATTCTGGATTTGAACCTTTCATTGTCATCTTCAAGTGGGAATTCTGGATTTGAACCTTTCATTGTCATCTTCAAGTGGGAATTCTGGATTTGAACCTTTCATTGCCATATTCAAGTGGGAATTCTGGATTTGAACCTTTCATTGGCATCCTCGTGAGGATGGCAATTATAATTGACTAAGTTTGCAACATGTATGGTAGCACTGCATGGCTAAGTGGTGTAGCATGAGATAGCCTTTTCTGTGAATATTACATCTTGGTGTCACAATACTAAAACGGCATGGCCATGCAGCTCATAGCTATCTCTGCAAGTGGAGATGGGGATGAGCTGGGTGTATCATTTGATATTTGAAACATCGCTACTGAAATTTTGCTTTCAAATGGCTACTATACTTACTTTCAGTCAACTTTAGTTAGCAAGCTTTTTTGAAAAGCTTAAACTTGTAAAATAATTTGTTTTGCTCAGATATTGTCCTTGTCTTAAGAATACCTGCTATGGGATTAACAACCAGGTAAGATATGATGAAACCAGCCTGCTTAGCTTCAGAGACTAGCAAAAGAATTGGATTTTTCAAATAGCATAAAAAACAACAAATATTATAGGCATTAAACTTGTTAGTGACTTCTTTTGGGCAGAACCTTACTACTCATGCAGACAGAACAAAATGTGCAAACAAATATAGTCACATTGGAACTTATGATCCGAGGGACTAATTTGTTTGCCTAAGTGATTTATTGCATGAAAATCTCATGTAGTGGAAGATTCCATTTCAGAAATTCAGACTACGAAGAGTTCATGTTCATACAGGCCCTATTGTCCATTTTTGCTGGTGACTTATTACTGTAATCAATAGCTATCGCCTTGAGTTATCTTGGTGTGAATTAAATATTTAACAGTTTTGGCTGGAGTGAAGGAGGCCATGTAACCAAATTACCTCCCTTAGGTGCTCTTCTGCAGTTTATTGATTGGAAAAAGAAAGACTAATCAGTTCTGATAGATAGACAGAGATGCTTGACGTTGTGTGTTGGGAAAATATCTTGGAGGGGAAATGGAATAATTTTGTCCGTTTTGGTAAGAAGGAAAAAGGTCATGATGAGCAAATTGAAGCAGGACATGGGATTAGGCCAACCATTAAAAATGCATGTTGTTGATGAAATAGAAAAAAAGCTCTTTTAGCTAAATAACTTAAATTTTACTCACAAAACTTTTTGAGCGCTGAATTTTGGTCGCACTATACATTGGTTGTATTGGAACTCACACACATGGTCGTCAAATGACGTCATTGTTATGTTAAAGTGACATCACCATAACATGTCGCATCTCAGCGTATTCAGGAAGTTTTGAGAGCCTTTTAAACATAAAATGCGGTTATACGTATTTAATAGTGAACAAGAAAAAGAATCCATTATTTGTGTGAGGGTAGGATAGAAAAATCTGTCCCTCGGGATCACCGTTTATCATCACTCGGCAAACCTTGTGATGCCAATCTGTGATCCTCGGGACGTTTTTCTACCCTCACACTCAAGATAGATTCTTATATGATGATGATCCAGACTATTATTGTAGTTAGTCCATCTAAGCTGACAATATATTTTTTTTTGCTGAAGATAGCAAAAATTAGTTGCTGCAGTTTATGAGAAATTCCCAGTCCAAGTGGTTACAATTTAGAAGAATTTGAGAGGTTGCAATTTAATTGGAATTCCCTTTACTACCATTGGTTAATTGCAATTTGGATAAATTCTTAGTCCTACTGCTTGCAATTTAGGAGAATTCCCTGGGTCACAGTGGTTGCAACTTAATTGGAATTCCCTGTACTACCATTGGTTGCAATTTGGATAAATTCCCAGTCCTACTGATTGCAGTTTAGGAGAAATTTCCAGTCCCAGTTGGTTAAAATTTAAGATAATTTCTTAGTACTAGTCTGGTTGCAGTTTATGATAAATCCCAGTCCTAGTGGTTGCAGTTCAGGAGAAATATTCCTTTCAGTGATATTTACGTAGGAATATGAGAAAAAAATTACCGCTCCAAGCATTGTGTAAATTACATCTCTGGTATAAAGTCCATCCTTATTAAATCTGTAGGTCACAAGATAGAGTTTATACTGTCAATATAATTCCCAAAATATTACAAAAATTATAGCAATTAGTTTGGATGATAGAGAAATCACTTTTGCTGCATTGTTTTCTTTAAATTGTACAAATAGTGTTCATAGCTATTCAGAGGGGAGTTTAGTACTGTAGTCGGTCAGTGGTGAATTGTTTGGTACTGTATTAAAGCTCTCATGGCATTTAGTCAATGATGAATTGCTTGGTGACTATAATAGCTCAAATGGATTGTTTGGTACTATACATTTGTATTATTAGTTCACAGTTGGCAAGTCAGTGGTGAATTGTTTCGTATGGTATTTTTGCTATCATGGCAAGTTTGTGGTGAATTATTAGGGGACTGTATAATAGCTCTCATTGCATTAGTCAGTGATGAATTATTTGGCAAATGTATAATAGTCAATGGTGAATTTAGTGTTTAGTACTGTATTTTAGCTCTCATGGCAAGTCAGTGGTGAATTGTTTGGTACTGTATTTAAGCTTATCAGCAGTTGTACCACTGATTTGCTGTATAGCTACTAACAGCATGGTATAGCAACTAACAGCATGGTATAACAACTAATTACATGGTATAGTAACTAACAGCATGGGATAACAACTAACAGCAGAGGATAGCTATTGTTATTAACCATATCATTACATTAATTAACAGCATGGGATATCTACTAACAGCATAAGTTAATCCTTCAGCATGAAAAAGCTTACTTACAGAATGGGATTGTTACTAGCCATATATGATATCTACTAACAACATGGATGAGCTATTAACAACAATAGATAGCTACTAACAGTGTGGGATTGTTACTAACCAAATGTCTTTTTAGCATGGATAGCTTAAGATAAATGTTAATTTTTCAGCATGGAGTATCTACTAACAGAATTGGATTGTTACCTATCATATATGGGCCTCGACATGAGAAAACCTGTCTTCGGGGGTTTGCCTACAACAAAGTCACACTCCAGCCTTGCATTTGCACAGTCTGATCTGCGACTTTGTTATCCTCTTATTGGAATGTATAATATCTACAGGATAGCCAATAACAGCATATGATAGCCACTTACAGTATGGGATTGCTACAATCAGCATAATATTAAGATAGCTGGAAATTAAATTGAAGGGTCTTCTTACAGCATGAAAGTGCTGCATATGGCAAGAATTATAGCTATTAGCAAGATGGACAAGTTGCTTATTGCTTATAGGATAGTTACTAACAGCATATGTTAGCTTACAGCATGTAATAGCTACTAACAGTATGAGATAGCAACTTACAGCATGGAATATCTACTAACAGCATGGGATAGCCACTTACAGCATGTAATAGCTACTAACAGCTTGGGATAGCCACTAACAGCATGTAATAGCTACTAACAGTATGGGATAGCCACTAACAACATGGAATAGCTACTAACAGCATGTGGTAGCCACTTACACCATGGAATAGCTACTTACAGCATGGGGTAGCATTTTACAGCATGGGATAGCTACTAACAGCATGGGGTAGCCACTAACAACATGGAATATCTACTTACAGCATGTGGTAGCCACTAACAGCATGTAAAACTACGAACAGTATGGGATAGCCACTAACAGCATGGAATAGCCACTAACAGTATGGAATAGCTACTAACAGCATGGGGTAGCCACTAACAGCATGGAATAGCTACTAACAGCATGGGGTAGCCACTAACAGCATGGAATAGCTACTATGTTACAGCATGGTATAGCCACTCACAGCATGGGGTGACAACAATCAGCATTTGATAGCTGGAAAATAATAGGATCTTATAACAGCATGAAAGTGCTGCATTTAGCAAGAATTACAGCTATTAACAACATGGATGAGTTGCTTTAATTGCTTAGGATAGTTGCTAACAGTGTGTGTTTGCTTGCAGCATGTAATAGCTACTAACAGCATGGGGTAGCCACTAACAGCATGGAATATAGCTGCTACTAGCATTATTGGGAAGTCACTAACAGCATGAAAAAACATTAACAGCACAAGGTAGCCAATAACAGCATGGAATAGCTACTAACAGCTTGGAGTAGCCACTAACAGCAAGGAATTATATATAGCTACTAACAGCATGGGGTAGCCACTTACAGCATTGAATAGCTTCTAACAGCATAGTGACTTTCAACATGGAATAGCTACTAACATCATGGGGCAGCAACATACAGCATGGACTATAGCTATACTAACAGCATGGAAAAGCTACTAACATCATGGGGCAGTCAAATACAGCATAGACTAGCTATACTAAAAGCATGGAAAAGCTACTCACAGCATCACAACTAACAGCATGGACATCAACAGCATGGAATAGCTATGCTAACAGCAGGATGTGGAATTTTATCTGATTTGGCAAGGACAAAACAATCTTTAGGGATGGAAATTGGATATTACTGTCGTGAGAATTTTTCAACAAAGTCATACATATATAGTTAAACCTGTGTAAAACGGCCCTAAAATTGTTTTTCAAGACCAGCTTAATGCAGTACAAAAGTATTGCAGAATGCTCCAGGGCATTCTGCAATACTTTTGACCTCCATAGGTTTAGATAAACAAAATATTTAAGCGTAAAATTGTGAATATTTTCTTACCCATCAGTTTTAATATATGTTTTGGGTGCTCAAAAGAACCGTCTCATTGAGACGGTTCTTTTGAGTACCCACAACATATGTTTTGGTTGAGAAATAAGAAAGTTCATTTTTTTGGTACGCACTCTTAACTTAATAGGCCTGTTCCTTGTACATGTATATCTTTTTTTAAAGATATTTATTGTTATTAATTGGTCTAAAAAAAAGGTTATGATCATTCAAAATGCTTCAACTCATTATTTTCAACACTAAAAAATTAAAATGTTTGTATCCGACCTTTGTTAGCCTTTTTACCATGTCGTTGCTGGCGCTAATTTCCTGCAAATGACATCTGTCACGTACACACCTGTAATTGCTGCCGAGTACAGAAAAAGCAAAAAAAACATACATAGCTATCAGGATGTTATATCACGCTGAGTATAGCTCACCAGATCAATGTATTTTCTTATTTCTCAATCAGAACCTATTGTAGGTACTCAAAAGATCTGTCTTAATGAGACGGTGCTTTCGAGCACCCAAAACAGGATTCTTAGAATTGATGGATAAGAAAATGTTCACAATTTTACACACAGAAAAGTTGTTTTATCTGGACCAGTCCTATGCATAGCTAAGCAGGCTATTAATGTGATTTCCAACAATGTGGTATTTTGACATGTGTAGACTCAGACGAGCCTGTACAGGCTCCTTTTAAGCTTAGAAACTCCAAATGATGTTCAGTCAGTAGCTGAAACACTCATAGAATATTCAAGCGACTAGTAAAGGCTCTGATCAGACTGTGCGTATGCACAGGCTGATCTGAGGCTTTGTTGGTCGCACATACCACATTGTTGGAAATCTCATGTCGTGGCTCATATAACATGCTGAGTAGGAAGCAAAAACAAGTCTTAACATGAGCCATTTTGTCACGAGAAAAACAAGAAAAGCGGTATAAACAGGTGAGATTAAATCCATGGCAATCTGCTTAGCAACAAAATGATCTTGTGAAAAAATTGAACATATATTGTCACGGAAACATCAATGTACTGAAGTGACTCCAAATTCGTACTTAAACTCATGTGCTGCTACACTGTGCGCAAGGAGCACTAGGGCCAGGTCAGGTCTGACTTATGTCAGGCCTAATATATAGATCCAAACTGTTTTGACACTCTGACAGTTATTTTGAATAGTTTTTTGTAAAGGTATACATGTAAATGCTTAACTGCATGTCTGTAGGAAGTGTAGTGTCTCAGCGAGTGCTTGACTCGAGACCGAGGGGCCGCTGGTTCCAGCCTCACTGGCGTCAATGCGTTGTGTCCTTGACGAGACACCGTCATGATTAATCCTAGCTTAGAAGTGGTTCAACCCATGAAGATCCGTCCCTGCATAACTGAAAGATTGTCAATGGGATATAAAGAATCAAATTAAACAAACAAAATAAACAAAATTAGACAATAATATTTTAAGTATTTTTTCTGCTTTTGCATACATGCTAAAAACTCTTTTCCATTGAGACTGCTCCGTATATAATTTCATGTTTATGACTAATGAGAGAATTTCCTGATTGAAAACCTCAGCAGCATATCATTTTGTAATATCACTAGTAATAAGTAATTAGGAGAGATCTAATTCCTTCTCAGAGGTCCTATTTAATCTGAGCTTCTAAAGAGTTCAAAGAAAATCGGCAGTAAAAGTAGTTCTGCAAATTGAAGTTTGCCTTGACCTTATACTGCTAGCGGACTTCCTATAAAGTCAAGTTTTTTATTGACTTGACATAGCCAGCCTACGGGTAATCAGGGGCGGCGGATCCAGGATTTTTGGAAAGGGGGTTCATATGGTGTTCGTTTTGCTGATTTTATCTCATTTTCCTTAAATATCCCATGAAAATGAAATAATTTGGTCACATTGAGACCAAATTATTTCATTTCATAGGATATTAAAAAACAGGGAGCAGAGAGTGAGGTTTGAGTGAACCCTCTCTGGAAACATTCATTTCTCAATGAAAACATTCAATGGAGAGAACTTAGTGATTTTTAAGTGTATCTGCAACAGCAGTTTTGGTCTATAACAAGTGTAAGCTTTCACAAAAAGCATGATCTACACACTATAAGCATTATATAAAATTGTTATTAGGAGAAGTAGGCAGGCTAAAGTAAGTTCTTAATTTAAAACTATATACAGGCCTTTATAGTTAAGAGTGCTTATAGAAAAAAAATCTGATTTCTCAACCAAAACATATGTTGTGGGTACTCAAAAGAACTGTGTCATCGAGCACCAGAAACATTTGTTAAAACTGATGGGTAAGGAAATTTACAATTTCACGCTCAAAAAGTTAAACTTTGCTTATATAGAACAAAACTTGTTGACCATTGCAATTAATGTCTCTCCATTCCTTATGACACTCTATGTCAAATCTTTTCTTTTTAGGATAATTTAGGGGTATTTTTTCCTTAGGAATAAGCAGACGAACGGAGCAGACCACACAAGTTGTGTTTTGCATGCTTGGGTGAAGAGGGACTATACTCCTGCCAGTTCTCTCCTAGAATGCAAAACATGACCATCATTTTTGTTGTCATTTTAGATAAAGTCACTATTAAAGTTTTTAATGAAAAGGCAACAATTGCTAATAGCCTATGCACGGTGATCAGGTGCTTTGCGATAGTTACATTTAAATTTTTTACAAGTTTTTGCATGACATGTCTTAATTAACATTCGTTTCTCCAAGTCAGGCGCTCATAATGAGATTAGGTTTAATTTTCCATGTGAACTGGGTATAAGTCGGTTCTCGTTTAATTACAGCCTTGAAACGCTGATAGACATTAAGTACTGACTAATCCTTTTATCATGCCGTTAGATTGTGTTAGGCGGCAGCATGGTGGGCCTCGACATGCTTTTCTGATGTACTGAATGGCTCACCAATGAATTTCAGTAATGAGATCAAGTAATGTGCTTGGGTTTTCATGGTAAATTATAATTTTCTATTCATAATGCTGAAAATTGTATCTGGTGATTGTTCTAAAATTTGAACACTTGCAGCCTGCAAGAATTGCATTGACAAAATATAGGATTACCCAGTCTGATCGGGGTCTTCCCCGTTTATTATTCAGACAAGCATGAAAAATAATCAGCATTTTGAGATTTCAAGGCCTGATTACCAACATCTTATTTGCGTTCAGAAAAAGAAGTGTTCGAAATTTTAGAACACTTTAAATGTAACTGTGGCTTTAGTTTGAAAACAGTGTAAATTCAGATGAAACCAGATTGTCAGGATCCACCCTTTCATCCGAACATTGAATGTATAATCAATAATGGAAATTACATATTGGGATTGTCTGGAAATCAGAAGTTGATAAAGCATTACAGTAAAACCTGTCTTAAGCGGCCACTCAAAATAAGACCACAAATAGGTTTTCAAGACCAATAATTGCTTAATGCAGGTCAAAAGTGTTGCAGAATGCAGCATTCTGCAGTACTTTTGAAGTGCATTAAGATACCAAATGGCTTTCAGGCCTTTGTTTTGTCTATTTTTGAGTGGCCGCTTAAGACAGGTATCACTGTATTTGCAATGACCATGGACCATTAGGAACCTCCGAACGTCCCTCCTGTAAGTATGTCCGTCCGTCCGTCCATCACCACTTCATTTCCTCTCTCTATCTAGAGCATTTTTTAACTGATTTTCTTTGAATACAAGTTGATAGTGGGGAGAAGTGGTTTGGGATTGTACATGTATATGGGTAAATTTCGTCAAATAAGCTAAGAGTTATTGCCCTTGATTTATGTTGAAAATTGGTTTCCATGCTCTATCTTCGGCATTTTTTGATCAATTTTCTTCAAATAAAGTAAATATTTGGGAGGACTTGTTGGGGATTGTAGATGGGTAAATTTTGTCGATTAGGTACGGTAATTGCCCTTGATTTAATTTGAATATTCGTTTCCGTGCTCTATCCTGGCATTTTTTGACGGATTTCTTCCAACTTTATTTATGAGTTGATATTGGGGAGAAGTGGTTTTGGCTCGTAGATGTATAAATTTCGTCAAATAAATACAGAGTCATTGCCCTTGATTTATGTTGAAAATGGTTTCAGTGCTCTATCTTGGGCATTTTTTGGCTGATTTTCTTCAAACTTTGTATATGAGTTGATATTGGGGAGGAGTGGTTTGTGATCGTAGATGGATAAATTTTGTCAAAAAAGTACAGAGCTATTACCCTTGGTTTATGTTGAAAATAGGTTTCCGTGCAAATAAACAAACTTTTTGAGAGAAAATTGTAAATATTTTCTTACCCATCATGTTTTGGGTGCTCAAAGAACCGGTTCATTTGAGTACCCACAACATAATTATGTTTTGGTTGAGAAATAAGAAAATTATTTTTTTGTTGCACACTTTTACTAAAGGCCTGTGATAGAGCATTCTCAAACAAAAGTGATGTTGTATGTACTCAAAAGAACGGTCTCAACGATAAGTTTTTTTTAAGCACCCAAAACACATGCTAAAACTGATGGATAAAAAGATATTTACAATTTTGCGGTCAAAAAAATATTGTTAATATGACACATCATGATGACCATCTTGATATATGATGTATTTCACAGGTTTAGATAAACAAAAATTTTCAGCGTAAGACTGTGAATATTTTCTTACCCATAATTTTTAGCATATGTTTTGGGTGCTCAAAAGAACTGTCTCATTGAGACAGTTCTTTTGAGTACCCACAACATATGTTTTGGTTAAGAAATAAGAAAATTATTTTTCTGTTACACACTCTTAGCTAAAGTCCTGTATAGAGCATTCTCAAACAAAAGATATGTTGTGGGTACTCAAAAGAACTGTCTCAAAGAGCTTAGTTCTTGTGAGCACCCAAAACAAATGCTAAAATTGATGTATAAAACGATATTTACAATTTCATGGTAAAATGACCCATGATTACCATCTTGATATATGATGTATTTCACAGGTTTAGATTCATTGGTTTTCTACTGATTTACATTGTTTCAGTTGTTTCAGTGGAGGATGTCCTAATGTGCGTACGGGAATTCAGTGAACAACGCTTTTTTGCGTTTATTTCGTTATGTGCTGACTGATCGCACAATGACCATCAGAATTTAATATATCTATACACCGCCTAATTGGTGATATTTTTTTCGTTACAAAATGCATTGTCAAATGGGCTGTGATATGATGGAATTTGTACTCATTTGAGCATCTGCATTTTTTATTTTACCCTAAATGCACCTTCGTACGGATCACTGCTTAAAGTTTACTATCGATGAATAATTATACGGCTTTATAAGACGAAGTAACGTGTTAGGAGAAGGGTTTCTAATCTATTCAAAATAGTTTCATCAAATGCAAATTATGGCCATAGTTTAGGCTCACAGAATTTTGGCATACGAGAAAATATTGTGGCCTTCTCAGTGGGTACCCGTCCGCTTATTCCTATCAAATGAATCTCTGTGTTCCCCTGTTCCTCAATTTAAAATCTTGATTTTCTGTGTTCCATGCTCCATCTCTGATCATCAGATTTTAAATAGTTTTCCATTTGCGGATCCAGAGGGGGGGATCCCCTTAAAATCACAAAGCTACCAATCCAGCATTCAATGTAGGGCCACCATCGGCCCTGAGCAGGGCGGTGATATCCATAGCCTGGTAGATGTGCTGTGTTTTTACTTTACATTATCTCCACAATACGGAGGAAATGTAGGGATTTGATAGACCTAGACAAACATGGCAGTGCAGTATGATAAAAGACTGCGGGTGACGAACTGTCATGGAATTGCCAGCTAGCTGTCCCCACGAATGTAGGACATTTCGGCCGCGGACATTTCAGCCTATGACGTTTCAGCCTGGACATTTCGGCCGCAGACATTTCGGCCACGGAAAATGCCAATGGTGGACGTTTCGGCCATAACCATATATTGTGGTTGGGGTTTGTGCTTGCATAAATGTGTGATGCATTTCTTAGGACATAATTGTCTGAACAATCATATACATGTATACTAGATTTCTCCCAAAGTTTAATCAGTTATTAAACTCCATGTATTTACAAGCAGAGATGAAAACAGTCTGGGTCCTGATCAGGTAGGGAGCTGGCTGATCTAGATCTGCAGAGTTTTGAAGAAAAAGATAAATCCAGGCTCAGCATGCAAGTTGTAAACATCCATCAATTGTTATGTACAGTAGATTCACGAGAATCATTTTAGAAAAAAACTAATCCAGGTTATGGGTACTTTATGCAGGTATATATCATTTACTGCTGTATAATATACACCATAATTTGCCTGTTTCTGTGAAAAATAGCATGATCCTTTTATCATGCATTTTTTAATCTGCTGAAAGTATTCACATGCATATTTGATTTCAAAAGATTAAGAAGTGTAACACACATTTATGCATGCACACACCCCAAACCCAAATTTATAGTTATGGCCGAAATGTCCACCTTCGGCATTTTCCGTGGCCGGAATGTCCAGGCCGTAAGGTCCGTGGCCGAAATGTCTGTGGCCGAAATGTCCGAGCACCGTTCCCACAGTGTGGCAGTTACTATAGGGAACTGCAGACACAAAGTCAAAGTCTTCGACATTCCTCTGGGCTGGGGCGTGGTCACAAATGACTAGTGCATAAAGACGAAAGAAAGTATGCGCACCAGTCATTTGTAGCCACGCCTAAGCCGGGCAAATGCACTGTTTGTACATGGTCATACCAAGAACCTGTAGCCAGAAAATCAAAGTCTCCGCCGTTCCTCGGCTCTGTGGGCCGTAGTTACGAATAAAATTTGTATTAGAGCCTCCTCATTATATACTGCTCAACAAAAGTTTAGCACGGATAAATAAAAAATGATTTTTATTTGAGCAAATGGCTTAAAGTTGTAAAATATCTGCTGAAATGATGGTTTGATATGTTAGTGGAGCGGGAAGTGGCAATAATCATGCACATCCGGATACAAGCATGAAACTTGGTTTGAAATGTTCATTAGCATGAGTTATTGGAATTTTTCTCGTTAGCCAATCAAAATTGGTCAATTTTCAAGATGGCGGCGCTAAAATCCAAGATGGCCGCCACAATAAACGTAAAATCATAAAACGAAGATTTTACACCATACAAAGGAATAAAATAACATCTAAAATAGTATTATTGGATGGAATATATCATAAAAGGGTAAAGGTTATTTTGAAATTAGCGAATATTATTTGAGAATAAGGGTTAAATGGGGCCAAAATGGGGAAAAATAAGCAAAATTGACTAAAAATGCGGTGTTGCCATCAAACAATAGTAGAAATGCAACAAGATGTCAATTTGCTTGTCTGAGCTACACTTCTATTATAAATTATGAATTAGTTTTACCTATTATTATTATTGTATGTAAGCTATAATGGTCAGATAGTATAAATGGGGTCATTAGGGTAAAATGCAAATAAATTAAATAAAATTCTCTCCTTTTTGAACTACCATATCTTCCAAGTATAACATGTTTGTAATACTGGACAATGCATACTGTTTGGTACGATGAATTTTGTATTAATGATAAGGCTTAAAGGAATATAGTGTGGTTCCTGTTCCCCTACCTACCCTATCATAAACGTTAAAATGGCCTTTGGGTAAAAAACTACAACAGAAATATAGAAAATTTTGAAGCGGTTTTCTGTGCTAATCGTTAATGAAAAAAATAATTTCCTGAACTAACTACCATATAAAGGTTTTTGGCTTAAAATAGTGAAGTTGCTTTATTTAGGCCTTTTTATAATACATAAAATTGTTCACTCAGACTCCATATGCACTATTAAATAGTCAGTATAATAATAGAGGCTGTCATCATGTTTTAATGTTACGTCTTAATTTAATGTTAGAGCCTACCTACCCTATTTGTTGTGGCATGAAAAAGGAAACACACTTGTATTCATTTAGGCCTAGCATTAATTGAGATAATAAAAAATGATAATAATAAAGATATAAGTAATATTATATGATGGCTATAAGAATAGAAAAGAATGTTAAAGCATAATTATAAGAAACTCATAAGTCAATATTTGACTCCAAAACATACGCTGTGGATGGATTTTCTACTTCTTTGCTTGTCTTCTATAGTCCGTGCTCAATACGAGTAGGATGACGAAACAGATTTACAGTTAGAAGTATGAAAGAAAACCCTATATTTGTCCAATGAGGTGAATAAAGTACCATAATGTGACCAACTACGTAACTCTACTCTTATCGAGCATGGACTCTACCTGTTTCCTCTCGCTGATATTGCAAACATGTACATTGTAAAGTTTGATAAATATACCAGGAAATGCTGATGCCACTTTGTGTGCAAGCCATGTTTTTATGACACTAGAGGCAATAATACATGACTCTTCAGTCTCAGATGGTGCTATACCTGCGTCTGATCAATTTGGAGGCAGATATGCCAGGTTATAATTGCAGTGCTCAATGTTTTGAGGCATGGTATGCAGCCCATCTTTCTACATGTATAACACAATCGTCTAGATTATAAGTTACAAGGACATATTCAAGGTATTGAAATTCTCTTGTTCTCACAGAGACAGGTTTCAAAGGAAGACTACTTTGATTACCAGTGCAGTGGGATTGTTAAAAGTATGCTTGAAATATGCTGGCTTTACATTCACACACTCCTCTTGTGGTAATGGAACATTCTTCATGGCGGGGGTCCCTACTATAAATAGCACTTCCAATAATAAGGTCCCTTGTTGTCTTGTCACGATAGCTCAATTTGTAGGGCATCCGCTTCCGGAACTGGAGGTTGTAGGTTGAAAACCCAGATTAAGGTATATAGGTAGGGCCGCTGCCGTTTGCCAGAAAACTTCAATACACGACCTTCACCAGTATGGAATATGCATTTTGAGAGTCCTCAAAATATGAATCAAATGAGATCACTATTTACAGAAGAAGGAGCAGTTTGTTCATCCTTTCTTCAAAAGGAGTTAAACACTTTAGTATAATCTTGATAATATTGATTATAATCACAACGCCACGGAAGCTAGGTAACCACCCTGTGCAACTGGAGCTTCATAGTTCAGCATTCTAAAACTCAAATCGTTCTATCTATCGATACATCTCAACCACCAAAGGAGACACCAGTTGGGATTCGGTGAACCAAGTACTGGGAAGCACATTTTTGTTGTTGTTTTTAGTTAAGTATATATTTCAAAATGTTAGTTGTGTTAGTAGTGAGTGAGATAAGAAAATCCATCGCATGTTTTATTGGGCTCAGAACCAAGCAATGTAGCAATTGGTACCTTTTTGAACCATTTTAGTGCGACATGGATGGTTTCTTCAACCAGCGACCTCCAGCTCTGGGAATGGGCGCTCTACCACTTGAGCTATTATGACCAGTCAACAAGGGGGAACTAATTGGAAGTGCTACTTATAGCAGGGCCTTGTGGTCACCTGCTGGGAAAGGGCTGACCACTTGGCTCTCGTTTGTGATGCTAAATTGTGTACTTCTCACTTTTCCATGTGGTATCCTGGGTGAGGTGTGGTACATGATTGTATCGATTCCTGATCTTTGCCCCTTTCATTACATTGTACCAAGCTATAACCTCCACTATTCTTTTTATGATTTTACTTGAAAATATAGTAGGTCGACAAAGATCTAATTTTATTCCATTTATTCACATTTCCTTTAAAGATCACCGATTTATTTCATCTGACCATTAAATCTTACCTACATTAATTATAATAGGTATTTGTTTTGGTGTCAGAATTTTGGTGATAATTCGCCTTATGTTTGTTCATTATACTTTAAGTTCTGTTTGGGTGGCTGAGTGGCCACCTTTTGAGAAAAAGCTGCCCACTAGATTGGCCATTTGTCCTCATTGTTTTTGGTCTATTTGTATTTTATCTAATTATTATCATTTTGGTTTTAAGAGCGAGATGTGTCTTTTGATTGCTCCAGTTCCTGTTTATTGCTTTTCTAGTACTTACATAATTCATAGCTTATAATGTGAATGTAGTGCAAACAAGCAGACTATATATATACTAGCCAAAAGTTCTAACCGGCCACTTGCATTTTATTAATTTTTTTCACAACGTAGAATGATACGACTACTCTTATTGCATCTCGAAATAGCCAGACGTTTCCTGTACCCTTGGCAGTGAAAATATTGACAAAATGTTCAACAGTACATGCAGGATACCAATTTGAATAGTGGTAACCCCATTTTTAAAACTCGCGTTTTGGCACAATTTGTGAGTCACGACTTTTTGAAATAACCCCTTTTCACACGCAAAACGTTTTCATTTGAAAAATCCAACTCCTATTGAACACTTAAGTGCTGAAATGAACACCACATCTGCATGAGACTGGTTGCTATTGGCCAAAGTGTCAAAAGTTACCCCACCATCCAATGCAAATTCTTGTTAATTTTGAAATTGAGGGTACGTGTATTCGGCAAAGCCTCCCGGATACACTTTTATGAATTTTGCTTAGCCGTTTTTGGGTATCGTTTACTGATAGATTGGTCTATTCGGGAATGCAATTGAAATTGATATAGTGCTTATAGCTTTTCAGAAAAACTGTAAAAACACACGTGGCCGATTAGAACTTTTGACTAGTATATTTGCATTTTACCATTGTTTGACAACAACACTGCATTTTAGTCAGTTTTACTTATCCCCCCCCCACCCATTTCCGTCCCTTTTAAAACTAATTCTTTAATAATCAGATAGGGCTGATTCAAGGTAACCATTACTATTTTATGATAAATTTCATTCAATAATACCATTTTAGATGTTTTTAAGTGCTTTGTATCATGTAAAATCTTCATTTCCTGATCCGACGTTTTTGCAGCGGCTATCTTAGATTTTAGTACCGCCATCTTGAAAATATGCCAATTTCAATTGGCTAATGATAAATATTCAAGCTTCTCATGCTCATGAACATTTTTACCAAGTTTCATGCTTATATCTGCATGTGCCTTCTTTTTGTCACTTTCGGCTCTGCTTAACATATGAATTTGGCAGCCATCTTGAAATTTCCGTTAGCCATCTTGAAAGTGGAAAAATTTGCGATGGCTAACGAGAAAATATTTACAAGAAAGGTTTGAAGAACATAATCTGAAAGCCTCATGCTTGTATACGGAAGTGCATGATCGTCTAAAAAAACAGACATTTCCCGCTCCACTATGTGATAAAGTTGAGGAAAGCAATTGGTGTACTTTAATTGGATTTCTACTGCGTCGTTCAATACTTTAAACAAGAGAGGCATCAAAAACGTGTTTCAACTGCATTATTGGCAATACAAAATTGATACAGCATCGGTTTATAAAGTCCTTTGTTTTCCAGCTTGGTCGAATCAGCCATTCTGAAAAACAATAATGGTCGTCTCCATTGAGCATTTAAAGCAAAAGTTGAGTCTTGATAACAACTAACGTCGATGTTATACTGACGTTCACAAGTCAAAACAGTACTGTTTTCGTTGTGTAGGCATGCTTAATTGAAAGGGTTTTAGTATTTAAGAGGATGCCAAAAGAGAGACAATTAAGGGTAGGGCACGTTTATAAAATTTTGTCCCTGGGCATTTAATTCATAAAAAGTGACGTTAATCTGAAGTTTAGGCTATATGTAGGCGGTAACGCTATCTAAAGAAGACGTTTTCAAAGGATCAACTTACACAAGTGATCCATGTGCTTGTGCCACTCTAGCATTAAAAAGATTACTTGGCCACTTGATTCAGTTCGCTGAAAAGCCAAGAAGTGGAAAAATACCATTTTAACGTCATAATGGAATGGTAAAACGTGGCATAAACGTGTATCAAACTTTGATGGTTTTGACGTTTTTCATCATTAAGAACCTTTTGCTTTACATTAGAATCAAAAGTTTCAATTTCCGATGTAGACATACATCCTTTACATGCCCATGACATCAAATTTAACGTCAATCTACTGACGCCAAACCAATTTACTTTTTGTCTGGCGGACACGAAAAAACGTTAACTTTAAGATCCCCATACGTGTTGATAACATCAAATGAATTGTTTCATGTTCATTCAAAGTGGGGCATTATATCAAAATTTGGCTAAACTTTAGTTGAGCAGTATATTTCTTTTTTATATTATTATCTGTTGCACATGTGATATTTGTCCAAGAGCTGTCGGGCAAGCAACACAGGCCACGACGCGAGAAATCTTGTCTTCTGGGAGTCCGACAAAGCAAGTCTCAAACCAGTCTGCTAGCTAGAAAATTAAAATTTTGCTTGCAGCAAGTCTAGATATATATGATTCTTCTCAAAAAGCAAACAGCAAAGTTGCTGATGAAACTGCGTGGATGCACAAATCACGCAAATTATTGTTACAAATCACAGAAGACAGGGTTTCTCATTCGCGGTCCAATTGATATATATGCATTTTACCACGAACGCTTAGAAAATAAGATGCGAAATTTGATTATCGTGAAGTATGATAACTCAGACAGAATTGTAACTGGCGCAGTCTATTCAAAGCATTTGCAATGTGTATGTAGACATACCAAGAGTTATCCTGCTGATACCTGAGATATACGAAAGTAAACATGGTATTCATTGAACTGTATAAACCACGTGTTACCCATATGAAATACATAGGGGGAAAATAAGGGATTTTCTAAATCGAAAACGACTAAGTTATTTTATTCTACAAGAGATTCCAGACTTATTTTCCCATGATAAATATTCAAATATGCTAATGTATATTAGGCGGTGCTTTATTATATGTATGTGCAAAATTTTAGTCCAAAATTTTATCATTGAAGACATTTTAAAAAAGAAAAACGATGTTCACTGAATTTCTGTACGGACTATAGTGAGTAACAGTTCAGTGTAGTTTCTTTGACCTTGTACATTGTTATTCTTTCTTTGACCTTGTATATTGTTACACCGTTACAGTGTAACAAAATATGTCCTTCCGGAAATCTGCTCTCTTTTTATGCACTATCTAGCATATGTTTAGGGTGCTCAAACAAACCGTCTCATTGAGACGGTACATTTGAGTACCCACAACATATGTTTTGGTTGAGAAATAAGAAAATTATTTTTCTATTACTATAGAGCATAGACTCAAACAAAAGATATGTTATGGGTACTCAAAAGAACCGTCTCAACTATACGTTTTTTTGAGCACCCAAAACACATGCTAAAACTGATGGATAAAAAGATATTTACAATTTTATGTTAAAAAAAAAATCTTTTGATCAAGACCAATGATAACCATCTTGATTTATGGTATATTACAGGAGACATGTACACAAGATGGGAAAGCCAAAGAACAGACATTCTGCATTCCTTCATTGGCACAGCCTTCTATATATCATGAGGTAAGTCACATGATCATGTCACATGATCACATCTTTAACCCTTTACTCCATAGCCTATTTTTAGATCATGACATTTTATATTTTTAGAAAAAATTGAAAAAATTCAAGAAAAAATTAAGTTAAGTTTTGAATGCTTTTGAAAATATTATGGAAAATGGAGCATTTGCTCCAAAAGAGCAAATGCTCCATTTTTCATAATATTTTCAGATACATGGTATTTCAAAGGCATCAAAAGGCATTATTGAGTAAAGGGTTAATGACACTTTTCCACGTAAATGACTTAAACATCTTGGATAATTCGTTAAAGGGGACAGCATTGAAAGCATTTGAATCTGAAATGCAAGCCCTTATTGAACCATGCAATCAGTGACAAACCCTACCAAAATTGATTTAAAAATAAGAGAAGTACAGATGTTTGTTTAGTAGAGAATTGGCTATGGAGGGCAGCCATTTTAGGCTGCGTGACATCACACTTGTATAACCAGAATAACTTGTTTCCTGCTATTCATTTAAGAATTGAAAGTTATTTTTCTGCGTTTCACTGAGGTATGAAATGTCGGGAAAATTACATCTAATTTGCATGAAAACCGTAATTTAAACCCCATTTCATACCTCAGTGAAACGCAGAAAAATAATTTTCAATTCTTATACGTCATTTGTTATTCTTTCTTATTCAGTATTTATAATAATTATGTTTTCCTAAAATTATATTTTGAGCTAATAATGTTTCACACATTTAGACTATGATGTGCGTACGTAGACGTTACGACATTCAAAAAAAAAAAATGGCGGCAATTCTCCAATTGAAAATAAACAACTAGCCTTAGCGGTTAGAATCCCGTTTTTGACATAGTGACAACCGAAAATACTTTCTGGGTGTTCATTAGAATGTGTACGATAGTTACGTCATCGGATATGACGTCATTCTTTTACATTGATGACAAAAAGATGGCTTGGAAAGAAAAAGATATGACCCACAGCAAAAAGAAATTGTGCAATCTTTATTGAGAGATTGAAGAAAGGAAAGACGAATTGCAAAAAATGTTGGATAAACCAGGCAACAGTCAGTAAGTTCAAGAAACGATTTTATTGCGGGGCTCGACTGAAAACATACAACAAAGTTGCAGGAAATCAAGCACAGTGCAAGAGGTGACCACATCATTTTGCGGACTGGGAAACAGAATAGATCACAGCAGACAGTTGATCGGCTTGACTACTGTTAATTTAGACGTTGTATGTAAGTTAATCTTTGCTTTACCACCTGAAAATATATGTGGAAGTGTAAGGTAAAGTGTCAGTAGTTGCAGGCTGTCCAAACTCACAAAAGTAGTTCTGTTGTGAATGGCCCCGCCCCTCATGAATACGGACCGGGTTCATTGAAAAATGAAATACAGGTTAATGCGATGACCGTTCTTGACCAATCAGATTAACGGATCTCAATAAATGTTATGACAGTTGTAATTATTTTATATTTGTTTGCTTCTGTTGAAAACAGTTTTGAGAAAATTACAGTTTGCAATGAAATTGGGGATTTTATTGGCTTTTCAAAATTTAACTTTCAAAATGGCAGCATAAGCTTCTTAGAAGTCAGAATTTCGATTTTTGGATTGCTATAACTTTCTAGTTTTGCATCTGATTTTGATTGTGTTTCGGATGGATTGCCTGTTAAAGGGCTTGCATTTCAGACCACTTGCTTCCTGTGTTGCTCTCCCCTTTAAGTTTTCTATTGTCTTTAAAATCGTAGTTAAAAACTGTAATTTGATAAAAAGAATCTACTTGTGTACGTTTGTGGTTATTATGCCCCCAACTTTGGAAAATTTGAAGAGACATATTGCTTTGGGCTCTTCCCTCCGTTCGTACGTCCGTCCGTTCAAAATTTAAGATAGGATTTTGAAATTTCATAGACAGATTTCTCATAAAAAAAAAACTGACCCATATTTTTTTAAGTCAGGATTATCTCCCTTTTAAAGGGCCATAATGAAATTTTGTAATCAAGATATCTCAAAAACTTTTACAGCTAGGAGCTTTAAACTTGGTCATCTGATAGAGGATAATGAGTAGATTACCTGGTGAAATTAAAAAAAAAAGTTATTTTATTTTTTTCGAGTTATTGTCCATTGCATTTTTTGAGTTATTTTCCTATTACAGCTAGCAGCCTCAGATTTGGTCAGCTGATAGAGGTTGGTGAGTAGATAACCTGGTGAAAAGGATAGTGAGATCATCCTCATTGACCAGCTAATGGTTGGGGACACAGTGTTTCATAAACACAATTTCTAGTTTCATATAAAGCTTTAAGATACTGATAGTTGTATGTTTATCACTTATCCTGTATGAATCTTATGTTTCATTATGTACCCCTACCGAAGGGGAGAGGGCTCTGTTTTTGGCGTTGATCCTGTCAGTGTTGGGGAATTTGTTTTCTTCCGCAGAAAATAAGAGGAACAATTAAAATTCAATATTTCTAACCATGACAGTTTGGACTAATAATTAAAGATTTATGAAGGTGTAGTCATAGAAACACACTACAAAATTGAAAATTGATAAATTATTTAAAGTTTTGTACTGTTTGAAGTCAGCTAGATCTCTTCCCTTGCAATATAGCTGCAACTTTTGTTGTCTGCTAAATATAACCTTTGCAAACAGTTTGGACCTAGAACAGGACCCACAGATCCAAACTCTTTCACACTCTGATAGTGTATCTGAAATAATTTTTTGAAAAATGAATATTTTATCAGTTGACGACAAACGGTGCCACTAGCAGACAGAGTTAAGAAAAAGAACACAGCAAATTTTGATCTGATGTACTGTAAATTCGGAATTTTTCGCAAGGGCTTTATTTGCGTGAAACTTCACATATGCTAAGTTTTGTGAAATTGAAACCCCGGCGAAATTGTGAAATTACTCCGTCTTTTACTGATGTAGGTAAATCATGGACTAGTCGAGAATTTTCAATGTGTCAAACATGTCTTTTAATGCAATTCGCGAAAATAAAATTAGAATTTTTCGGAATTTACAGTAAATTTTAGTCACTTTTAGGGTTCAAGCGAAACTTTGAATCTTAGGCCAGAATTTTTTATTTGTTGATTTACAGGATTTTTTTTTCAGACCTAGGGTCGGGGGGACGAAAAAAAATAAATAAAAAAGCTCTGAAAATGACCAGTTGACTGGTCATTTTCAGAGCTTTTTTTTTTTTTTTTTTTTTCTTTAATATCTCCAAAAAAACAGTAAAACTAGTAAGGTAATCTTTAACTATTTCATCATATCCTAAAAATCTGGACAGGACAATCACTTTTAACAGTGTCATTCTCAAAAATGCACAGACAGAAACTTCCAAAAAATATTTTTTTCAACCAAACAAATAATATTTTAGAGTCGGCGGATAGAATAAAAAAAACTTTTTAGAAATTAAATTTTATTTTTTTCCTACTTTCCGGAAAATTACAGTAGGAGGGTTCGTAAATCAACTAGTAAAAAAATTCTGGCCTTATTGTCTTTCCTATATGGAATAAAAAAACTGTCTGTTTGTCTAACGGAATGTTCTTGAAACTTCTAGAAAAATATGTCAGACTGTTTTGATTTCCCACACGGCATCTTGGTAAAGATTTATCGGCTAATTCAATAAGAGAATTAGTTTAAGAGTCGATATGTGATTTTAGAGGCGATATTATGGAATGTGTGATGTATTATGTGTCATTTTGAAACCCGTTTTCGCACATTTTGAAAGAGGCAAATTTAAATGCGGATGCTGTGATTAATTTGATTATCCATGCAGGTGCCTGGCAATATTGCAGCATTCCGTGTAAGCCAAATAAAATATTTATAACTGATGCTTCAACATAGTAATTCATTTATCATAGGTCTGGGTAGACAAAATTTTTGAGCGTAAAAATGAGAATATTTTCTTATCCATTGATTTTAACATTTGTTTTGGGTGCTCAGAAGAACCGTCTCATCGAGATGGTTCTTCTAAGCACCCACAACATATATTTTGGTTGAGAAATAAGAAAAATCTTTTTTTATTACATGCTCTTACCTAGACTATGGGCCTGTCTGTTATTTGCCTCAGTCTACAAGTCAAGCAATATAGTCTTAATTCATTGGTATTACCCCACCATAATCACTCATCCCTGAGAAGCAGTCTCAAATCAGGAGCATTCTGGCGTGCATTTGAATGTTTGCAGCAGATCAAGAGCTCATGAGGGAGAGCAGTGGCTCAGTGATAGAGTGCTTGACTAGAGACCGAGGGGCCGCGGATTTGAGCCTCACCGGCGTCACTGCATTGTGTCCTTGAGCAAGACACATTTATCCTAGCTTAGTACTGGTTCAACCCAGGAAGACCCGTTCCTGTTTAACTGAAAGATTGTTGATGGGACGTAAAGAATCAAATCAAACAAAACTTATTGGTAACCCTTTTCCCACCATTAACGATCATCCCTTAGAAGCAGTCTGATCAGGAGCATTCTGGCGTGCATTTGAATATATGCAGCAGACCAAGAGCTCATGAGGGAGAGCATTGGCTCAGTGGTAGATCGCTTGACTCGAGACCGAGGGGCCGCGGGTTCGAGCCTCACTGGTGTCACTGCATTGTGTCCTTGAGCAAGACACATTAATCCTAGCTTAGTACTGGTTCAACCCAGGAAGACACATTCCTTTATAACTGAAAGATTGTTGATGGGACGTAAAGAATCAAATCAAACAAACAAAACCAAAAGCTCATGAAGATCAGCTACTTGAGCAGACATAATTCCAACAATGTGGTATTTGCGACCTAAGCAAAGTCACAAACCCGCATGCGCATACGCGTAGATCAGAGCCTTTGCTTGTCGCTTGAATATTCTATGAGTATTTCCTCTGAGCAACTGAAAGCAAGAAAAGTCTTTATTTTTAAGCATTTTAGATATTATTAGCATTTGAAATTCCATGCTCAGTTGAGGTGAGCACAAAAAAAGTTTTATAGCCTGAGGGCCAGATCTGGACATAACTGTATGCTCTTAAAAATGATAAGACTGATTTCTCCAAACAGTCAGATGTTCGACATGCAAAATGTCTTTGGCTCTATGTGTTTGGTAAGATGAATGTATAAAGCCACGATGATTCCCTTGTCTAATGTTTCTGTAATAATTGAAAAACAGCAACATTTTTTTATGTCACTGTATTGAGTTATTAGCTCTTTTTAACTACTATAGTAAAACCTGTCTTAAGTGGCCACTCAAAAATAGACAAAACAAAGGTCTTAAAGACAAATGGTAGCTTAATGAAGGTCGAAAGTATTGCAGAATGCTCTCTTGGAGCATTCCGCAAACCTTTTGACCTGCATGAAGCGATAATCGGTCTTGAAAATCATTTTTTGGTCTTCTTCTTGAGTGGCCACTTAAGACAGGTTTTACTGTAGTCTTTTCTGCCTATAACCTATGCAGTCAGTTTGGACCCAGATCTGGATCCAAGCTGTTTGTCACAGACTGATGATATTATATTCCTGAAAGAATATTCTGAAAAAGTTTATTTTGAAAATAATCAGCAGATGGCAAAAAATTATGAAAAAATTCCAAGCATGCAAAGGGTTTGTGTGTAGGAGGAACTGGTGCAAGCGTTTTCAATACAAAGACAATTCACCTAAGAAGCTACGGACATATCTTATTTCAACCTTTCCATGTATCCTATAAACCAAGATTCTCGGAGAAAGACAAAAGTTATGAGGGCTTTCACCAATAAATAAAGCCGGCTAATCAATACAGAGAAAGAATTAACCCTTGGACATCTTCTTCCAAAAAAATCACACAGAATGTTTCTTTACCTCTGCTCAGTTTTTCCGGCAAATCTGGTGAATATTTCATTAGAATCGTCTCAAGCCATAGGAAATGATTTGCATGAAATATGAAATCTTACTTTCTCAGATGCGGAAAATGAATGATCAAAATGTTGTCTGTTTGAGTTCCAGTTTGCAGCCAAATCACGACTGCAGCAGACGACAAATATTGTGACATCTCCTAATTTTCGAATGATATAAGGGATGATATTTCATGAGAATCGTCTGCCAGCAGAAGATTCTCATGAAATATCATGCCTTATTTGTTATCTTTGAAAAAGCAGCAAAATTTGAAATTGTCGTCTGCTGCAAATTGTAGGTGTCGCTTTAAGGGTTAAGGGTAATTTTAGCCTTCTGAAGTAGTTGATCAGCTGGTCCTTTTAACTCATTAATTAACGGAGAGCGCTTCTTTGGAAAACATACAAAAAAGATGAAACAAATCGACTACAAGTTGGTAGAAGAGTACAAGATTTATGGGAGCGCAGTGGCTCAATGGTTGAGTGCTTGACTCGAGACCGAGGGGCAGTGGTTTTGAGCCTCACCGGCGTCACTGCGTTATGGTCCTTGAGCAAGAACATTAATCCTAGCTAAGTACTGGTTTAACCCAGGAAGACCTTTATAACTGAAAGATTGTTAATGGGACGTAAAGAATCAAATCAAACAAACAAACAAACAAAATGATGGTACAGATTGATCAACTAAGAGTTGGTAGAAGAGTACAAGATTTTTTGATATAGAGTTTACCTTTAACTCTTTGCCTAGTGGGTAATTTTCCATGTTTTTTGTGATTTGCTATTTTTTTTCAAAATCAACTTTTTTGAAAAAAAAAAAAAAAAATTCAGGAATACCATCAGAGTGTCAAACGGTTTGGATCCAGATCAGGACCGACATTCTGTCGGTCCTGATCTGGGTCCAAACTGTTTGCAAAGGTAATCAGCTGACGACAGTAGTAGGCGTGAATGTGAAAATAACAGATTCTGCAAGTCAATTTTTTACTCCCAATTTTGAACAAAAACATTGACATGTAACATTAAAAATGATTTTATACTTATACCACTTTCATAGATAGCAACTTCAGCCTGAAATGTCTCATAATGTGCAATGTCTACACTGATGTAGGTGGTATAGGACAGTTATACCATGGTTACTGTCCACCTGAATGGTAAATAATGCTCTCCCTAAAGCTTATGGATTATCTCCACTTATAGGCATACAAACCATGGTATAAAGCTGACTTAAAATGAACATGAACCAGTTTTCTCATAATGTGCCACATATAGGCCTCATTGCCGTTTGCATTTGACTCAAACCATCCTGCTCAACTACAGCTAAAATTTAGAAATTTTTCATGTTCCAAGTCTATTAAACTTTCCAGAGAATGAGATCAGCCTGTTCAACTACACAGGCTGTTCCGCTCCATTGTTTTTCACATGATTGCAATAAGGTCAGCTTTTCTGGTGATGAAGACCATTCTGTCTCGGTGGCTTTGGCAATATTTCCTGCAGGGATGAGAGAGGTTTTTCCGTGACTAGCTGATTGGTTATTTATGAATTTTGTCAGCGGGCACTAAGCCGATGAAGAGGTTGGGCAAATTATAGGGAAAACTAACAGATTTACGACACAGCGTTTTTTACAGTGTCATTTTTTTAACAGAAAATCATTTCTGGCTCTCCAGGATATAGCTAAGATGAGGTTTTGAGGTAATTTATAATTCATGGGCCGTATCCTTAACATGCTATCTAAAATTTACGACAGTCATCGCTTTCAAAGTTTGTAGCTAGCTAGGTTATTCAGTTTGTGGGCTTTAGGACCCACTTGAGAAACATGAAAACTTTCAAATGCAAGAATGCTGTTTATCAGGGCTCGGAATTACAATGCCTCCTTAAAGTTAAGGAAGACTTAACTTAAGTATTGATTTTTCAGGATGCAAAAAATAACATTTAAAACTGATTGAAATCAAAATAGTTTCATTTTTGTTGAAGATGACAATGATATCATTGACCACAAGTACCACATGGATCAAGGCGAATTTATTAAGCATTTAATATAATATAGCATGTTGAAATATCAATACTTAACTTAAGTCTTGCTTAACTTTAAGGAGGCATTGTAATACCGGGCCCTGATATCCTTACACATCATACAGGCAATTAGGAATGAATGTAAACCAATAAAACCTTTCTTTCTGCTTCCAGCCATTGAACTTAAGCAGTGCTCCCTTAACAGAGTCTACACTATCAAGACATAATACTGAGTCAACAGTGTGTATCAGTGGTCCATACCCCCAGTATGAAGCAGTTAATGGACAGAACCGGTAAGATATATATACAAACAGATATATATACAAACCATTATATTTTTCCAACCAAAAAACTGTCTCTTGAGATCACCATTTGTCATCACTCAGCAAGCCTTGTGATGCCAAACGGTGATCCTCGGGATGGATTTTTCTATCCCACCCTGTCAGCTAGCCATTGAACTTGAGCAGTGCTCCCTTAACAGAGTCTACCCTATCAAGACATAATACTGAGTCCACAGTGTGTATTAGTGGTCCATACCCCCAGTATGAAGCCGTCAATGGACAGAATTGGTAAGATTTTTACTGTAAATTTGGAAGCTTAACGAGGGTTTAATTTTTGTGAGACTTCGCAGATGCGAAGTTTCGTGAAAATAAAACTCCTCGCGAAATGGGGAGATCACTCAGTTGTTTACTGATGTAGTAAAATATGCCCTTAACCCATTATGATAGAGCCTTTTGACTCCTTTGAAACACTATGTATTTGAAAATATCATGATAAATAGAGCATTTGCTCCATTGGAGCAAATGCTCCATTTTCCATAATATTTTCAAAAGTATTCAAAACTTTATTTAAATTTTTCTTATTTTTTTTAATGGTGTCTAAATATAGAAAATGATGTCATGATCTAAAAATAGCCTATGGAGTAATGGTTAAGTGGGGCAAATTTTTAACGTGGCAAAGATGTCAATTAAAGCTACGGTATTCACGAAAATAAACTTCTTGCTGAATTTTCCGAATTTACAGTATACAAAACATTATCCAACTAAATAACATCAAAACAAATTTAATATACAGTAAAACATGTGTAAAATGGCCACTCAAAAATAGACAAAACAAAGATCTTAATAACAAATGGTAGCTTAATGAAGGTCAAACGTATTGCAGAATGCTCCCCTTGGAGCATTCTGCAATACTTTTGAGCTGAATTAAGCGATACTTGGTCTTGAAAAACAATTTTCGGTCTTTTTGAGAGTGGCCTTTTTACTGTACAACAAAAAGAACAACGATTAACAGAAGAGTCTTTAAATTTCAAATTTCTGAAAACTGGCATTGATTTAGTGAGCACAATAATGACTGTTTACTGGTTGTTTTGGTAGTTGGTTGGTTTAAATTAGGGCGTGACTCCAATTCTAAGATGAATTTGCTAAAATGAACCGTTGAAGTTATAATGTGATGATTCAAAGGAACATTACGTGCTAAAGTATTATAAAAACAAATAATTATTTAACAGCAAACTGAAAGGTAATTGGAATTGTAAGTCAACTTTGACTATAGCTGAGGCTATATGCATTAATGGCTGAAACTTGTGTGGTTTCGATAAACAATTTTTTTTAGCATAAAATTGTAAATATTTTCTTTCTCATTAGTTTTAACAAATGTTTTGGATGCTAAAAAGAACTGTCTCCATGTACCTACAACATATGTTTTGGCTAAGAAATAAGAAAAATAATTTTTACTACACACTCTTAATCACTATGATATTTTTTACCTTTTACAAAGATCACACAGAGTTTACTATTACAGACACTGTATATTGTCCGATCTTCTCCAAGTTTACCACAATGATATCTGCAACCTCTCACAAAGATCTCACAGAGTTTTCTATTACAGACACAGTATATTGTCCTATCTTCTTCAAGTTTACCACAATGATATCTGTAACCTCTCACAAAGATCTCATAGAGTTTTCTATTACAGACACAGTATATTGTCCTATCTTCTCCAAGTTTACCACAATGATATCTGTAACCTCTCACAAAGATCTCATAGAGTTTTCTATTACAGACACAGTATATTGTCCTATCTTCTCCAAGTTTACCACAATGATATCTGTAACCTCTCACAAAGATCTCACAGAGTTTTCTATTACAGACACAGTATATTGTCCTATCTTCTCCAAGTTTACCACAATGATATCTGTAACCTCTCACAAAGATCTCACAGAGTTTTCTATTACAGACACAGTATATTGTCCTATCTTCTCCAAGTTTACCACAATTTTATCTGTAACCTCTCACAAAGATCTCACAGAGTTTTCTATTACAGACACAGTATATTGTCCTATCTTCTTCAAGTTTACCACAATGATATCTGTAACCTCTCACAAAGATCTCACAGAGTTTTCTATTACAGACACAGTATATTGTCCTATCTTCTTCAAGTTTACCACAATGATATCTGTAACCTCTCACAAAGATCTCACAGAGTTTTCTATTACAGACACAGTATATTGTCCTATCTTCTCCAAGTTTACCACAATGATATATTTTTAACCTCTCACAAAGATCTCACAGAGTTTTCTATTACAGACACAGTATATTGTCCTATCTTCTCCAAGTTTACCACAATGATATCTGTAACCTCTCACAAAGATCTCACAGAGTTTTCTATTACAGACACAGTATATTGTCCTATCTTCTCCAAGTTTACCACAATGATATCTGTAACCTCTCACAAAGATCTCACAGAGTTTCCTATTACAGACACAGTATATTGTCCTATCTTCTCCAAGTTTACCACAATGATATATTTTTAACCTCTCACAAAGATCTCACAGAGTTTTCTATTACAGGCACAGTATATTGTCCTATCTTCTCCAAGTTTACCACAATGATATCTGTAACCTCTCACAAAGATCTCACAGAGTTTTCTGCAAAATGTGTTCAAAGTGAGTATGACCTTGACCTTTGACCTACTTTTGAAAATGAATAAGTTATAGTTCAATACAGATTTACTGTGAACTGCATATGCTCTGAGGTCACTAGTGTTATACAATTCAACCCTTTTGCCCAAATTTGAAATAGGAAGGCTTAATACCTCACATTTAATTATCTTTGTTTGTTTGATTAGATTCTTTACGTCCCAGTAGACATTTTTTCAGTTATGTTAGGACGGGTCTTTTGGGGTTGAACCAGTTCCAAGCAAAGATTAATGTGTTTTGCTCAAAGGACACAACACAGTGACACACTTGAGGCTTGAACCTGCAACCCTTGGTCTCGAGTCCAGCACTCTACCACTGAGCTCCCTTTTTAAAAGTTGCAAAAATTAAGATGTCGTGTTTATGAAAGGGGGAAATGTGGTTTGGTATGGTTGCTCATGCAGAATTTTGTACACATACTTTCTCGAGCCTTTATTCCATTGCGTGACAAAACCAACAAAATGATCTGTTTGTCTGGCAAAGACTTAGATCAGCCTGGCGTAGGGAGCGTGTAAGGGCTTGGTGGTAGAGTGCTTGACTTGAAACCAAGGGACCTCAGGTTTGGGCCTTACCAGAGTCACTGCGTTGTGGTCCTTGAGCAAGACACATTTATCCTAGCTTCGTACTGGTTCAATCCAGGAAGACCCGTCTCTGTTTAACTGAAAGATTGTTGATGGGACTTAAATAATCAAATCACACAAACAAACAATGATCAGCCTGGGCATCTACCCGGTCTAATCAGAGTCTTCACTGCCCATGAAGAAACAGAGCTCACCATTGAGTGAATATTCTGATAAGACTGGGTTAATTTTCAGGCTGTTCAGAGTCTGCTGGGCACAAACATATTGTTGCCATAAATCTGTTCCAGTGCCATAGCATATACATGTTTATGCCTTATTGAAACCAGACATTTTTTAATGACCCTGGCTCTGACAAGACAGCAATAATTTCTTATGATTTAATACCACAGAGTAGGGCCACATGCCGCTTTCTAGGCATACTAGGAATATGAACTGGCCAACATTTATAATATCAAATTTGGACCCCCTCTGACATAACTTTCTGGATCTGCGCATGATAGAAAAGGTTCTGAAGATGGAAGAAAGCGTAAAATTTTCCTCTATAAATTGATATTTTGATCAGATCGAGTTAACAGTACATTTGTATCTTGTGAAAATCTTTGTCTTTGTAAACAATTTTTGAACCCAGATCATAGATGAAGACTCAGGCTAAATTTTAGGCATCTAGCCCTACTAGATAGCTGCACATACTTCTTTAAAGAAATACTTCCTCAGGCCTTGAGTGTGTAATTATTTTTTTTTTCTTATTTCTAAACAAAAACATATGTTACCGGTATGCCAAGGGCAGTGGCTCAGTTGGTACAGTGTTAGACTGGTGACCAAAGAGTTTCTAGTTTGACACTCCCTGCTGGCAAGGTGAGCAAGATATTACTTTGTTCGCTGCTTATTACTGGTTCAACCCAGAAAGACCCGTCCTGACATGACTAAAAAATTGTTGACTCGGACGTAAAGCATCAAATAAAAAAATGAAAAATTTATGTGTACTAAAAAAAAACATCTCATTGAGTCGGTTCTTTTGAGCACCCCAAACAGTTGTTAAAATGATGGGTAAGAAAATATTCACGATTTTACACTCATTTTTTGGTAAATCTGCATGGACCTATACCACATGCATATGTGATAAGTGGCCAATATTTTCTGTTGTAGGATCGTTACCACCGGGTTCAGTAACCTGACCCCACACGGGGATCACAGTCCGGAGGGGTATGATAGAACAGCAAGTCTAGAGGAGGCATTAAGGCGGACCAGCCTGTCCGGGGAAGTTGTACCTCGTATAGCTGTTAGTCCAACACTGCTCATAGAAATGCTGACTTGTATATATTTTATTATGTAAGCATTTGTCTTTGATTTGTGTCTTTTCATGCCATTCACAACAATTGCCATCTGCTTGCACATCTTACAACCACACAAGTACCAGCTTAGCAAAAGCATAGTTTCTTGAAATCAAATTTGGTGATATAACTGTCATGTAAATATATACTATTTGCCATACAGTAACAGGTTATTTTAATACTGATTGGCAGATTGAGATGCTTTAAAGAGGCAAAGCTAATGGAAATGATTCTCGATAAATGTATATTTCAAAATAGGTTTCCTTAATTTCAGTAACATATGTTGTTGGTACACATTGGAATTGCCTCATTGAGGCAATTCCACAATTCCAATGTGCACCTACAACATATGCCATTTCATTAAATGATAGTTATTCGCTATAAACTTTTTGTCACAAACTTCTTAACTATTTTTTATGCTTCAGTGTAATGAGCATGTAGAAATGAACAAGTTTTTGTGTAGTTTAGCGTGACAATTAGGTGACAATAATAGATAACCAATTTTATATTATTGACAGCTAATCTTTAGATGTTTCATTGGAAGAAAATGCTAAATTGGTGGTTGCCCGGTTGTATGGCTTGTACTTTACGACTAAAGAAACCTGACACTTTTTCTTTGCTTAAACTCGTAAATAACAAATCATAGAGCTGAACCCATATGCTTATTTTAATAACAAGAAATTAGAAGCTATTTTCAGAGAAAAGCTATTTATCAAATGTAGAATATAACGTAACATCAAAAATACCGTGTTTTTTTCACTTTTGTTCCAGGAGTGTATGTCTTAATCAATTTTTGAAAACTTTAGGCCCATAGAAGTACAGACAAAAGTGCATTTTAAAATTTTCCAATTTCTTGTTGTGACGAACGATATGGGGTGTTTACGTTGTGCTATAAACATTGTCTAGACGGTAGTGGTTTATTTCCTTTAAGTAATTCTACAAACTGAAATGACTAAGAGTCCACCAATCATTGTTAGAGAATGCATTTTCAAGAACCAGAACTTATGTTTCGCATCAGGTTAACAGATAAAAGTGGAATAAACCCAATTTAATACCAAAATGTGCTTGAAAATGGCTGTTACCTCTTGAAAAGTACAACTTTTGGAAAGCTTGAACACTTTTTATGGAGATCAAGATTGGTATACTGCACCAAATAAAAATATAGCAATTAGCATTGCCTCAGCCTAGCATTTTCAAAGTTGAATTATAAAGTGTAAATTGTTTTGTTTTTTCGTATAAACCTTTAGTTCTTGAAAATTGTAAGAAAATCTCTGTGAGAGCCTTGAAAAATCCTTGAATTTTGAATAGCTTTGGAAGTATAAACTCTATGAGGTTCTTGAATTTTTCAAAGCCTTTTTTAATCTATGTGAGGTCCATGAAATTTCCTTGAATTTTGCATATCCTTGTCTATATGAACCTGTGTAGTTCTTAAATTTTACATAGCCTTTTCTATATGAATCTCTGTAAGGTGCTTGAAAAGGTCTTGAATTTTGCATATATCCTTGCATGTATGAGCCTTGAAGAGAGATAAAAAAAAAGTTTGAGACTGTTTTGGATATTTTTTATTTCCATATAAGTGATATTAAGGGTAATTTTGAAGAGAAGTAAATAGCCTGATACCGTAAAACCTGTGTAAGATGCCCACTCTCAAAAAGATCAATAATTGGTTTTCACAACCAATTATCGCTTAATGCAGGTCAATAGTAGAAAAAGGAGCATTCTGCAATACTTTTGACCTTCATTGAGCTACCAATTGCCTTCAAAACCATTGTTTTGTCTATTTTTGAGTGGCTGCTTAAGACAGGTTTTACTGTAGTAACCTCTCCAAAACTCAGAATGCTGGCAACTGAAAATGAAAGTATAATGCTGAATTATTTTCAGGTTTAATGGCCAAGCAGAAGGTGGTGCTCAAGCTGTGGCAGATATTCACTATAGAGCTTCTTATGAACTTTTTGCTGATGTTATGATTGTAAGTTGATAATTTCTATGTTAGATAAGCCAGGATATTTATGCAACAAACTTAAAAAAAGTTGAGGGGACACTAGAAAACCTGTTTTCCAGGTTTGCAAACAGATGAAATGGTAACCTGATAAATTTTTGAAGGGAATCTGAAAAGTTTGCAAGAAAGAGTGACATCCTGATGGAAAATCATATGGTTGGGGGCAAAGTGTTACACAAGCACTATATCTAATTTGTATTTGTTCTCATCTAAAATTTTTTTTATTTTTTCAAATGTATTGAATTCTTGTTTAATAGCTGTATTTTATTGTTGTGGGTACTCAAAAGGAGTGTAGGACAAAAGCCCATTGGGACAAAAGCCCACTAGGACAAAAGCCCACTGGACAAAAGCCCACTAGGACAAAAGCCCACTGGGACAAAAGCCCACTAGGACAAAAGCCCACTTATATGCATTTAACAGGGATAGGTTTGAACTGATGGATAAACCCCAGGGGTGGGGGGGGGGGGTACTCTCATTTTTTCTTCATATGTAGGTTTGGGCCCAGCATCTACCATTCACCCCCCCCCCCCCCCCCCCCCCCCCCCCGCCAAAAAAAAATATCAAGAATTTCAAACACCCCAAACCTGTACCCTGACCATCAGAAAAGACCCTAAAGTGCATGGAAATTACCTCTAAATATAGTACAATTTTGTGATGACCCCCAAAAAAATCCACAAAATCTTCATACCCCCAAAAATATTCATCTTTCTGAAAACCCCCAAAAATATTGAAATTCAAAATTTTGAACCCCAAAAAATAGCTCAAGCCTACGTATGTATCAGACCTAAGATGAAGAATCTCTCTTCTTCTCAAATCTGAAATTTCAAACATCTCTTTTTGTTTGGCACCTCTCATAATAGTTATGGTTATCAAAGGTTATTTGGATTAATTAGACATATGTTTCCCAATTATAATAGATTGTTTGACCCAAACTGTAAATTGATTTTCTTTAAATATCAATGGCTTTTAACACCAAAATTAAGTTGTTTGTCACAACATACAGGATAAATAATAATGGCAGTGAAAACACACCGCAGGTGTGACTTACCCTGAAGGGGCAGTCTGATCAGGGTTAACAGTTTAATAAAAGACTTAAACCTATTTTATCAAAGAAGTGGGCTTTTGTCCACCCTGCCAAATTTAGCAGTGGGCTTTTGTCCAGTGGGATATTGTCCAGTGGGCTTTTGTCCTAGTGTGCTTTTGTCCCAGTGGGCTTTTGTCCGTTCCCCACTCCAAAGAATCCTGTCTCTTTGGGTGCATTATTGCCGAAATGAGCTAAAAATGAGCTATTTTTATCCTCACTTCTCTTAGAGTTGATATGAAAGACAGATAAATAAATCACAGTTCTCTGCCTGCTAGTGTGGTCTGCTGATAACATATGCAAGCAAGGGAGCGCAGTGGCTTAGTGGAAGAGTGCTTGACTCGAGACTGAGAGGCCGCGGGTTCGAGCCTCACCGGCGTCACTGGGTTGTGGTCCTTGAGCAAGACACATTTATCCTAGCTTAGTACTGGTTTAATCCAGGAAGACCCGTCCCTGTTTAACTGAAAGATTGTTGATGGGACGTAAAGAATCAAATCAAACAAACAAAAAAACATATGCAAGCAGCGGTCACTACTTGTGTGAAAACGGCCTGGAAGAAATTCAGGGAGCTACTGTCAGTTCATACATCCCGCCACCTCCCTTTGAAGACCCATGACCATGTGTACAGCTCTTGCATTGGGAGCTCCATGCTCCATGCCAGTGAAACTTGTCCATTGACCAAGACGAACCTGCAGCACAATGATAGGGCCATGATCAGACAGATCTGCAGTATCAAGCCAGAGGATGTGGCCACACTAAGGTCAAGCAAGCTACTGGCAAAGCTTGAGGACCTAGACCTCATTTTGAGAGAGAGAAGACTTTGCTGGTTTAGGCATGTGGAGCATTCTAGTGGTGCAATCAGAACAGCATGTGATATACAGATTGATGGCAGGTAGGGGCAGGGTGGCCGAAACTAACATGGATGAAACTAACAGAGAAAGAATGCCATGAGTGGAAGCTCACGAAAGTTGACCCTCAAGAAAGGAGCACCTGTTGATCAGGTGTGAGATCTGCGATACTTGCAGCCAGCCAGCTACCTGGAAATGGGCCCACTGATGTGGTTGATGCACTTGCATGTAAATCAAAAATCTGATTAGGGTATATTATGATGATATTTGTTTTGGTGCTCATCAGCACTTCAGTTAAGTTTCCACAATGTATATATATTTTCATGACAAATCAGAAATCTGATATTGGACAATAAATGTCAAACTGTCTTTGATCTATAATCTATACCAGGCCCCTAGTTTAAAGTGCATAATTGATGTTTAATTTTCTTATTTCTCAACCAAAACATATGTTTTGGTTACTCAAAAGAACCATCTCAATGAGCACCCAAAACAAATGTTAAAACTGATAGTTAAGAAAATATTTACAATTTTCGCTAAATTTTTTGTTTATTTTGACCTTTGTATACAGGTAACGAATGCAATGAGGAATTCCCTGAAGGAGCAGACATCCGTCCAGGGTGAGGAAGGACCGATGGGAATAGGTCTCGCGGTGTCACCAGCGTCCTCGAGTTACACCATATCAAAAACTGCCATCACAAATGCTTCATTTAGGACAAAAAAGCTTCCAGGTAACATTAAGTTGGTTTGGTTTACTTGAATATAAAATCAAAGTTCACAGTACATGTACCAGAATTTTCACATTGAGTTATAAGAAGTTAAAATGCCTTTGAATAAACAGGATACATCACTTTGCCTTTGTATAAAGAGGATATATCACTTTGCCTTTGGATAAACAGGATACATTATTTTGCCTTTGAATAAACAGGATATATCACTTTGCCTTTGAATAAACAGGATATACCACTTTGCCTTTGGATAAACAGAATTCATCATTTTGCCTTTGAATAAACAGGATATATCACTTTGCCTTTGAATAAACAGGATATATCACTTTACCTTTGAATAAACAGGATATATCACTTTGCCTTTGAATAAAGAGGATATATCACTTTGCCTTTGGATAAACAGGATACATTATTTTGCCTTTGAATAAACAGGATATATCACTTTGCCTTTGAATAAACAGGATATACCACTTTGCCTTTGGATAAACAGAATTCATTATTTTGTCTTTGAATAACAAGATATATCACTTTGCCTTTGAATAAACAGGATTCATTACTTTGCCTTTGAATAAACAGGATATATCACTTTGCCTTTGAATAAACAGGACATTTTACTTTGCCTTTGAATAAACATGATACAATGAACATAACTTTGCCTTTGAATTATCAGAGTATTTTACTTTTGACTTTGAATTGTCAGGATATAATACTTTGAATTAATCAGGATTTATTTCAGTTCCTTCACAATACGTTTTTTTGGGTCCATAGGAATGGACTGTGTTATAGGTGAACAGTGTTACAAAGAGATTATTTCACAGAGGCGTCATAGGAAAATGACCATTTTATGGTCAATATTTTCGGGTCCATTTTATGGTCATTTTTTTGGGGTCCATTTTATGGTCATTTTCCTTTGATTCCTTTGTCAAATTCCATGGTAAAAAAGTCTGGGAGCCAAATCAAATCTTTGTTATAATGGGGACTGCACTCTTGCTAGTTTGAGACTCACAGGAGGCACTATGCTCTGTCCTTGATCAAGACTTTTTTTGTGCTGCTTAGTACTGGTTCAACCCAGGAAGACAGGAAATTGTCCCAACATGACTGAAAAATTGTTATCTGGGAGATAAAGCATCATTTCAAACAAAACAAAGGGACTGACTGCGCTGTATATATAGTCCGGTAGAAAACCAGAATGACCTGGAACTTGATTTTAAAGTTTTTCTCTTTGTTGATTCTTGTTGTTGAGGCATTGTACTTGATGAATCCAACTGATGCCACTCTGGCATCATTGAGCGTTTTGAAATATCCAAGATGGCGTCCAAGATGGCCGTCAGTTAGGCTCCTAAGACCTATATGACCAACATACTCGATCAAAAGCATTTTATTTTTTACTTTTCATGGATGTTTCAGAGGCTAAATGTTACAACCAATTAAAATGGAACTTTATTTTGATTCAGAAGGTTGAAATATTAAAGATGGCGTCCAAGATGGCCGTCAGTTAGGCTTCTAAGACCTATTTGACCGACATACTCGATAAAAACACTTTAATTTTGACTTTTTATGGATGTTTAGAGGCTAAATGATACAAACGATCAAATACGAACATGGTTTTGATTCAGAAGGTTGAAATTTAAAAATGGCGTCCAAGATGGCCGTCAGTTAGGTTCCTAAGACCTATCTAACTAAAAAAAACTTGATATAAAGCATTTCAATTTTGATTTTTTATCGATGTTTAGAGACCTAATAATACAAACGATTAAAATGAAACTTTCACAGGTTTGATTCACAAGGTCGAAATATTAAAGATTGTGTCCAAGATGGCCGCCATTTAAAGCAAAATTCAACCTGAAATCAAATTCGCAGTTTGTAACTATTTTCTGATAGTTTTCTGTTGTATTTTGAAAATTTGACTGGCATGATATTGTTGTTTTTCAGCGTTGTAAAATGTTTAAGATGACGTCCAATATGGCAGCAATAACAGGGTGGGGAATCACATGGTTTTTGCTATGATACACTGCACAGAAAAGATAACAGACTCTTGTTTTTCATAATGGTAATGTTTTTGTCTTTGTTCTGGGAATCGTATCCATCAATCCATACACCATGCACTTTCCAGACCACTTTTGGCTGGATCTGATACCACCATAATATCATGTTAATTTATTCTCATAAAAATTCCTACTTTGGGAAAACATTTCTTCGAAAAATGAAGTAATAAATGATAGGGTATACTGAACGGACGATATCACTGAAAACTTTGTGAGAGAGTGTTTGATCAAAGTACAAACCTTTTTTGAATCAATATGCGGAATAAGTCAGCTGGATGGATGGATAAAATTTACAGAAAAATACTTATGGAGTGTAGTGTATCAACACATAAACAACCCCTGAGTAAGGTATCTGCATGCTGCAGATGTTCGTTTCCATCTTGACTGCTGGTTTGTACGAGCCTGCTTGTCTGGTGCAATTGTAACAACCATTACCACTTCTCTGGTCTGTTGCAAGTGCAACAGACAGCACAGATGGTTGAATATTGCTGTAACAAATATGAACGCTGGTCCGGTGCAAGTGTGTCAGACATGCATGCTTGTAGGCACAAGTTTACAGATATCATTGTTGGTTAGATGCAACTGTTAAAGACATGGGAAATGGCCGGATGCAATTGTTACAGACATGGCTGATGGTTGGGTGCAAATGTAATTAATATACATTTATCCTGATAAGATGAAACTGTAACAGGCATGCATGCTGATAGTATGCAAATTATAAAGACATGGCTGCTAGTCAGGTGCAACTGTAAAATACATGCATGTTGGTCTGGTGCAATTAAGCTTACCAGTTCGTTAGTTGGGTACGAGCATAGGGACATAACTGCAGGTCTGAGGCAAGTGTAACATATATTCCTGCTGGTTCAGCCACACAACTACAGATATGCTTGTAAGTCTGTTGCAACTGATCCAAACATATCTGCTGGTAGATGCAACTCTACATGCATGCTGGTCGAGTTTAATTGTTACCAATTTGCCTGGTGGTCGGGTGCAACTGCAACAAACATGCCTGTTGGTTCAAAGCAACGTTTAAAACATGGGTACTGCAACTTGCCTGCTAGTCTCGTGAAGCTGTTACAGACATAACTGATTGGTTTCAGACATGTGTGCTGGTCCAGTGCCACATAACCAAACATGAGTAATGGCTGTCCCTGTAGCAATGATGCCTGGGCAGCTGGTCGGGAGAAAGTAGAACAGACATGCACACTGGTCGGATGTAACTTGAACAGACATGCCCACTGATCCTGTGCAACAGTACCCAGCATTCCTGTTAGTTGGGTTTGATTGTAACATACATTATTGCTGGTGCGATGTAACTAACACGCATGACTGCTGGCCCCGAGTCTCGTTAAATGGCATGTGTGCTGGTTCAGTACCACATTATTGAACACGTGTGATGTTAAGGATGTCCGATATGATGAGCTGGTGGCATTACATGGTCGCTGTTCAGTGAAACTTCAACAGATATGCCTGCGGACTTGGTACTATTCAATCAAACATGCCACCTGGTCCATTGGAAATCAAAGAGAAAAGCTACTTGACCGATGCCCCTCCATCAGACATGCCAACTAACACTATGAAACTTTATCAGCCAAGACCGCTACATTGCCAATACAACATACATACCGTGTAGAGAGTTGTTATGTCACTGCAGCTGCAGTATTTATGTCTGTTGGCCTAGTGCTACTGTTACAAACACCGCTGCTGTTCAAACATGCCTACTGGTTGAGTTCTGCTGCAAGATGGATGCTTGCTGGACTGTGGCCACTCAATCAGCATGTCTACTGACGTTTTGTCACTCAATATTGCATGTCTGCTGGTGTTGTGCTTCTCTATCTGCTCTACCTGCTGGTATGGTGTCTCACTATCAGCCGTGTCTGCTGGTATGGTGTCTCACTATCAACTGTGCCTGCTGGTGTGGTGCTTCATATAGGTCATACCTTTTGGTTTGGTACATCACTATCAGCCATGCCTGTTGGTGTGGCGCCTCACTATAGGTCATGCCTTCTGGTGTGGTACCTTACTCTTTGCCATGTCTTCTGGTGTGGTGCCTCACTATATGCCATGCCTGTTGTTGTGGTACCTTACTCTATGCCATGCCTGCTGATCCATTTTGCAATTCAACTAACATTTTGACTAGTTGAGTGCAGACGGAAGACGGATGGCTACAAGTCTGGTGCTACTCTTACAGAGGTGCCATTTCATCAGACGTGTTTGCTAATCTGGTGCCACTCTCAGATATGCCTGCTTGTACAGTGCAACTCTATCAGACATGCATGATGGGTTCATTGATTCAGATACACGTGTTTGTAAAGTGCTTCTCCATCAGGCAAGAAATCTGGTATGTAAAAAATCCACCAGACATGCCTACAGGCTAGGTGTGGCTCCAGTGGGTTTGTAAAACTTATCAGCTTCCATCCTGGATGCCATTTTGAATATATCAAATTCTGAGTGATGCATTAGCTGCATCACTGGGATGTTACAAGGATGACAGATGTCTGTAACCCAAGAATCAGTAAAATCAGCATTTTGCATGCGAATCTCTGAAGTTTGCCGGTCTCAGGGAAAATTTTCTTATATTTCTTGTAATAAACTGCCATTTTGGCGGTCATTTTGTCTAAATTCTTATTTTATTTTTAAATTTTTGTTGTAAGCTAAGTGCCTTCAACTAGATTCCAACGTCATAGCTAACAATTTAAGGAAAAAAGGGGTTTGAGACATTTTCCATATCACACACTTTTTTAACTTATAATTGGCCTCCATCTTGGACGCCATCTTGAATATATCGAAATGCTCAATGATGCCAGAGTGGCATCACTCGGATTTTTCAAGGACAATATATGCAGTTCCAGAATCAACAAAGAAAAAAAGTTTAAAATCAAGTTCCAGGTCCTCCTAAAATTTGCCCAAATTCTGCCGGACTAATAACTTTGTGATTGAATTACATAGGTTTAGATAAAGTTTTTGAACGTAAAAATTGTAAATAATTTCTTACCCATAATTTTTATTAGCATATATATGTTCTGGGTGCCCAAAAGAACCTTCTCATTGAGATGGTTCTTTTTAGTACCCACAACATATGTTTTGGTTGAGAAATAAGAAAATTAATTTTCTGTTTCACACTCTTAATTGGGCCTCCACATGAGAAAACCTGTCCTTGGGAGTTTGCAACAACACAGGCGCAGACCAGACTGAGATCCGCGCAGTCTGATCAGCGCCTTTGTTATTTGCTTTTGGCAAAGAACCGTATGTAAACTTCCTACAAGCGAAATTTCAATTTTCTAGCTAGTCTCTGTAGCTGAGGATACTGGTTTGAAACTCCCTTTATCAGAAACCCCGAAGACAGGTTTTGTCGCGTCGAGGCCCAACTAAAGTCCTGGAATTATTTTGTTTATCTTCAGATGACATTCCAGTACAAGCAGACGACGGCTCACAGCAGACGAAACTTGCGACGATTGACGAGGATGGAGATACTGGTGGCAAACACAAAGCATTACGAACAAAACCAATAAAAAAAGAAAAGGGAGATAAATCTCGTGTGAAAGAAATGAAAAACACCGAAGTGATTTTGAAATCCGCTGGCATTAATGGGGATTCGGTTGATAGTGTACAGACGGTCATAGCGCGCGGGCAGCAAAGAACTTCAGTAGACAGTGTAGAAATGCAATCTTATAGTAAAAATATGTCACATACATTAAATAGTACGAGAGATGAATCATTGACCTCATCCTCATTTTCAGGGAAACATTCGTCGCCATTAGTCAAGACCTCGGGGATGAAAAATAGTATATCAAATAAAGATATAAAAAATACCAAAGCAGCGGGTCATGTAAGGCATGCCTCGGGGGGATCTGTAGGGTCAGAGAGTTTGAGTACAGACTTATAGTTTCAACTTGTGAATACAGACTAGAAATGTACCATCTTTGGAGTCATTAACACGGAACACTTCATTAACAGAACTGTCAGTTTTGTATAAGGAGGCTGAAAAAATCGCTAAAAACCCTAAGTTTTCCATTCAGTGAAAATAGTGAAAAAAAGAGAATGTAGTACTCCGCTCTGGTCTTTCAACTTCTAATCTAAGTTGCTGCATGCTGCTAACTGTGTACCGTTTTATCTGGATCTTTTTTGTCGTGAGGTGAACGATCTTCATTTACCTCACAACAAAAGGATTCAGACAAAACCATACACAAAATGCAGCTAGCATCAGCTGAGATAAGAAGTAAAAAGATCAGAGCGGAGTTCTACATTTCTCTATTTTACACGATAAAAGCACTAAATGGAAAACTTAAAGTTTTTAGGCGATTTCTTCAGCTTCCATATATAGAACTGGAAAGAGCCTCATGATTTCCTTTTCAGAGCTGGCGGTTCTGTCTATGTAGTGTCCTGCCAGTTATTAAGGTGTTGATTTATTAAAAAATAAAATCCCAAATCAAGATAAATCTTGAAGTGCATCCAAATTTTGGGGATTCTTTTGGAAGCCTTGTATAAAATGGATCAATCAAAGGTACACCTCAAGGTTACCCAATTAAAGCATTTTATAACCTGGGTCAAACCTAGATAAACCTCAAGGTTACCCAATTAAAGCATTTTATAACCTGGGTCAAACCTAGATAAACCTCAAGGTTACCCAATTAAAGCATTGCATAGCCTGTGTCAAACCTAGATAAACCCCAAGATAACCCATAAAAGCATTGTATAACTTGGTCAAACCTAGGTAAATGTCAAGGTTACCCAATTAGAGACATGTCTATCCTTGGTTAAACCAAGGCAAACCTCAAAGTTACCCAATTAAAGCCTTGTATGTATACATGAGTCAATCTTCGTTTGCCTCAAGATTACTTAATTAAAGCCTTATCTAAACTGGGTCAAACTTAGGTTAACCTCAAGGTTACCCAATTATAGCTTTACCTTACATTGTCAGTATAGGCTTATATGAAGCTGCAAGACCCCAGCTTTAAGTGCTATGCTTGTGATTTCTTATATTTTGTACTTGCTTATTCCTTATTAAGGTAAATGCTCTAAAATTTTGAACACTAGTTGCCTGCTAAAACAGCCAAGACAAACAGTGCAAATCCAGATCAGACAGCTTCTGAAGAAGCAGTCTGATCTGGGTCTTCTCTGTTGCTAATCTGGCTAGCATTTTTATGAATTCCAGCCCTGATAGCCAATATTTTATCTGAGAACAGAAAGAGAAAGTGTTTGAAATTTTAAAACATTTACCAGGCCTTTAATTAACAGTTCATAACTGATTATTTCTCAACCAAAACATATGTTGTTGGTACTCAAAAGAACTGTCTCAATGAGATCTTTTGAGCACCCAAAACATATGCTGAAAGTTATGAGTAAGAAAATGTTTATAATTTTTGGCTGAAAGTTTTTGTTTATCTAAACCTTTGATTTACTGTAATTCTTTTATAGTTTGTTGTTTCTTTTGTATAAAAGATTATGTATAGGGAAATAGTATATTTTTAGTAAAATAAAATTGTGTAGTTTTTTACTTGTGTATAGGAGGAATATTTATTTAAATTGACTGTTACATTTTGCACTCAGAAAAAGCTAAAATTCTGTACAGTTTAGGTGTTGCTGAGTGCAATAGGGTGAATCAGCTCTGTTTGATTTGATTCTTTACATCCCAGTCAACAATTTCTCCATTATGTTGGGACTGTTCTTTCTGGTTTGAATCAGTACTAAGCAAGGATAAATGTGTCTTGCTCAAGGACACAACACAGTGGGGCCCGAACCCGCCATCCCTGGAACTGTAATAGAGCACACTGCACTCCCCAGCAGTTGCATGGTTGTTGTTGTGTTGGGGTTCGACATGGCTCTCATCAATTTTTCAGTCACACTGTACTAGTGCAGTCTTCTCAGTAGTGAACATGCTTTTGTCAGTAAATGGCTTAGATGTTACAGTGATAGGGAGAGAATCATCTCTGCAAAAGGATATGCACTTGCAATCCATTCAGGGGAGTACCTATGTGTACGCAAAAACGCTAAACTCCCCGCCGCAAGTATAGGGTCTTTAGCAACAATGCAACTTATAGTAATAATTGTGTGTCTTTAGAGCTCATTGTAGAGTTGTGAGCGTTTTAAAACCATTTCCAGGATTTTGCCCCTTTAACCCCACAGTGACAATAACTTCAGAACCCCATCTAGAGTGTGTACCCTATAAAATGCCTCAGGAACGCCACTGCCATAGAAGTCATATTATCGACTAGCTCATGATTTCCAGGGATGGTCTGGCCCTCCTGTCCCTCCCTCTGGATCCATCCATAAAAGAGAGATGGAATTATAAATTTTTCATAAATGTAATTATAAACTTTTTCAAATTATATTTAACTGTTTGTATGCTGGGTAATTTTTCATGCTTTTTTTGTCGGCAGATTTTTTTTAACTCTTACAAATTTTTTTCGGGAATATCACCAGAGAGTCACAGTTTGGTCCAAACTGTTCACAAAGATTAATCAGCAGACAATAAGATAGTGGAGAAAGAGTAAGAATTTAATAAATACAGTAATAATTGTGTGTCTTTAGAGCTCATTGTAGAGTTGTGAGCGTTTTAAAACCATTTCCAGGATTTTGCCCCTTTAACCCCACAGTGACAATAACTTCAGAACCCCATCTAGAGTGTGTACCCTATAAAATGCCTCAGGAACGCCACTGCCATAGAAGTCATATTATCGACTAGCTCATGATTTCCAGGGATGGTCTGGCCCTCCTGTCCCTCCCTCTGGATCCATCCATAAAAGAGAGATGGAATTATAAATTTTTCATAAATGTAATTATAAACTTTTTCAAATTATATTTAACTGTTTGTATGCTGGGTAATTTTTCATGCTTTTTTTGTCGGCAGATTTTTTTTAACTCTTACAAATTTTTTTCGGGAATATCACCAGAGAGTCACAGTTTGGTCCAAACTGTTCACAAAGATTAATCAGCAGACAATAAGATAGTGGAGAAAGAGTAAGAATTTAATAAATACAGTAATAATTGTGTGTCTTTAGAGCTCATTGTAGAGTTGTGAGCGTTTTAAAACCATTTCCAGGATTTTGCCCCTTTAACCCCACAGTGACAATAACTTCAGAACCCCATCTAGAGTGTGTACCCTATAAAATGCCTCAGGAACGCCACTGCCATAGAAGTCATATTATCGACTAGCTCATGATTTCCAGGGATGGTCTGGCCCTCCTGTCCCTCCCTCTGGATCCATCCATAAAAGAGAGATGGAATTATAAATTTTTCATAAATGTAATTATAAACTTTTTCAAATTATATTTAACTGTTTGTATGCTGGGTAATTTTTCATGCTTTTTTTGTCGGCAGATTTTTTTTAACTCTTACAAATTTTTTTCGGGAATATCACCAGAGAGTCACAGTTTGGTCCAAACTGTTCACAAAGATTAATCAGCAGACAATAAGATAGTGGAGAAAGAGTAAGAATTTAATAAATACAGTAAAACCTGTCTAAAATGGCCACTCTCAAAAAGACCAAAAATTGGTTTTCAAGACCAATTATCACTTAATGCACATCAAAAGTATCGCAGAATGCTCCAAGGGGAGCATACTGCAATACTTTCGACCTTCATTAAGCTACCATTTGTCATTAAGATCTTTGTTTTGTCTATTTTCGAGTGGCCGTTTAAGACAGGTTTTACTGTTTACCAGGTCTCTAGATAAGAGTGCATAATTTAAAATTCATTTAATCATTTCTCAAACAAAACATGTTGTGGGTACTCAAAAGAGTACCCAAAAATATGTTTTAACTGATGTATAAAAAAAATCACAATTTTCGCTAAAAAATCATTTTTCAGGATTTATGAGTAATCTCATACCAGGGTGTGGTTTGGCAAAACAAATATCATAAAATGGCTGTAATATGATGTGTCAGAAAATTGGGTTATGGCCTCGTATTTCGCTTGAATTTGTATTTTGAATGTTTCTCAGCAACAGAAATCCATTTCAATAACTCTGTATTTACTGCTTTGTTATATCTTATTAAAGAGATTACAGGAATAAAGAAAATCTAGAAAACTTTTCACCTGGTTCCTGATCATTTCAAACCAAACACATTTGAGCCGCAATATGAGATTTCCAACAATGTGTCATGTGTGTCCAGCAAAGCCTCAGATCAGCCTGCGCATACACGCAGTCTGATCAGAGCCTTTGCTAGTCGCTTGAATACTCTATGAGTGTTAAGCTACTGACTGAACATCATTTGGAGTTTCTAAGCTTAAAAGGAGGCTAGACAGGCTCATCTGAGTCTACACTTGTATATAATAAGCCATGGCATGAGTTTTCCAACAATGTGGTATGTGCGACCAGCAAAGCCTCAGATCAGCCTGTGCATATGCTCAGTCTGATCAGAGCCCTTGCTCTCTTGAACATTCTACGAGTGTTAAGCTACTGACTGAAAATCATTTGGAGATTCTAAGCTTGAAAGAAGGCTAGATAGGCTCATCTGAGTCTACACTTGTCCAAATGCCACATTGTTGGAAATCACGTGTCGCGGCTCATTTTACAAGTGCGGTATTAACCCTTAACAGACCAATGGACAATTCCCAAAAGTTTGGTACAGTTATGTCAGGATGGTCTGTTTTATATATTGAGGGTTCTGAGGTAATATTTTCCCAAAAATTTATATTTCTTTTATTTAAGGTCGATTTTATCTTCGCAAACAATACAGACCCTGATGAAATGCCAATAATGCGGCATTTAATCTGGGTCTTCACTGTTTGCCAAAAGTTTCCGGTCTACAATGGGTTAAGCACAAGGCATTTCACCTTGTTTTGATGTAGATGATTCATATTTTACACACCGATTGCTTCAGCCAGAATTTTTATATTAGTTGATTTACGAACCCTCCTACTGTAATTTTGCGGATAGTAGAAAAAAAAAAATTTCTAAAATTATTCTTTTATTTTATCTGCCGACTCTAAATATTATTTGTTTCGTTGAAAAAAAATTGAATAATTTTGACTTTCTGTCTGTGTTTTTTTGAGAGTGACACTGTTAAAAGTGATTGTCCTGTTCAGATTTTTAAGAAAATGATAAAATATTTAATACAGTTTACCTTATGGTACCTTTACTGTATTTTTCTGGATATTTTTTTTTGTCCCTCCGACCTAGAATCTGAAAAAAAAATATCCCGTAAATCAACTACTAAAACAAATAAAAAAATTCAGGCTTTAAGCAAGGATTTCAGACTGCTGATATGACTTTTGATTTTATGCTCAAGGTCAAAGTTCTTAAAATCAGTCTATATGGCATGTAATGCCAACACTTTTAGATGTAAATGGTTCATATTTTGGACACAGATTATGCCCCCAACTTGGAAAAAGTTGAAGGGGCATATTGGGCTTGTCCATCCTTCCATCCCTTCAAAATTTAAGATAGGAAGACCCATCTAGACATAACTGAAAAATTGTTCACTGGGACATACAGAATCAAATCAAACAAACAAATGAACAACCTCCATAGAAAAAGAGAATTCATGTTACAAGTCTGAAGACAAATTTGGCAGAGTTTAAGTATATGTGACGCGCCATGACATTTTGTGCCCAAATGCGGTAAAACGTGACGTCGGGAAAACGCGCTGCAAAAGTGACGTAATTTACGCAATTGCACTTTGTTGCGCAATTTGTACGTCTCTAAGCTTCATTTGTTAACATCGCGTAAAGCCCAAGAGGCGCATGCATTTTATGATTTCTTCGCAAAGAAATATTTAATTATGGATTGGAAGATTTATACATGCAACTGTTTAAATAATTATCTCACAATAATGGAGTTGGAGGAGTTAGATGACTATTTGCAAGCATGTATTTAAACAAAAAACAACAACAGCGTCTCTCCCGGACACTTTCTGTGTCAGCCGTAGTGCATTTGTATTCTTTTCTACTAAAGACCAGAAAAACAAGTGAGTGGTGATCAGGAAATACCTCAATCACACACTGCAGACCAATACCAGGCCTGATATTATAATACATTTTATAAAACAATGAGATCAATTCCATTTCGAAAGCAAATTGTATGCGCAAAAATGTATGTCCGTTTTAGTATCTTTTGTCCCCAATGTTGTCGTACAGAACGTCAACTTTTTTTTTGTCTGTTTTGTTGAGACGACACACTACAAACGAAAGTTCCATCCTACTTATTGGTGATATGGCATACGATGCTTGTTTCAGTGTATGCAATAAGCGTTATACTTTGAGGTACAGTCATAGGACATAATTATTCGCCATTCTGTAACGTCGCCGTTTAAATCAATGTGTTTCCAGATTTTTTGGCAAAAATTATTGTCGCAAATCAATAGAAGATACAACCGTGAAAAAAGTACCGAATGAACGCAAATTGATTTACGCAATATACAATTTTATTGTAGCTTCTTGGTGTCTGCTGTTTTCGTATGGTAGTCATTTAAACACGACAGCAAATTTAAGTAATAGATAAAGGATACTTTTCCGAGGCTTTCTTGTTTAAACAGAAAGTCGAGGAAAAATCCTTTATTTAGCTTGTAGTAGGGCGCAGGCGCAAATAAACACGTGTTACTGACACTTGACGAAATTTACATTCGCTCCTCCCAGCATCCGGCCTAAGCTGTCAATTATTTACATTTACCTACTGGTTAATTTGTAGCTATTTAGGAATTTCCCGCCTACATCGCTGTTTAACTAAAATTGGAAGTTAGAGTACGGTTTTAAGCTCCTCCTTCCTCGTTATTCTAGGGTGTCTGATTTAAACATCAGCAAAGATCAAAGAAAAAAGCATCGGCCATACTACAAATGGTATTTTTTTGTTGAGGTTAACTTAGCGCCAATAGGAATCGTGATATTTTAAAATGTATGTTCACTTTAAACGGGACCGACTTGAGAACCAAAATTATAATTATTTTAATATTTTATTGTATATTGCTTTTTTATATTCGACTTCCATCCCCGTAAATTTGTGAAAAATTGCTCCCAATAACATTGCCATGGTAATTTCACAACAAATTCTGGAAATGCACTGTTTAAAATGCGACGGCACGAAGTGGCGAATATGTATGAAGGCAAATATCAATATCAATATTTGGGCTACTAGTCTGATGCCTCGACTACTCCGTGTGTGCTACAGGCTACAAGTCTGATGCGCTGACTTTTCCGTGTATGCTACATGTACATGTAACAATTGTATTGTATCAGCATTGCAAACGCTAGTCTGCTTAATCTGTGATGTACGTATGCTGTAAGATGAAGTCACAAGATATTGCCATGATCGCATTTTGGCACGAAATTTATTACATGTAACTCTGTATATTTAGACTCGACTTAAGGGCTATCGGTTTTATTCCATGCGCGTCATGTTTACGGTAGGTTAGAGCCACTTAAAAACTATGCCAGCTTATCACTTATCGCATTTGCCAACAGCAAAGACTCGGATGAGCCTGTACTAAAGCGCAGCCAGCGCCTGTTCTGCTATAATCTACAAAGTATGGATGAACATGTAGATCAAGACTCGAGCCAAACATTACACTTCTAGCCCAACTAGGTAGCTATACATCCACAAAATGCTTTGAGGCGTGACTGTTACGGTAAATGTATTGAATGAATCGAGGGTCATTACTTAGACATGGTAGAGGTCGTGTTTGAAGCATACATGTAGTTATGCATAAACTGATTTTAACGCATACAAGCCAAATCCCGAATTTATTTATAAACTGTGTAAGAATTTTTAATCTTTTGTACCAGGAGCATCCCATTTTTATCTATCATCTGATCTAGACTGTTATTGATATTCTTTAATAATTCCGAAGTTTAGAGTTGGATCCGTTTCGATGTGATCTGTGTTTAATTAATAGTTACTTCCGTATGTACATGGACGCAGGCTGATTGTAGTTACGGTTATACATGTAGCTGATACCCATACATGTATAAATATGCAACAAAACTATTTGGGTAGGTACATGTATTCCCAGCCAGTAGAATCTAATTGTATCTCGACATATTAGATGCCGATTCATAGTCTACACTGTTCACAGCTTCTGCGACTGTAATGTTAAAATTTTAACATGTGATCCTATCAAATATAAGTGAACAGCATTTGAATAAAGTTGGAGTTCGATGTCGTATAGGCTTAAATATTGTTGAAACGTTTTCTGTATATTTCAAGAAAAAAAAAAGTAAGTTGTGAGTACTCATCACGTGCCGGATCACAAAATGTTTTGGGTCCTTTCATTAATTTGCTAAGGGTAAAGCTGTCATTCACATTAGAAAGAGCCGCTTCCAATGAGTACCCACTGCAAACATTTTCTCTAAGAAATAAGAAAGAGCGCTTTGGGTATCCATTGGTCTACACCTGGTTCCAAGCAGTTTTTATTGCAAAGATATATTAGCAAGTGACAACTGAGGAAATATGAAGATAGGGAAGTGGTGGAGACTGGCACAACCACATGAATCTCTTTGATCCGATGTATCTAGCGAAAAGGACATAATTTAGTCACGTTGTGATATCCTACGCCAACAAAACATTTTTGCTTGATATATTTTGTGGGACCTTGTCCACACTTTCCTCTGCTTTTGTTTTAAGCTGCGCAGCATGTTGAGGTGTGTGCTGGCACATTGTCCTGTAAAAGGGTTTTTGTTTGTTTGATTTGATTCTTTACATCCACTCAACAATCTTTCAGTTATGCGGGATGGTTCTTCCTGGGTTTAACCAGTACTAAGCTAGGATACGAAGATTGTCCCAGAAAGTCGTAGAATTTTAATGTTACAAGAAAACTATACGGTGTAATGCAATCGAATTTTACTTGTGAATTCTTCCATTATTTCTGCATTATCATGCAAAATTTGGAGGAAAAATATTTGATAATGTAGTTCGTGCACTCATTTTACCAGCTATAGGTCTGGCCTACCGGCACACGCCATTTGAATTACTAAGGACGTCAGAAAGTTTACATTTATAACTAGCATGGTCATGTGCGCATTCATCTTCCAAAAATAAATATGTAATGCATCTTGCAGAAGTCTGTGCCATTTTCAAGTCTGATTTTAATATAATATTCACCTCAACCTGTCCTCTCAGCTAGGTAGCGCACCTTTTGTCTTCTGTCTTTGCTGACGACTGATTCGACTGCCGTGCCTTCGCCAGTATTTCTAAGTGGCGGTTTTCCCATACGCTCGTCTGCAGGTTTCTCCTCGCGAAATCTCGAAAATAATTTGTATACTAAAGTCTGTGATACATTCAGGTGGTATTCGTCTTGTTTCACTTTGCTTAAAGTATCGAGTGGTGTCATTCCGGAGTCATAACAAAACTGTATTACTGTCCGCTGCTCCGCCCTTACGTAAGACGTCACCATTATTTCACTGATCGAGCTCACCCCTACTTGTTTTGATCGTATGCTGTCAGTTCGTAAACTGTGCAATCGCTTTGAAATTTTGTGACAATACGTGCAATTTAATAACGTTTCCTCCAGTATGAATGATTAACGGGTATCATTTCCAGTTTCAATACAACCACTTATCAAAAATGAAATATACTATTTTATTTCTTTCACTTTTTGCGTGCGCCGGTGATGCGTACCTTACCGATATAGAATGACCATAAAAATGATTCCTTTTGATTTTGGTTGTCATTAATACACTAAAATTTGTTAAAAATAGATAGTTCAATATTTCTACAAAATATAAACATGCTCACGCGTCAACTTTTCTTGCTATTTGAAAAGTCTATGACTTTCTGGGACAACCCTCGTAAATGTGTCTTGCGCAAGGACCACAACGCAGTGACGTCGGTGAGGCTCGAACCCGCTACCCTTCGGTCTCGAGTCAAGCACTCTACCACTGAGCCACTGCGCTCCCCCTGTAAAAGGGGAAGGCTTTGAAGACAGAGCCTAGGGCGAGACTTCTTCGCGTAGTTTTACGAATTTTTCATAGCTAATCGTCAATAAAGTTTCCCAGTAACCATTTTACTACAGGGAATAGGTTCTTGAACTGTCTCACCTCGACTGTTAAAGAAGATTGAATACATGACCTTCTTCATACTTGTAGTACGTTTTGCAATGGATGGTCTTATATCTTTGGTTGCCCATATTTTGTTGCTACATTTTCTTGTGGGCTGGTAGAAGTTACCTATGTTTCATCGACTGTCCAAATATTAGAAAATGTCCTCTGATTAAATTGAGGAAATTTCTTAAGCATTTTTACGAGCAATCAAAACATGACCTCTCTTTTGGCCATACAAGAGTGAATTGGGATTTCACCTAGCAGCAATACCGATAACTTGTAATTTTTCCTCGAAATCTTGTCGATATGCACAAGCATCTAGCTACTTGACGAGTTGTCATACGTGCATCAATCTTCAACAGATCATTTTACTTGTCTGTTATCTTAGAAATAAAAACACTTACAGGCCTGCCTCTGCCAGGCGCACTGTCAACCTTCTCTATTCCAGACTTGAAGCGTTTAATCCACCTGGTAACAGTTGAATACAAGCAAGTACTATGCCCATAAGCGGAACAATTTCGTTGAATATAGCTCTAGCACTAATTTCAAGTTAATATCAAGTTTTTTTTATAGATCTTCTAATATCAGCACTGATCTCTTAAGCCATGATTTTATACAGTGTATACGAATGACCTCATTTCCAAAGTGTGTGGCACAAAAACTAATGCACCGATTGGGACAATACTGGTATCCATGGATAGCTAAAAGATTGAAGAATTACCTGTGTTAGACTTCATGGGGATTTCGTGCATAGCGTGGGAATAACGGTGGCGGTTGCAATAAAAAATGAACGCCCTTCGTATCTCGGTCAAATGGGAAGTATCGGTAAAGTCTGTTAGGGGAACAGCTAAAACATGTTTATTTGTCAATGGACAAGAGATCCCGACCTGTTACAAAGGTAACACCAGAAAATCAGCTCCAATGTGATCTGGCAGGTTTCTATATCCTCCCTTGTCATTATTCTTAAGCTTGATTTGAACATCTTTTCATATCCTTAAATTACCCGACTTTGGTCGTTTCAACACACATGTTACGCTTCCCTAGGGCTAAAATCACTCAAAAATCATAACTTCAAGCCCCTGTGTATATATATGGAAATCTCAATACATATATTAGAATCAAAAGAAAAAAGGTTTTAAAAGTTTTATAAACTTACATTATTTTACACAAAACAGGATTATAAACAAAATGCTTTTAACATATTTTCATGCAGACAATTGAAGTATAAATTAAAGCATCATATGGCATTACAGTGTATCCTTTTCCATTACCAAGTTAACTCATCCTCTGTAACTCAGATGTGACCAATTACATTACTCTCCATTCATGGTAATGTGCCACACCTGGGTTACAGAACCTAGGTGTGACCCATTACATTACTCTTCATTCAAATGAATGAAGAGTAATGTAATAGGTCACACCTGGGTTACCAAGAATGGTTTTTAGTAAAGTTTGTAAAAAGGTGATGCAAAATGCAATTTAAAAAAAGTTTTCTTTAACTGACCCAGTTCATGAGATTTTACAACTTATCCCATATGCCTGTTGTCACACTGGACAGGCAGCAATCGAAAACATTAATACTATTGATGAACGTAGATAAAAAATCGTTATAAACAGAGCTTTTGATTGCCATTTGTGGCAATCAAAAACACTGTTTCTAGTGATTTTTTTTCCAGGTTTGTCGATTGTTAATAGCATTTTCGATTGCCACCTATCCGGTGTGGCGTGAAAGCCAAGATAAGCCTACATTTTTTCCCAGTCTCATTAGAGCCTTCCCTGCTTACATTCACAAAGTAAGAAAATAAATGAAAGCTCACACCAGAATTAAGGTAGGTCCATCCTTAAAAAAATTGTTTGCTGTCACCCTACTCGTAATTTTCCAGATGAGTAGGTAGGTAGGTAAGTATTTTTTCCACTGATTTGTAAACAAAGACATTAAAATAATAGAGGAAAAAATTCTAAAATTAGAATTAAAAAAATTTATTTTGCTGAAACGGCCATAGTTTTTTAGGGGTAGGTGGTATTTTGAGTGAGGAGGTTGCGTGACAGCAAACAAACATTTTTTTAAGGATGGCTGTACATGCATGTTTAACCCTTTGTATTCTGATACCCTTTTAGGGATTTCCAGTATACAATGGGTTAAAGAATAAATGTATGCATAAACATTCTGATGACTTGTCCCATACATATAGATACATGTTCAATAAGAAAAGAATTGGGAACTTTGTATTTTAAGGGGGTTCAATCAAAATTTCTGTAAAATGATGTATTACTGTCCCTGAAGATTGTTTTTATCTTGGCAAACAGTGCAGACAATGATGAAATGCAACTTTATGTGGCATTTCATCTGGGTCATCTCTGTTTGCCAAAGTACCTGTTTACAGGTATCCAGAATGAATTTAAGGGTTAAATACCAAAATCTCATGAATTTGTTAAATTAACTCTTTGCCTGCCAGTGGCAAATTCTGTCGTCTGCAAACAGTTTGACCCAAGACCAGGCCTGACAGAATGACAGTCCTGATCTGGATCAAAACTGTTTGACACTCTGATAGTGATCCTGAAAGAATTTTTCTAATTTTCTATTTTGAAAAAAAAAATCAACAGCTGACAAAAAAATCATGAAATTACCCAGAATGCAAAGAGTTTAAGCCACAATGTCCATCCCAAATGACTTATCTTCTACCAAAATTCATCAAATTTTGACGGTTAAAAAGTGGAAAAACAATTTGGGCCAGTTCATGAGACTTTGGTACCTTTCACAAATGGGTGTGGGTAATTCTGCATGCTTTTTTGTCGTCTGCTGATTTTTTTCAAAATCAATTATTTTTTTTTTTAAAAATCAGGAATACCATCAGAGTGTTGCTTTGTTCAACCTAGTCTGGTTTCAAACTGTTTGCAAAGGTCAGCTGATGACACCAGTTGTTTTTATTATAAGCACAACCAAACCTAAATGGATTTCTGATTTTTTTTTACCATCAATACATTAATTCAATATGACCTTTTTGAAATTTAATGCTTTTTTGATTGTTTGCAGCGGCTAGGAAAATGGGTCATTTGGGATTGCCATATTCCCTATTGAACAGCAAATACATTTTAAGTCAAACACTATGAAAAGTCTATCTTTTCCACCATCATCTGAAACTGCCCATGGTTTATACAATCTTTACAAAATCACCATTTCCTTTTTACTCAAAGTACTGATAACTTGAATACCCTGGTCCACATGTGGCATAGATTAATGAGTCACAGTCACTTTATGTGACTCCAATCTTGAAGTAATCTTAGAATCACCTCACTGACAGACAATTCACAAAGACTTCATTGGCCAAATTTACAAGCAATTATAGATCTTTGAACATCTTATCCTCTTGCGAGCTTAGACAATTATATATACAAACACAGCATTATTATTAAGCTGTATATCTGTGAATATTCTCTTTTATTTCTCAAAATATGTAGTAGGTACTCAAAAGAACCCTATCATCACAGAGACGGTTCCTTTGAGTACCCATAACATACGATTGGTTCGAGCAATTAAAAAAAATAAAACTTTTAAACTTCTCTGGATCCAGGCCTCTAGATAAGAGTGCATAATTGAAAATTATTTTTCTTATTTCTCAACCAAAACATATGTTGTGGGAACTCAAAATAACTGTCTCAATGAGACGGTTCTTTTGAGCGCCCAAAACATATGTTATTACTAATGGATAAGAACATATTCACATTTTTACGCCCACAAGATCTATGATCTTTCTGAAATTTGTCTGAGTAATGAACGTCAATCCATCATTTTAGGTCAAACTGTAACATTTTCTTCTTTTCTCTTTCTTCTTTCTGTCTGACTTTCATCTTTTTTCTCTGTTTTTCTTCCTCATGTTTCGCCAGTTCAAGGAAGGCATATATTCCAGCTCCACTAATTACAAACCTTTAAATAAAGAAAGATAACTCATCATAGTAACACTTTGCATGCTGGGTAATTTTTCAAGCTTTTTTGTCGTCTCTGATTTTTCAGATCAACTTTTTCGAAAAATTCTTTCAGGAGCACATAGATCAGAGTGCTAAACTTTTTCATGTTTTTTATCGTCTGCTGCTTTTTTTCAAAATCTTTGGAAAAATTCTCTCAGGAGTACAAACAGTTTGGATCCAGATCAGTCCCGACATTTTGTTGTTGAAGGTTGTTAGTCGTCTGCTGATTTTTTCAAAATCAACCTTTTCGAAAAATTCTTTCAGGAGTACAATCAGTGTCAAGACAGTTCAGATCCAGATCAGGCCCAACACCTTGTCGGGCCTGATCTGGGTCCAAACTGTTTCAAAAGATTATTAGCAGATGACACTAGTAAGCAAAGAGTCAGTTAATACATTAGCTCTTCGTTTGCATGCTTGGTAATTCTGCATCTTATAATGAAAGCAGCAAAAAGAATAAATTTATTGAAGTTTAGCTGAAAAATTTCTCTAGCCCTGGCTGGGAGTTGAACTCGTGATGTACCGGTACAACTATATATAGTCATCTACAAGACCAATGCTCTAACATAAGTCATAAAAATGTAATAAGCTGATGAGCTCAAGTCAAAAGTAATAAACTGAAAGCTACAAATGTAAGCAAAATCTACTATGCATAGACAATTAATGGTCTTGTGAACCTTCAATAAACTTTTTTGTTATCTCCTGTTGATTGAAAAGCCAGCAATGAGAGAAACAGAATGTGGAATGACTGGCCATTATAATCCTCTTTTGTTGTTGGTGGATCTTTTTTTAATAGACTAGTACAAATAAGGATGAAACTAACGACTATCGACTAATGACTAAAAACCAAACTCACTGTGTATAATAGTGTACACTGTGTAACATTGTACTAAAGCGGAAAATGAATCTAAACACAAAAAAGCGACAGCTACGTGCTACAACCTTTATAGTGTAGTGGCTAGCAAACTGGACTCGTAGGCTTGTGGTAACGGGTTTGAGCCTCATGACGGACAATATTTGGACCGCTTATATACATACTGATAGGGATTTAAACGAACAGCTATTGTTAAAGGATAGTGTTCTCTATCCACTTTTACTGTCATGCCAGCCAAGTGTGACAGTGACGTCATGTTTTGTTACATACTGATAGGGATTTAAACGAACAGCTATTATTAAAGGATAGTGTTCTCTATCCACTTTTACTGTCATGCCAGCCTAGTGTGACAGTGACGTCTTGTTTTGTTTACAAATTAACAGGGACTAATAACCGATGGATCACTTGTGTATTAATCCTATCCTCAGGGTAGGATTAATGCACATGTGATCTATCGATTCTCGTTAGCTCAAGTGGAGTGTACAAATTAATGCTGAACTTAACAATTGAAAACAAAATATTACGTCACTGTCACTCTTGGTTGGCACGACAGTAGTTCGAGCGACTGCATGATTGACCAACTGTTTTAAAATGACAGATTAATTCTATCGATATTAGTTCGATCGTCATTCAACTAAAAGAGGATGGATAGGCACCCTAAGTTTACCTCCCAAATGAGAGCTGGCGTCTTAACTTTCATAAGTACTGTCGGGTAATGTAAAACGTGTTGCACAGAGTATCTGCCTTCTTTTCTGGAGGAAAATCTGCCTTTCCAAAACCGTTTGTCCGTTCCTGATAGACCAACTAGTACTAACGATGTAACACGGGGTGCAACGTTTGTGTGCTAGGAGTCAACTGTTTTCGTTTTATTAAAATTAAATCTGTTTTGATAGGTCTTGTTATAGATTTACTAGTGAACGATTTGTAGATTATTTGGTCTTTGTTACATAGGTAAAAAGAATACAAATGTATCGATGTATGTCTGAACTTTGAGACGCCCAGAAAACTGCATATTGAAGTTTTCAGAGCACCACACATATTCGGTCGAGATTTCAGGATACTAGTAATGTAAAATAGCAGTCTCCACATCGTGCATTAGGTCAATATATATGACAACATCTACTCATTCAAATTTGATATGAAAAAAAGCAAAACGGTGGACCTATAAATCACAATATGCTGCACCCCGTGATAAGCAACATGATCAGTCTATCGGAGCCTTTAATTACAGACAAATATCCAGGTTCATTGGTTTGTTTCTATGAATGGAAAACATCGACTTCCTGAAGAACTCGGCTAAATCGAAATAGGATAGAGGTTATATTTTCGGAAAAAAATGCATTCTTTCACTGACGATCGATTTTGTCTTAGCAAACAGTGTAGACTCTGATCAAATGCCCATCTGGGTCTGCACTGTTTGCCAAAATACGGATTTAGGAGCCAATAGTAGATAAAGGGATATTAATATCTGCGAAATATTTGGTCGTTTTATTAACACTTCCTACGCTCAAACCAAATAAGTGAGTGAAGAGCTATCCTACAAAAGGAAACGTGAGAGCAAGGTGTGTCCGAAATGTCATGTGTGTGGTCAAAAAAAAGTGAGTATGACCAGGAAATGATGCAATCATAGACCACAAGCTAACCCTCGCCACCGTGAATTAAAACACAGACCACTGACAGCTACATGCCAACCGTGAGACTGAATTTTTATGAAATGTTTAGGGTAATCTCTCCAGATGTAAATGGCCTCACACCGGCTGGTGTGCGTGCCTGCGTGCGTGTGTGTGTGTGTAAATTTCCATCAACAGCTTAGGTCAAATGGAGCCAGTGTCATGGCTTAAAGCCGCATCTGACAAACTGAAGAAGCCAGATAACCGTAGTCGAAAGGAAGTCTATAAACGATATTTTGATAACTCTCAACGACTGCTTAGGTCAGTCTTAATCCCAACCCCCTCCCCTTCCCCTACCAACAAACACACGCACTCACGTGTTTGTTTGCATCTCCATACCCAGCATGTCAACGAAAAGCATTTACAACTACATCACTTCGCCTGGCATATAAAAAATAGTATCGGCGTTTGTGTTGGTGCGTGCACTGGGTTTCCTTCGATTAAACTTGACTTGTCCAATGGATACCAGGGCTAATGTATACAAGGCACTGTTTTGGCCCAGGTTTCGGGTGTGCAAGGACTGTTTTGACTCCCTGTCTGACAGACGCAGTGATGAAAGGTGTGAAGGTGCGGGGAAGACTGCATGTGAGCTCTTGTACAGCCAGAGTCGTATTGGTGTAGTGGGATCTCAGCTGTTCAGAGCTGCAGTGAATACAGAAACGGGCTTCTCTAACCTTATTTCTATTGCCTTTAAAACAGCCTGGCAATCATTTATCAAAGAGGGTGCATGTCAGGGCTAGTGGGGTTCCCGTCCATATGGGTGTCGCCGCCCGAGTGCTTATATGGACGGGTTCAGCTTGATTTGGGGTTATGGCTGAAGATGTTATTGCGGAGACGTTTGTAGGTTAGAGCTCGAATACACTACCCTCTGGGTTTTGGCCGAGTCAGGTGGTATATACTTACTAGGGACTTCTCATAAGTTGAATAGTTTTAACTGCAGATCGCCGATATAACCAAGAGTTGTATCTGAATGGCCACGTATTCGAGACTCAACAGGGCCAATGTGTTGTGTCCTTTAGGAAGACACTTTATATGTTCTGCTTAGAACTGGTTTAACCCAAAAATTTATGAAACGTCCCGATATGACTGAAAGATTGTTGACTGATGAGTAAACCATCAGTGCAGACAAAAAACATTTCGACATTATTTGAACACAGTCATTTTAAACGCCCAATAATGCCTAGCACCCATACATTGTATAAAGGAATTTGACAAACAGTGCAGATCCAACATAGACACAAGGCAGATGGTGAATGAAATAATGTCTGATAAGGTCTACGCTGTTTGCTTAAATGATACAACAATTTCTGTAAAGTGATAAAGCAAATTTAAAGACCCTATACGGTAAATGTTCTAAAATTTCGAACACTCTAAAATTACGAACACCTAAAATTATCGCCGAAAATAATTTTTAAAACATCCTAAAAAATCGAACACTGCCCTTTTTCAGAAAAGTGAATTTCTAAAATTACGAACACACGTTATTTTCGATGGAAAATTGATGTCCGTTTATCTGTTTGTCCCATCTGTGTTCGGTATACTTCTACCGTACAGCACGTGAGCGGTAGCGACATTTGGAAGGTTCCATTCTACTTATCTGGCACGTGACGTTCTATTTCGCATGCAAGCGCGCGACGTTATACATTATTCAAGGTCACCAGCATTGACGAACTTGATGCACTGACAAGTTCCTGCAACGATTCCGAAACTGCTTTGACTAACCCTATTCACCCAAATGGCTGAGATCATTATTTATTACTGACCAAACATTGACCACCAGGCCGCGATTCAGCCCGGGGATTCAGCTAATTATACGTGAATTATGCATGTTGACACACGCGGAAGCAATTCTCAATAGTGTGCTAGGTGACACGTACTCGTTTTTTTCTCTAAAATACCAGCCCCGAAGAGAGAGAGAGAGAGAGAGAGGCGATCACTTAGGAGAGAGAGAATGAAATAAGTTGAAGTATAGTGATTTGCAACACAAGGGGTCATTCGGTTTCGTGCAAAATGCAGAGAAAATCGTGCAAGTCGCTTGTTTTTTTTTTCTCACTGAGACATCCAATGCGGAAAATAAAGCCACCGTATATTTTGCCTGCAAGTTCTCGCACGTGGTCATCATCTCATTTTTATTCACTGTACATTAAATTATGTGTGATTCTCAGGTGATCCGACTGACACCCCCTCCCCTCCCCTCCCTTTGAAGCATTTTAAAGGATTTCCCAGTTCGGTAATATGCCCAAGCCGCGTGCGACACGGAGGGCACTTCTATCATTCTATGCGTGTGCCATTTTCTTGAGCACAACTCGGACCCGAGCATGAAATCAACTTGCGCGGAGCCCCATATGAGCTGGTAAAGACCCTGCTGGTACTTATGACAGATGTGATCGGCGAAGGCTCATGAGAGCATGTGTGTTTGCACCATCTCGTCAGGGTCTCGCTCACTAACAAAGTTTAAAGTGGATGAAGACTCTAGCCAAATAAAAATTCTAGACATCTACGTACGTTGTCTTTAAACTACTTGTCGGCGGTTTTATTCCTATCAATCAAAAACATCAAATTCCTCAAAATGGAACATTTTAACAAACTGTTAAATAGCCGATCGCGGCGTGTCTGTTTGTCCTCACGAAACTGCACATGGAAGGTCCTACGAGTTCATTACCGGTATAATGTACGCACAGACGCACATACATTACCAAGAAATAAATTGATTGTAGATTATTGTACCTGTCGCAAAGCTCAGACGAGCCTGCGCGTCCGCGGAAAATCGCCAGCGCCTTAACTGCCCACATACACATAGAAGGAATGTAGATGAAGGTGCATGCCTTAATTTTGGGTAATATAGCCCCACTAAGCGGCTGTGAATTTAAAAACAGTAAAGCCCTTGAGATGGAATTCGCTTTATTTACCACACGTCTGTAGACTTAGTTACACGCGAAGATCAGCCTGCGCACCGCACAGTCTCATCAGCACCTGTTTCTAGAACAAAACATTAAACATTTTGTCGGGCCAGATCTGGACCCAAACTTTCTGCTACTTAAGTTTGTCACAGCCTCGGGGGGGGGGGGGGGGGGGGTGCCTCCCAGGCCCCATCCTGCGTCCGGCACTGCTAATAGTATCAGCCGCAGACAAAGGGACAGGGAAATGGTTCGCGGACATGTTTGAGATCAAAGAAGCCGACTATCAGACCACGTGTTGTTGTTGTTTTATGACTCGGGTAGCACGCGGCGGCTTAGGCGCACGAAAGCGGACTTAGCACACAAAACATAATTGCCTAGATGTGTCTCCTTTTCATGGGTTTGCATGAAAACAAAAAACAATTTCAATGAACTCGAGCATGAAACGGCGTACTGCAAGCATGAAAAACTAGATTTGTGGTACTTGTCTGACTTTTTCCTTTTCTTTGAGATATGAATGTACCCAGCGTATCGTACGCATCGGCTCATAAATAACTGTTATATTATTTCGAGGCATCGGGCGCAAAGTCGGACGTTCGCTTACATGATAAATTCTGCCCCTGATTTGGTTTGGCAAGACGTCGGAGATCTGCATCCAAACTATTTGCAAACTTTGAAAGCAGGTGGTAGAGAGAGAGAGAGAGAGACTAGCGCTTGCATACGAATCTCTTGTTATCTCGAAAAATTTCATGTATCGGTGCTGAAAATGATACTTGGAGATGCCTCTCGTGCGCATCGGCTTTTGCACGACAAAGTCGGATATTCGACAGTATTGATGCTTTGCATGCTTTCTATCGCATGTCCAAATGTTAAAATTGATGAAACATTATTTCCTGAATTCCATTCGGATCTGATCTGGATCCGAACTCTGACAACTTTTTTTTCCTTCTTTTTTAAGGGAGAGAGAATCCAAATATCATTAAAAGCGGGCCATCATCGGCCGGCCAGCGAAGCGCCTTTAAATGGCGTTTCGCTGGCGTGCCGATGAATGCCCAACGTTGAATGCTGGCTTGGTAGTTTTGAGAATTTCAGGGGATCCGGTTCAGTATTGCTAAGAAAATCCATATTTTTGTGATTTTCCAGGGGGGGGGTCCGGACCCCCTGTCCCCCCTCTGGATCCGCGCATGGGAACGGACAATGTATACACTTATTGAGATATACTGAAAAACCATTTTATCGTGCGCATCGGCTTTTGTACGACACTTTGCGTACTTTCTATCGCATCAGGCACAAATTTTTAAATTGACGAAACATTCTTTCCTGAATTCCATCGGGTCTGATCTGGATCCAAACCGTTTTTGCACATTTAAATAGAGAGAGAAAGAGAGAGAGACTGGTATATGCACATCCTTTCGGGAAAATCAGAGTACATCGACAGATCGACAAGGAGAGAGAGAGAGAGAGAGAGAGAGATGTGTGTTCTTTTTGAATTTCGTCGAGAACTCGTCTACGTATTTCAAAGTTTCATGTATATCTTAGCTAAAAAACTTGATCGACGAGATGTCCTTGAGTGACTGTACGAGGGCTGTTCAAATATGAATGCAAGTAGCTTCATAACTTTCGTCACATATATGCTACGACAAAATGGTATACGTTTCCATAAAGGATTATATGTCACCTTTAAACTGGTACCAGACCTCAAGAAAAATGCCGCGTTCTTATCGAGTTATCGACGTTTGAATGAGGGTCACTTAAGTATACTAACAAACTTAATGCTTCAAACATACCAGTGATATAAACGAGCGTATAATTCTTCCATAAATCGGTGAAATTTCTTGAAATTTTAAAGGAAGTATCCCCATATACTTATATATGATTCTGTGAAAGTCATGTCGAACTTTAACGGACATCTGCTTTTCCAAGCTGACCGTTTGTCGTGTTCCAGGAGGCACCAATTTCACATTACCTGTATTAATTTTATCTCTAAGCGGACGACGGAGTAACCATAGCTACGGGCGTTTTATCCACTAGACTGGTTTTCACAGTTTATTGAAATTATTTAGACTACATTAGAATAGTATGCCAATTAAGGGTTTCTGTTCGTTTGGATGGAATACTGACCAGAATGTGCTTCAGCGGCGTATGCTGAACTTTAAAATGAAACAAACGTCAATTTTATTAATGTAATTTTAATACATTTAATAATAAATTTGATTAACGTCGTAAGAAAAAAAATCTTTTTCTTGCATGCTATTAACCCTTAGTGCTCCGATCGCAACAACAGTCGTCTGCTTTTTCGTCTGCTGAAATGTTTAAGAACCTTTTTGGCAAACAGTGTGGACCCAGATCAGAATGCGTCTGTTCTGGGTCCACGCTGTTTGCTTCTATACTTAATTCGTCAGTAATTTTAGGCAATTATTCGCAGCAGACGACTTCAGCAGACGACATTTTCAAATGCATTTTAAGGGTTAACAGACGCGTAGATAAGTTTACACCACGAGTGCAGTCTGATCATCGATCAGGATATTCAATTTAATTAAGTTTTAGATGAACCTTGTGTGCGTGAACAGTGAAGAAAAATAAAATATCTACAATAGACCATGATTAAACGCTGCATTCTGTGGCCTCTTATCCGGGTCTGGATATCTGGTGGTATTACTGAAAGTTTGCTTCTTAAACATTTATTTTTAGATAGAAATCAGTATGTGCATGTCATTCACCATCTTGTATTAATTAACGCTGGTCAACAGCTTACAATCGACTGCATCGGCTGATCTCAGACCACGCAGGGCGTACATTATGACACGTTTCAGCGACCTGATTTAACATGTACCATACCATGATAAAGGACCCTTACCACCAATGCTTATGACAGTCTTACATAAGATAAGTATATTTATTTGGATGTCGTCTGCTTATTTCGTATGTACTCAAATGACTGCTCCTTAGGGAGTTGTCTGATCAGGACCCACACTGTATGCAATATGGGCCACCGGACTAACTTATCAAGGGTAAGCCCACACCAGACCGCACCTAATGAGGCAATCTGATCTTGGTCCCTAATATCCTCAATAAAGGACACCAGACTTATTTTATCATAAAAGCAAACAAAATGAACCCGGATCAGACTGCTCCTTGTTCGCAATATAATCAACTAGCGTAAAAAGTGCAACGCCAATTTTACAGATGCGACGCGTCAAATAAAGCGATTCCTTTGATAACGCGCATTTGTAGCGCAACTAAAGATTTCGTTCATTTTGAGGCAAACGCAGACTATGAAAAACAGTGAAGACCCAGAGGAAATACTACACAAGCGGCATTTCATCAGGATCAACACTGTATTCTACGACAAACTCGATCTTCAGAGTAAGAAATATAATATTTTTATGACATCCCTCAATATATGAAATGGACCGTCCGGACTGATTCAAACTTTATGGACCATTCAATTGATCTTAAAAGGTTAAAATCCAACGTTCACATGCTTTATTTATGCTTGTACAAGCTGGTACTGATCGCGCACGCGAAAATGCCCCTCATAAACGCCCATGTTAACGTAAGTGACGTATTCAACGAAGTACTTTGACAGTGAAAACCCAGATGAAATGCCGCATAAGCGGCATTTTATCAGAGTCTGCTCTGTTTTCTATGACAATATCGATCATCAGAGAAAGAGGTATATTATAAACTGTAATCCCTCAAGAAATTCAATGGGCCATCCCGACTTTACTGTATGGAATATTGAATCATTTTTAGTAGTTTAAAGCGGTTAAAGATCCAACGTCTACAGGTTTAGTTAATATTTGTAGATATATGTTGTTGCGCTGGCAAATGCCCCCGAAATATAAAATGCTCATGTTGGAACTTATCGCACATGCGTTGATGCCCCTGATGAACACCCATGCTAGCGTAGCCAAAGCCAGATATTCAATGCAAAGCTGTAAAAAAACCCAGATTAAACACTCCAGTGAAAACCGTGTAGATCCAAATCAATCAAACTCATTAAGCTAAAATATTTTAATACATGTACCATACGAGAGCATTAGCCTGCACACGCAGCATTGGCATTATTTTAAAATAATTAGATTTTTATTTAATTATACTTTTTTCAAAAATATATATTCAGATACGCCATCTGTTTGGATTCATTTAAATTTCCGTATTTTGTCGCGCCTGATCTGGGTCCATTTGTTTAGGAAAAATAATCACCAGAAGACACACGCATGCAATAAAAATCCCCTCACGCAGTCACACTGTATGGGGTCCTCTGTTAATCTTTGTTTATTGGTAATACACAATGTATGCCGTACTTTCATAATTTATAAGAAATAGAAATACAGGTAATTACCGATTTTAGCCGTATGGATTTTCCCACTCTTATCAGTTATACCAGTCCATTTTTGAACCAAGGGTTGCATGGTGGTATATATATATTTTTTCATTCAGATTTTAATAGAACATTTTATAAGAAACCACGGAGACCCTGATCAGAGGCCAAGTTCTGTCGCGTCTGATCTGGGTCTGCAATGTTTGTTTTTTTCTATGTCCCTCAACAAGAACAAGTAATGCATACCATCGGTTCCTTTTTAAATAGGCATTTGAAACAATATTTCAAAATCTTTTTCGCCTTTCATTTCAGAAATACCAACACAGTGTCAAAATTTCTCACTCAAACAGTATGAATCCAGTTCGACGCTTTTTCGGGCCTGATCTGGATCCAAACTATTTGTACCAAAATTATCGTCACTAGCAAGTGAAGAATCATAACCAATTTAGGTCAATAGAATTTCCCACTCTTGGCATTAGGGCAAGTCCATTTTGTATTAAGTTGTGTGGTATTTTTCATTTTTATTTAAATTTTAATAGAATATTCTTTATGCAAACAGTGCATACCCTGATCAAATGCAACTTTATAGATTAAATAAATAAATAAATCAGGACTTAAGCATTTAAGAGTGCGTACCAAAAATTAATTTTCTTATTTCTCAACCAGAACATATGTTGTGGGTACTCAAAAGAACCGTCTCACTGAGACTGTTCTTTTGAGCACCCAAAGCATATGTTAAAACTGATTGGTAAGATAATATTTACAATTTTACGCTATTTTTTTTGTTTATTTAAACCTATGTAAATAAATAAATAAATAAATAAATAAGCTTAACTTTCAAAAAGCTAAGATATAGACACGCGATTACTATAGTGTATGTGTGGTCAATACCTGTTGTTACCTTGGATACAGTTGCTAAAAATAGATTATACCTCCGTAATCGGTGGGAAGCTTGTGAAAAAGAAGTAGGGGTTGTACCAGGAAAAATTCAAAAGGCTACATCAAATTTTATTTTAATTGTATGAAAAATATACCAATTTGTTCGCAATTGATCTGAGCATAGTGTCCCGTTTGCACAGAGAAAATACATTGAATACTTTAATAACTATGACAGAATATCTACCAATGAGCAGATCTGAAAAAGCCTGTTTTACTATATAATTTAATCATTCTTAGGGTTCTATCAAAAACCATCAAAAAGGACGAAGAGTTTGCAGAGGGAAATTCATAAAAATTATATCAGAATAATCGTGAGATATTTAGGTAAAACATTTGTTTGCACAGGAATTCTACTTTAATAATTTCAAAAGATATAGTATAAAAACTAACACCTTCCATTATAATTCCCTATTACCGCTTCAACGCATCGCAGATACCTGGATGTCCGTTAAAGTCCCGTATGTGTGAAAATCCGACATGTTTCTGTTAAATTACATCGAATCGTTTTCACAAAGTCTCCTTATGTTTGCAAATAAATGGTAAACAAAACACCACCTTTCAGTTTTCAGTCAAACTTTTTTCTAACAAAATGCACGAAGCAACAGTTAAACTAGTTTTAACTCAAATACAATATGTTGATCGCTCATACTGAGTTGTTGCTACAAATCATTGAAGGATAGTAGGTAATTTTTAAACGCTGAAAAGTATTTTTATTAAGTCAAAACTGCCTTAAGTGAAGGGGTTAAAGAACCTATACTTAATTTTGTTGCCATAACAATACGGCTTTAATCTAAATTTGAACGTTACCTTTAAGTCTTACTAAAATAGGCAATTATTTATAATAAAATTACTCACTTGCTCTTGAAGACAAGACAGATTGAACATATTTTAATTAATGTAAACACGTCATTATGAAGCAGACAAAATGCTTGAAAAATGATATACAGTGTGATAACTCTGTAAATAGAAAACGGAACGTTTTGAAAACTTCCTGATGAAATATTAAGCATGTTTTAAGCAAAACGCAAAGAAAAAGACACAGCGATGTTCATAATTGCATCACCAGTAGATAACTCAAAATGACGTTTATCATAAAATTAATGACGTCACAAACGTGCCTGTTTACTATAGATTGAAACAGGTTTATATCTTTTTTTCCTGCAAGCAACTTTCTCAATGTATGTTAAACTTGCATCTAAAATTTGGTACCATTTTGTCTCAAACTTACAAAGATATGACACTATATCCGCACATGTACCGAAACGTGCATGGTAATTTGCTTCAGAAAACGTCAGTATACAGGAACGGCCTTTATATAAGCGTCTGTAACTCGAGAAATAGAGTGAGCTTTTCTTTATGTTTGGCGCCATTTTTAAGACGACAAATAGTTCTTTCCAGAAAGGTATGATATTTTGTCGTAGTATATATGTGAAGAAGGTTATGAAGCTACTTGCATTCATATTTGAACAGCCCTCGTATTACATTATAAACGGCATTTGCGCAAATGGAGAGCAAGCGAAAGCATTTTGGTTTTCTGAAGGAAGAACGAAAGTGTAGCGATTCATCGGTAGTCCGAGGTTAAACAAGTGGACTTTTACGACTTGTTAGTAAATTGAGTGACATAACATGCACGTGCCTGGCTCCCGACTTGGCAATTACCGCACGCGCTGGACATTTTACTGTCTCAGTCCGCAAGAATTTAGCGGCGGTTGAAAAGAAAAATGAGTACCGTACAGCAGATAGCGCAGAATCATATCGCCGTGTTTTCAACACGTTTCTATCACATTTTTACATGCATATATACCGATTTTGCTCATGATAAAGACCACATTCTAAAATTACGAACACTAGCACTTTTTCTGAAACGTAATTTCTAAAATTACGAACAGCGGGAAAAATAATTATTTTTTAGTGTTCATAATTTTAGAACATTTACCGTAATTACAGATCGACCAGTCAGTTTAAATGGATTGAAGACTCCAGTAGGCATAAATGGATTAACCGATCTACACTGTTCCATACTTAATCAATATTGAGTGCCTACTATTTCGTTGCTCTAATTGAGACAGCGGAGGGGAAAGGATGACCATAGAAACTATTTTTAGAACGCATTTCTACCAAAACGGGATCTCTGAATTGGCAGCCAAGAACATTGAAAATTGCACCAGCGGTCCCACCAGTGTGTGGTGAAAAACAGGTCTTTTCAACATCCCAAAGTGTTTCTAAAACTACATAATGTTATTATGTGATATCATATAAAACATTATTTTGGGACTACATGTACATTGGCACATTCTACAGTCCCAGTGAAAGAACAAATAAAAAAGCCACTTAAGCGTTAGACTGGGGTTTCGAAAGGCTAATGCCAGTTCGTGACTCACTGCCAGCGCAGTCACTTTTACACACGTTATCCACTGCTTACTACTGGTTCAACCTATGAAAAGAGGAAATCGTTCCGACATTACTGAAAATTTGTTGACGCGGACGTAAAGCTCCAAAAACAAACAAACAAAAACTTGAAAAAAAAAAATATGTTAGGTAGGAATCGAACCAGCGACCACACGTATATGAGTCAGCTGTTCTAACCACTAGACCACAGAGTCTGCTGTAGTGTATATCTCTTATTTCGTTTTCTTATTTTGAACATGTTTGTAACTTTAGACGAGTACAACTATCCATAACAGTGAACATACGTCATTGTATGTGCATGAATAATTTTCTAAGCGAGGCGGATCTAGCTTCCATTAATATTTGTTTCAATCAAAATTACAAATAAACATGAAAATTATTCAAGAAATACACTGGAACTAATGATACTGAGGTTTAGGCTTTTATTTACACGAGCAGAAGCTGACAATGTAGCAAATTTGTTGTGTTTTAAAATGTTGTTAAGTATAAGTTGAACCCGCCACCATTCCTTAGTCATAAACTTTAGTCTTAGTCGTTAGTCAATCCTTATTTGTACTAGTCCACTTAAAAACAATTCTGGACTAGAGCAAATTCCATGGAACACCATCACAAATTATGATTACCCCAGCAAAGTTTTGTTGTTGCTCCCATTAAAGTTTATGTTAGGTGAGTCTCTTTGTGTCCTTTCTAGTTTAGTTTTCAGATTGCTTATACTGTATTGACTGTCTGTTTTGAGTTGATCTCTTCCTTAAGGCGCCATGGGTTGTCTGCTGTGGTCTGTGATTGTGGCATTTCCTGGTCATAGTCACATGTTTTTGATATCGTATGAAAAGGTCAGTAGTAAAATATCCTGGTCATATTCTGACCAGCTGATCAGGCCGAAACGATCTGGTGTCGAATGGGATTTTACCATATTCGAACGTATGATTGCGTCCAAATTTATTCGATAATAAAAGCTTCAGATCGTTATGGCAGCTTTAAACTTACCATGATGCTATTGTTTTACCAAAGAGGCCTACACCTTTCCCTTTCATTTTCTAACGACCAAAATCTAAAAACATGGAAAGGTCGTGTCAAATGAGCAAACAAACATCGTACAGACGCTTAGATTACCCAGGGTTTGCGTATTATTTTCGGATTTAGCGTCTGGGTAACATCGTCGTTTGCGTTTTCTAACTTCAAATGAAGAGCTTTTTTGACATTTCGCACGTTCCTGTAAAATTGTCAAAAAAATAAACACAAGAGATGTCTCAACAGCAAGAAGACGAAATGGAAAGTGGATACGATGACGTTATTCAAGAAGACGATATTGTGCAAGTTATTGAGCTGGATGACAATGGAGGTTAGCTTCAAAAATGGAATTTTTCAACAAAACAAGTTTTAGCTTTTGTAAAATGTAAAGTCTCTACTACTACTACATCCAGGGCTCGAAATTCTTTTTTGGACCTACTCGTCCTGTGGGGCAAGTGGTCCAAATTTTTTCTTCGTCCTTACTCCAGTTGAACTCGTCCTTAAGTCTGGTATTTTAAAAGAGACAAAACACATAATTCAGTAGCTTATTTACAATTAGTTTTAGGTGACATGTGACATCAACTGACTAGTAATATATGTCAAAACAAATAAAACTGTGGTTTACACTATTCCCTTTCAGCCATCAGACTATTCAGTCATCTGCATCAGACTGAGGTGCAGCAGCCTTTGGACCCCTCGGACCAGTACATATGTGCCCCATAATGTGTCTAGTCCCTTTACCACTGTTTAACCAGTTTATAATGCTTTCTGTGGGATTGTATTCCATAGATCAGGACCATCAACCTTTTTTCTAACAAGATTAGACAAAGCTTCCTGTTTCATGCCTGTTCTTGCAGTGGTTTTAATATTGTTAACTGAGCTAAAACCTCTCTCACATTCAGCAGTTGTTGTTATCCTTAGGCTTGTGACAGGGTGTCTTTTTAATCAGTTGGTTTATTGCATGGCTATTTTAACCAACAAAACAAGTGAAGATATTTACTGTTATTTATTATATAATACCTATTCCATGTAATAATATGGTAAATTCCATTGAAAACGCCAATATCAGGGGATCCTGTGGTAGCCTGTGGTATCCTGTGGTAATCAGACTGACCCCCGTTTTCGTATAAAGAGATAAAACGTCGGCTTTATACTTTCAAAACCCTTAGGCCGAATTGATTTTCCAATGCTGACTAGTGTAAACATCCGGTCACATTTTAGTGACATTTTAAACCTTTCATTCTTCACTGTGTTTGCGTTGCTTTTGCAGGCTGTAAAACATGCTAGTTAGTTCTTTTTTTCCCTCAAAAATAATTACAAAACCAAAAAAATCTACTCGTCCTGTCGGGCTAGCAAATGGCAATTTCCACTCGCCCTTACCGAACTTCCACTCGTAAATACGGGCGGACGTGTACAATTTTCGAGCCCTGTACATCTATCTACATCATTTATGGTATACGCTGATGTCATACTTGACTGCTATAAACACCTAGGATTCTATTTTTGACAATATATGGAATAGACCTAGGTCTAAGATTATTCCGTATTAGGGCAAGTTTAAAAAAAATGTGACCAAAGTGTGACATTGGGGTTAAAAAATAAACATTATGTCAGAGCTTTCTTTTTTGTACCATAAGTTTCCTTATATCCTGAATTTTGACAAATTTTAAGTTTTTTGTAAATAGTATTTATGGTTTTCTTTTATCAACCTCTTGATTAAGATTATTAAGAGATTTTTTTACCCAAATTTATCTTTTCTATTCAAGGTCATAAAAGCATCAAGTAAATGATTAAGTCCTAAAATTTGACCTAATATGATGAAATGGATATTATAAACCATATTTGGCATCAAAACTGCCGTGTTTTAAACATGTTTGTGAAATTAATGATACTTTTTATAAAACTTGGCAAGGATTTTCCAGCACCTAGAGCTTAAAGTTATTAAATCTTTGATATTAAAGCCCAAATTAAAAGAACACTCATTGATTTGCAGACCTTAGGATCAATAGAAGAAGAAAACATTAGCCTTTTTGGGTCTGGATGTCTAGCATTCTAATGCTAGACATTATAAAAACACTGTGTTATGAAAGAAAATGTTACACTCCTGACATTAATTGCTATTTATTTATTTCAAAGATAAAATATCATTTCTTCTGTTACCAAGCAACTGCTTAAAATGATCTCATATGATTTGGGGGTTTTCATATGACAACCAAATGACATACAGGTTGTGGTTACCACATCTAAAGTCATTTTAATGGTTGGGTTAGAAAATATTTACCAGACAAAGAATTCACCCATTATTCATCAGCTATTATGAGAAAATAAGGTGACAACAGCATGATTTAAATGCTGTAAAATGTTGTTTATGAACTGCTTTAAAAGACCAAAAGAACAATAAACTTCAGAAAAAAGCAGTCTGAAGTAACACAAGTATAAAACTATCTGAATTGTTACAACCCTGACCGTTACAAGTATGTTGATATAGACAGTCTATACTTCAAAGGTACTATATATTTCTGAAATATCAGGCTCATTTTGGTAACAAACAGTTTGATGGTATACTATTTTTCACAGCATTATAGAGTGCTTTTGATGAAAGTTGATAACTTAACTGCTGTTTATCTTGAAATACTCAAGATCACCAGCACTAAAAAGCTTGTCTTGATAGAATATTCATCACAATGTAGAGCCTCCCTACTACTTAGAACATTGTGTACACTTTTAGTTTAAAATATTAAATTAAAAAAAATACTGCTAAAGGATTTTAACAAACAAAAACAGACTTCGAACTATCAAATGAACAAAATTGAAAGTTGTTACACTCCTGACATGAAAAGACAGAAGTATTTATCTTGATCCATGAACTTTCTTATCACTTTACATGACAGTCAGTCTCATATGATGATATTTTCTATTTTGTCGTCTTAATTAGATTAGTTTTTACCTTTTCCCTATATATTTCTTAACTCTTTCTGAAGCTGATTCTTGGTTCCTTGGTCTTGAGCCGAGAAAATCCCCTACCCCCTTAAGTTTTCTCATTGATTTCCTGATACAAGAAAGTTTTATAACTGGCTTTCCTATTTCTAATTGATGCTGAGGTCATTCATTGAAAGGCCTCTTAGATTAGAAGGGTTAGTAAAGATGTATCTCTATCACATATAAAAATGTCAGGAGTGTAACAATTTGTATACATTATCATTATCAACATGTAAATACATTATTAAGAAGTTTTATAATTACTTGATGGTTTCATTTGTATGGCAAAGGAATAATCTCATGGTGAAAAAAAACACTGACCACTATCTTTCTATTTATGCATATTTTTTATATCTACAAAATGGCTATTATATTAAAAATTGGCTTTTTTACAAAAAAATAACTGGCATTTTTGTTATAGAAGGAAAGAAACAAGTTTCCACTGCTAGGACAATGTCTGCATTATCATAATATTTGGTTGCTTTGAGGTAAAATCATGTATTTCATCACCTACACTGAAGAACATGCAACAAAATTATAAGTGTTACACTCCTGACATCATAAACCAAGCTCTGTGAGGAAATTCAATCCTCTGATGCAGCAAGTAAATTTTGCTGATTATCTGGAGTGGGGATGTGTTCTTGGAAAACAGAAAAATATAGGTATTAGGCAGCATACAGAAAGATGGTGAGAAGGTAAACACAATGTGTTACACTCCTGACATCAGTGGGTTGTTAGATTTGAAGAAGCACAAACCCACGTGAAGTGAAGTTAGGATCAAAATCAGAGCTTCAGTTGATGTTGCACATGTCTGTTTGTGTGACCAAGTTACATATATGTAGCATGTATAGTAAAATTGTAGCAGTTTATTTAGGAAGAAGCTTTGTTTTTTTACCTCATGTAAATTTTGAAGGGCATGTCTCCAAAATGACATGTTATATCAATAGGTAGATTATATAAAGAGCCCTGCTTTATGTATTTTATCTACAACATGTCAATTTATGATATACAAAACCTTAAACTGGTGTAATATCATTACTTTTACTAATATATTCCTTAGAACATTCACATGGTGAAAAAATGTCACACTAAAAGCGTTACACTCCTGACATTTTGGGGTGGTTTTAATGTCACATCTTTTTTATTTGTCATTTGATTTATTTCAAATTTGGCAACAAATAAATGGGTATCAAAACACACCTTTGAGTGATAAATTTAAATAAAAATATTCCATATTAAGAGCATGGGGATAAAAAAATTGAACGGTCACATTTTTTTTAAACTTGCCCATTATTCCGTATGGAATAAGATTAGGCCTAAGAATGGATTTTTCTGTTATGTCCCATTCTTAGGCCGGTCCGTGTAATCACCGGATTGGGCCTAATCAGTCACCGGATCCGACAGTATCAGACCAGATCGGACCAGAAATTGGCCATTTAGCTCTTCTTTTTAACTTTTTTTTATTATTATTATGTTTGTAAAGTACATGTAAAGTATGTATATATGATCATATTATAATGATTTCTGGATCATCTGGTTGGGCTTTTAAAGTTGCAGCGACCATTGATACAAGAAGCGACCGTCTTGTTTGGTGTCTAGTGGAACTGAAGCTCACCGAATCAGGCCCAAAATTGGTCGAATAGCTTTTTTTTTTTATCTTTTTTGTATGATTATGCTTGTTAAATTGTAGAGCAAACCTGGGTAATTTCGACACCTGTATGTTATTGACACTTCTCATGTAATCTGATACTCCTCGTTTATTGATTAATTTATTTGATTGTATCATGAATACGTCATAGAAAAATTCATTTCCAACTACACAACACTTTTTTGAAGGTTCACAGGATAAGAAAATCACAGACATACGAAAATCCAGGCATTCTTATGCGTTAATTGTTTTAAGAGCACCGATAAAATGTGCCAACGTTTCACATTTACAAAATCTAATACCTTCTACTTGGAACACAATTGCCTTCTTGTTTTTATCCCCCTAAGCCAGAATATCAGTATCAATGTATTTTATAAGGGCCCTTTATTAAGGGGTGTTGATAATACACTTACAGAATTTGATGTAAAGGCAGTTATCGACACATGCCGTGTAGACTAGATATACCGCTTTACTGGGCATCTTGCGTCATCTATGGAATAAATGGCACGTGATATGCCCATAAAATCTCCTTCTTCAATCACTCACGGTAGATGAGCTGGAATACCACGATTATTATTGTGATGGGCGAGTGGGTGGGTCTATTGCATCCGATTGAATTTAAAAGGTCAGACAATGAAATATAGACCTTCAGATCTTTTAAAACTGTTGTTTTAATTTGATTATTTTGTTTGTTTGTTTGATTTGATTCGTTACGTCCCATCAACAATCTTTCAGTTAAACAGGGACGGGTCTTTCTGGGTTGAACCAGTACTAAGCTAGGATAAATTTGTCTTGCTCAAGGACCACAACGCAGTGACGCCAGTGAGGCTCGAACCCGCGGCCCCTTGGTCTTGAGTCAAGTTTAATTCAATTAAATTTAATTCTAGTCAAATAGAATGGTTATCTCTAATGCTTCCTATATTTTTTTTTTAAATCTTTTAGGTGTAGATAACTCACTCGGGGTGTCAATAACGCACCACCTTCCCCTAGGTGCTACAACATCCAGTCATGGAAACATATACGGTATTTTGTATAAATAGTCATCTTTTTCCAACCAATCAAATGGTGCATATCATATCATCATTGAGAGAAAAGTTGTTCCAGCCAATAGAAAGGCTCAAAACATCAAAGCCGTCTTTAGGTGCTGATAATACCCCTGTTTGCTCTATATGATCATAATAATGATGTCTGGATCATCGGGTTGCGATTTTTAGGATGCAGCGACCATTGATACAAGAAGGATACGTCTGGTTTCAAGGTCGGAGACGATAACTACTATCTGACCGAATCGGGCTTAAAATTGGTTAAATAACTCTATAATTTAGTTAGAGCATGAGAACTCATTGACATGTGGTTTATTGATCAAGAAGATAATTGGTAATCATCATCCTTGAATCCAATAACACGTTTATTGACACCTATATTGATTGATATAATTAGCAGTTTTAATCTAAGGTTGATTGGTCAGCAGAGGCTTGGAAATATGCAAAATAAAATTTGTGCGTGTTATAGTTAATCTATGTCCTAAAAATGCATTCTTCATCACAATTTCATCACCCGGGCAGTCTGATCAGCGCCTTCCTTTTTTGCTTATCTGAAAGTATTATATCTAGACTTCTTTGAAACGAAATTTCATTTTTGTAGCTAGACTATGTAGCTGAGCAAGCTGTTTTGAATATCAATTTGTTGAAAACCCAGAAGACAGTTTTTCTCTCGCCATGGCCCATATTATACAGGCAAATGTGCACACTTGGGAGATTTTTTTTCTCTAAAATAACAATTAAAAAAGTTGATAAATAAAATAAATAAGTTAAAGAATAATATTAATAAAAAAAGAACCCAGGCCAGACTGCCAGAAAACAGATCTGACAATGTTTTTTTAGTCCTAAATTTATTTTAAGTTTTACAGATGGTGCCTTATGGTTATTTCAAAGAAAACTATAAATTCTTAAGGTTTCAGAGGGGGTCCAACATTTTCCATCGGCCTACCTATATGTTTGGATGTTAGTAGTTAATTAAATTCTATAGGATATGCTGGGGCGTAAAGAATCAAATCAAACAAACAAACAAGTATGCTGGTTATGAAGCATGGACAGTTGATATGTTCGAATTTGAGATAAAAAGCGTTTCTGTGTCTATAAAATTGATAGTGTAAGTATGGATCCACTTACTTCGATGAGAACACAAAATTCTAAAATATGTATGGCTCAAGATAATCTGAGTCAACTTTGTCAGAATAAATACTTCGATAGTGCACAAAGAATTTAAGACTGAAACACAATACGTCAATGTGCGCGGCAGGGGCTGAACATAAAGAAAAAACAAAAAAAATTTGATGACACTATTGTCTTAAATCGTTTTTCTTTGATGACTAATGTCTGCCCCAGCAGGTAAGTTCTAGTCTCTTCCTTTCTGAGTTAAACACGACAGGTGTGAATTGATAGCTGGCCATTGCAAAAAGGGCCCATTGGGTATATCTTTGCCATCTTTATTAATAATCATTTCACTTAAATACATTATTCCGATGCATACAGTTTTCATTAAGAACCATAAAACTTGCTTATATTAATCTTTCTAGTAAAACAAAAATGTTCAGTACGCAAAGAACTTGCAAAAAGAGTCTGTTGAGTATGTTTTTTGCCGTTTTTATCAATATCAATATATTCAAATGCTTACAAATTGCACTAAATGCATTATTCATCCTATATATCGTTCTTGTCAAGAAAAAAATTCAGTTAAGCAAAGGAATAGGCCAATTTCGGGCCTGATCCAGTCCGATCCTGTCCAATCTGGTGATCAGGCCTGATCTGGTGAAAACACGGACCCTTCTTAGGCCTAATATTTTGGGTCACATTTTGTTCAAATAGCAACACTCTAAAATTTGACTCAAAAGTTTATATATGGAACAAATTGACTGGTGTAAAATTTATTGTAATAGTAAGCCCCTTACCTCTATTTGGGGCTCACACAAAAATATGTCCAAAATGATGAAAATCCACTTTTGTAGCAGCAAATAATGATTTGTTTACAAAAAAATGTCCAAAAACACACATCTTGACACAGTGACATCACAGTTTTATGAATGGCTGAGTATTGTGGGTAAAGGGGTACATGCATTAAGAGGCTATTTTGGCCCCCCTATCACACTGGTAAATGTATACGTCGATTTGGTGGTATATACCCGTATTGCCGGTACTTCAAAGACCGGAAGTGGTAGATATTGGTGTTAATACTATATAGAAAAACATGTGATAGGCTTAACGGACTATAGAATTAGATCATTTTTAAGTATTCAGTATGTGCATGGCGATTTATGTAAGCATTTAGGAATAGATTCGAGTACCGATCTGGATGATCAAAAAATAAAAGTTGCTCTTCACAAGTTTCTTCTTATTAGATTATTATTATTAGAACAATAGCCAAAGTGTAAAAGTCTGGTATTGATTTAACTTTTACGGTTGCTATGGTAACAAAAATGGCCGCCAAAATAGGCTGAAAATAGGAAAATAGCCATTTTGGAGCAAATTTGAGACATGTAACAGAGGAATTAATTTAGAGCACAAGCAAATACCCCCAAAAAAATTTAACAGACGATGAGAATCATCATGGCACACAATATATTGAAAGGGTTTTTGGTGTTTGCTTGTGCTGATATCTATTTTTTTTTAAAAATCTGTCTCTAAAAGCCTCAAATTTGGCCTAAAATGGCAATTTCTCTATTTTAAGCCTATTTTGTCGGCCATTTTGGTTACCATAGCAACCAGTAAAAGTAAAATAAATGCCAGAATTTTACACTTGGGCTATTCTTCTAATAAACCAATAGGATGAAATTGGTGAAAAGCAACTTTCAGTTTTTGGCTCTAGAGGGGGCCAAAATAGCCCCTTAATGCACATACCCCTTTGCATGAAGAGAAATCTGTAAAACCATTGGCTGCTGGTCACCTAACCATAACTTAAAATGACTCCGGGCAACCAGCTAATTAGCATTTTACGCCTTAAAATCCACCTGGTTAACGCCAGTTTGACAGGCGGCTTCTGTGTTTGATTGTTACTATTTAAATGACGCCTGGACTTTTGTTTGACGCCAGATTGACGGTAGATTGACAGGTGGCACATTTCTTATAATCTTCACCTCTTCCGCACTAACACTATTATCTTTTTATCAAGCCTGACTATTGCACTTTTTATCTCCTACAATCTTTCGTTTAACTTTCACTGACAGCGCAACTGCACGTAAAAATCGAAAGAGGGTGTTGCAGATTTAATAGATAGATAGATACCTGTGTTTAGGGTAAATCAACCCTACCTAAATTTACTGGTGGAACCTAGAATTTTTTCAGGTTTTCTGGAAAAAAATATAATTTTAGCATTTTGAAAGGGGAAAAGTAAAATTATATTATTTTTTTTCAGAAAAAAAATATATGAGCCTTTGCTTGACAATGTGATAACTGGTAAACTTTTACTAAAATCCCATGTGCTAAAGCCAAATAAAAAAACCCCTGTGTTTAGGGTAACCCGACCCTACCTAAATTTCAGGTTTTCTTGAAAAAATATAATAAAAAAAATATGTGTGCCTACCCTACCTAAAATTTTCAGACTTGTTACCCGAAACACACTTATTCTTTTATTATCCCTTGACGAAGTCGGAGGGATATAGTTTTGGCGATGTCCGTGCGTCTGTACTTTTTGTCTGTCCGGAACCATATCTCAGTACCTATTGGTCAGATTTAATTCATTCTTGGTACAAATGAGTACCATGGACTCTTGATATCCTATAAGTTTGGTCAAAATCGACCCCTTAACACTTGAGTTATTGCCCTTGTCTAAGTATAGGCAATTATAAGCCAAAACCTATATTAGCTTTTTGTGTGATGATCTTCACATTTCATCAAAGCTATTATATTTAACATCTTCTCAGTATAGACCATGATTGCCAAGTGCCTGTAGGTAAGAATGGCAGTGTCAAAGTTTTACCCCACCCCCTTTGACCCAACCTAAGGGGTCAAAGGTCAAATATTTAAATTTCGCAATAACTAAGGCAATTATTAATATTTTTTGCTGAAATTTTGCATGCAGGCAGAGCAGCAATAGCAGCAATAGATATGAAACATATCAAACGGGATTTCAGTTTGAAGGCCTGATTCCGGACTTAGGGGGTGGGGCCGAGGCCAAAACTAAACTTTTTCAGAATATGGTCATGTTGCATATCAAATTAAAGCTGACGACGCTGGCAGCAACATGGTAGCAAATATTTTGCCCACAGACACACCCTTGACCCAAGATGTGGGGTCAAAAGGTCAAACTATATCTTTTACTGAAAGTAGTCGTGTTGCATATCAAATTAAAGGGAATTGAGCACAGAGCACCATGAAAGCAAGTGTGCTGTCATTACACACACCAACGACCCTGGGGTGGGGTCAAACGGTCATTTTTGTTCTTTTCTAAAAGTGGTCATGTTGCATATCAAAGTAAAGTGGAAGAAGTGTAGACCTACATGCAAGGTAACACTTTGAATTTACACACAATCTTGACCTCTGAGGTTGGGTTTAAAGGTCAGATATTGAAATTGTGCAGATGTAAGTATATTTTTTATTGAACTAAGCACTAAAACATACTTGACAGGCTTTTGTTATGATCTGAATGATACTGTAGATGAACTAAGGGTTAGATAAAAAACGGGTGGTAAACCTAGGACTTACCACGAAATTGTGTTAACGCAAATTTGTTCCCAAGCCACATCCGGGACACGTCGTGGTAGTTTCCAGGCCGAAAATTGGATAAAGAAAGGTTGGTGTCACGTTCATTTTTGTTTTATTTTACAACTAAGAACAAACAATGGTGAAATCCGACAATGCAGTTCCGTGTAAATGTGTTTCAGCGTCCCCTCTAGCCCAAAATTTTGTATGAAAAGTTATTTTCTTTCTTTTGATTCGTGTTTCCCCACTGAGCATCGGACCAATTTTCCCCAAAGTTCGAAAGATTTTAGCCCATATCTGTCAAATTAAATGGAATTTGATACCATTTGACGATGAAAATGATTAAAAGACCCTCAATAAACGTTCCTACACAGAAAAAACATCTGAGTATTTACTCATAAACGATTCATGCCCAGTTCGTCCTGTGTGGTAGTTTCCAGCTCATCGTGGTAGTTAAAATGCTATTGTGGTAGTTTCCAAGACTTTGTAGGATACGTTTCTGAAGTGGTACAAAACATTTTAGTGGTTGCTTGTTTTGCATGACAACCCTCGAATTCGTCAATTAATTGCCACGGTAAACAATTAAATCACATTTTAACTCCATGAAGAAGCAAAGCTGAAGACTCAACATATTCGATGTAATAAGTGACAGGTGGAGATCATGTCCTGGACTACCAAACAACATCTCTTGAAATCTAAAGCAAAAGAAGGTCATCAGTTGAGTCCCGGTGGACCAAGCAACAGACAAAAAATCATATTAATTATTTCGTCACTCGCTACGTTGTTCCATGTTCAGTCAACTTTAAGATAAAATGGCAGGCTAAGACTACTGGCCCAGAGTATCGTTAGTACTTGCGCTTCAGAAAAAAGAGGAATATCCCTGGATTGGGTCGCTTTTGATATACATGTGAGTGCGACTATGAACGGGAATATTATTTGATAATTAAAAAGCATAGTCATCAAAAACAAAATATGTGAATATCCCTTCTTTTCATTCTTCTCATCATTCAATAGCCCACTAAATTTAAGATTCAGGCAGTCAACATTTGTTATCTGACAAAAGGTTGTTTGAAAAGGTCTCTGTAGGAATAAGAGGGGTATTCAAGGTTCAGTCCGCACACCCTGTCTTTAAAAATATGAAGTAGCCCCTGAATAGAAAACATCTGCTGATGCGAACTACTACTAAATTCCTACAAAGTCTTGGAAACTACCACAATAGCATTTTAACTACCACGATGACCTGGAAACTACCACTCAGGACGAGCGGGGCATAAATTGTTTACGAGTAAATACTCAGATGTTTTTTTCTGTGTAGGAACGTTTATTGAGAGTCTTTTTATCATTTTCATCGTCAAATGATATCAAATTCCATTTAATTTGACAGATATGGGCTAAAATCTTTCGAACTTTGGGGAAAGTTGGTCCGATGCTCAGTGGGGAAACACGAATCAAAAGAAAGAAAATAACTTTTCATACAAAATTTTGGGCTAGAGGGGACGCTGAAACATATTTACACGGAACTGCATTGTCGGATTTCACCATTGTTTGTTCTTAGTTGTAAAATAAAACAAAAATGAACGTGACACCAACCTTTCTTTATCCAATTTTCGGCCTGGAAACTACCACGACGTGTCCCGGATGTGGCTTGGGAACAAATTTGCGTTAACACAATTTCGTGGTAGTTCCTAGGTTTACCACCCGTGTAAATGTGATTTATGTTTTGTGATTTACATGTTTCTCTCAAATAACCCTTCGTCGGGGGATATAAATTCGTCGAATTTGCCTTGTTTGTCCTAACTCATCTATCTTTTATCATTTGATGTTGCTGATGAGCTTCTACAAGTTGATCTTAATGAAGATGCCAATGGAGAGGAGACAAGGGAGCTAACTGCTGAAGAAATGGAAGCATCAGCATTGACAGTAAAAGACATCTCAGATCTTATATTCAACAAACATACAGGTTAGATTTCAACAATGATGCCTTTATGGCATTAGCTTTCATGTAAAAGGGCTGTTTATGGCCTCTAGTTGGCAAAACTGTCATGAACGGGGCTACAATGTAGTTGGTGTAATATACCAATATTGTAATTAATGAATGTTGGCAGAGCTCTTATCGTTTTCCAGCGATTTTCCTAGGCCTGATTTCGAGCCAAATATTGGCCCCTTCCCAATTAAAAAATGAGCAAAATCTTCCCAAAGTGCTGTATATCATTCCCAAGTTCTTAAAAATGCGGACAAAAATGGCAAAGTTACAGTTGCATGAAAATTTGCATAACAATGTGAATAAAAACACATTTTTATTCTTATTTACATAGAAAATGTGAATAAAAACGTGTTTTCATTCACATTTTTATGCAAATATTTTCATTCACATTTTTATGCCAATTTTCATGACTTTTTATGAGGGGCAATAAAAGCTACAAATATATTACAGCTTTACACTGCTAATTTTAAAAAAAATCCCAGAGTTAATTTTGCAGGCAAATGGTGACATAATTATGTTTCCTCTTGAAATATTTTTCTCACATGATATAATAATATTGTTCTCACAGATGCTGTGTTTAATGTCAGCCTTGATCCCAAGTCATGTGACCTTGCAGTCACTGGAGGCCAGGATGATAAAGCTTTTGTCTGGAGAGTATCCACAGGGGAAGTAATCTTCGAGTGTTTAGGTAAGCTGGAAGAGTGAAAGATTTTCCAAGGGTTGATTAAACGTCATAATTCATGTATTTGTCCATTGAAATCTGGAATTGATAATGTTTGCTTGTCCACAGGTAGCAAAATATACAATAGGAATTATTTGCTTAAAATTAATATGTAAGGATTGGTTTCCAAATATACCTTGTATCCAGATTCTTGTAGCAGAATCCAATGCTCATTGATAGACAATCAATCATTGGTTGCATGGAAAAACAGAGGAAAAGTGACATTATCTGCTTTCTGTTTCCATGTGATGCTTGTATCTCTGACAAAGCAAAAAAGTGACATTATCTTTTGATGCTTGTATCTTTGACAAAGCAAAAATTCTGTCAGCAGTACAAACAGCTGTTGAAGTGATAATGGTTGAGGTTACCTTTCAATCAATTGATTCAATGCAGGGATTTTCCTAGGCCAAATCTGGGGCCGAATATTGGCCCCTTTCCAACTAAAAAAAGAGCATAATCTTCCAAAATGATGTATGATATTTCCAATTTCCTTGCTCTACATTTTGGTGAAAATTTCATGAAAATCGTTTGCAGATGTTTACTTTCACATTATGATGCAAATGTTCATGAGGAAATATAAAATCAAATGCAATATATGTTATAGCTTTACCCTGATAACTTGCTATGGTATTTAATCAAATTGTAAAATGGAGATCAGTTCTTTTTTTCAACTGAATACAGTTTTCCCAATTTTGATGGTTTGATCGCTATTTTCCCAAATTCAACCGGCCCTTGGTCCCAACTTCAGAAAGGTAGGAAAACCCCTGCAATGAATGCTCAGAAGCTTTGATATAAATAAAACTCATTTGGTCTGCTTCTTGAACAGTGGATGCATTTATGATGTCTACCATTAAAGATATACAGTCGTCACACAGGTATCAAACTTTGTTCTTCCCTAGAATTGTAACAGCAAAATAGAAGTATCAGACACAATTTAAATAGTTTATATTCTAAGAATGTTATCACAAAGTTGTTTTAATATATACTTTGTATTCTAATGGATTTTCCCATACATATTTATACAATGAGTATGCAGCTGCCCATTGTGTACTTTTAGGGGTCACAGGTAACATTTTCTATATTTAAATGTGTTTCTGTCCCTGGATTTTGTTTTAATCACAGCAAATAATGCAGACACTATTGAAATGCAGCATTATGCTGCATTTCATCTTGGTCTTCACTGTTTGCCAAAGTACCCGTTTATGGGTTTCCAGTTTACAAAGGGTTTTTCCCTAGTTAAAACATGGATTTTTCCCTAGTTAAAACATGGATTTTTCCCAGTTATAACATGGACTTTTCCTAGTTAAAACATGGATTTTTTCCAGTTAAAACATGGATTTTTCCCAGTTAAAACATTGTTCATCTTTAAGTTTGTTCTTTCAGGTCACAAGGATTCTGTGACATGTACAGGGTTCAGTCACGATGGTGTGTATGTGGCTACAGCGGACCTGTCCGGGCTCATCAAGGTCTGGAAAGTCGAAACAAAAGCGGAAGTGTGGTCTTTTGAATGTTCAGATATAGAGGTTAGTGATCACACTTTGTGAGAAAATGTTATGAACTATTCTGTGATTATTCAAATGTTCACTGACACTTTTTGTTTTGTCACTGCATTGGTCTAAATTAACAAAATTGTTGTGCCAAAATTATGATTATTTTCTTACCCTTCAGTTTAAACATAAGTTTTGGGTGCTCAAAAGAACCTTCTCTTTGAGAAGGTTCTTTTGAGTATCCACAACATATGTTTTGGTTGAGAACTAAGAAATCTATTTTTGATTGAACACTTTTATCTAGAAACCTGTTATGGTTTTATTCATATAAAAAGACGACCAGTGCAACCAAAGAAACATAATTTCCAATTGAGTTTTACATAAATTACATTTTTTTATTCTTTCAGAATATATTTTAAAGAATGTATTTTTATAGCTGTTTAATAGTGTGTTCTATATTAGCCCAAACTACTAATAATTTATAGTAAAAACTGAGTCTCTGTGGATTTTGAGTTATTTTCTGTAGTCAGGGTCACATAGAAAAGATTCTCCTTTGGGATCACCATTTGTCATCACTCGGCAAGCCTCCTGATGTCAATCAGTGACCCTCGGGACAGATTTTTCTATCCCACCCTCACACTCCAGATTGATTCTTATACTCTTGCTCACTGGGAAGGATACCTGAGATTTTACCTGAGTGTAGAACTTCTTATCTCTCTCTTGTTATCTCAACTCTGATATCATATTGGTCTATACATCGATGATCGGTTGTATCAAAAGTTATGCACATGGTCATCAAGTGATGTCATTGTAATGTCAAAGAGACATCATCATGAAATGTTGCATATATCTGCTTTACAGGAACTTCTGGGAGATTTTTTTCAAAATATAATTATGGAAACTGAAATGTACTGTAAACGCTCTAACATTTTGAATACTATTTGCCTTCCAAAAAGGCTTGGACAAACAGGGCAGACCCAGATCAGACTGCTTCAAGTCTGATCTGGGTCTTTCCTGCTTGCCATTCTGACAAGCATTTTTTGAAAACCAACATTTTATTTGAAATCTTAAAACATTTACTGTATGCAAGAACAAAGAATCTACCAAGGCTGTGAGGTTCAAATAGAAAAGTCTGTCCCATGACAAGCCTTGTGATGCAAAACTGGATCCTCTGGACATATTTTTCTACCCCCCCCCTCTCATGCTCATGTAAGAGTATTCTTATAACAGGGTTCACACAAGCTTGTAAAGTACTTTAATATCATAGCTCCAGATAAGGCTGCGTATTGCGTATTTACACAATTTCGTGGACCTGAGAACGCAATTAAATTAATTTCTGTGCGTACAAAAACGCAATAAAAATCCTTGAAACTCAATTCCGAACTTTGTTGTAGCGTATGACGCTATAGTTTTCAATTTGCGATTGTCGTTTTTCGCATCACAAGCTGTTGTTGGGTTCAAATTTATACACGGCGTGGCGCCGAATCTAGTTGATTAAATTGTAAACCAGTCCAGGAACATTCATATCGCTGTTTAGCTATACCCAATATTTACACGATTACGACATTCGTCTCACTTTACAATAACAATGGCGTAACGTGGGCGAAAAAGCCTTAGAGCAATTGAATAATATCATATCGTAACTAACTCTAATACCGCGTTGGTGGTTCGAAGAATCAAAGATGAATTGATAGATATGTTGGATTTTCGAAATAAGTTGGAAATAGCGATCTCAGATATACTAATATTGCAAGTGTGCTTTCTGAAAGTGAAACCGTAAGTAAACAAAAAAAGTCAGAAGAAACAAGGCCCGGTTTCATTGCTTATTTGCTCTCAGATAGATACCCAATACAAATAATTGAAATACCCATTTCAAAATTTGAAATACCCAATTAATTTAAAAAGAGGTGGGTAAATACCCAATTGCCTCCAATCCTTATCTGGAGCTATGAATATAGAGGGATTTCTTGAAAGGTCTTTGAAAAGTAAATCTACTTGAAAAGTACTGGAAAATTACTCTCAGGGCTTAGAAAGGGACAACATTTTTATTCTAATTTCCTAATTCTAATTTCTTCATTTTCTCAGTCCAACATTAATTTTTGAAGTAGAATTTTAACATGCAAATAAGTATTTTTCATAAACTTGTAGTCATTGAAAACCAAGAGACACTTTTAGAAGTCCTTGAAAAGTCCTTGACTTTTACACAAGTTTGCCTGTTTGAACCCTGTAGAACTTCTGTTAAAAAAAGGAGTCTAATCTCTGCCTAATTATATTACAGTGGTTACGGTGGCACCCTGCTGCTCATGTTCTGTTGGTGGGTACCGTGGATGGGGATGTATGGATGTGGAAGATACCGAGTGGGGACTGCAAAACCTTTCAAGGACCCGGCTGTACTGCCTCCTGTGGAATCATAGTGTCTGATGGTAACACTGTTGATGAGCCTCCTATTTATATAGTTCAAGATATTAAACAAAAAACTGAGTGTGAAATTATAAATATTTTCTTACCCATCAGTTTTGACATATGTTTTGGTTGCTCAAAGGAACTGTCTCATTTAGATGGTTCTTTCGAGGACCCACAAAATATGGTTGGGCTGAGGAATAAGAAATTTTTAAGTTCACACCTTTATCTAGAGGCCTGTCCAGATGAGATTTTGTCACTTAAAAATCTGTTTTGATGAAAATTTTGCTGCCAGGGTGAAAAATAATTTTTTTCTTAACAACATCTTTTCATGAGCCAGGACTCTGTGAGTATCAAGGATGAATTCAGGGCCATGAAGGCTCTCTCGCTAGTTAGGCCAAATACAAAAAATAGGTGTTTTTCGGGTAACAGGTCTGAAAATTTTTGGTAGGGCACACATATTTTTTCCAGGAAAAAATATAATTTTATGAATTTTGAAAGGCGTATCACCTTTCATAATGTATAAAATTATATTTTTTCCACTAAATCAGAAAAGAATTCTAGGTTCACCAGTAAAATTAGGTAAGGTCGGATTACCCTAAACACAGGTATTTTTATTTGGCCTTATCATTATTCACACAGATGGACACTAATTAAAAGCTGTTGTGAAACTAAGTCTGGAAACACAACCTCGAAAACATTGAGTGGTATAAGATGGTTATATACTGTAAATTAGTAAATGTTCCTGAGAATTATAATTCCGTGAATAGCTTTTTAAGACATATTTGCCATGTTAAAAATTTTCGAGTAAGACATGATTTACATACATCAATCAATGTTAGAATGATTTCGTAATTTGTGAGGGTTTTATTTTCATGAAACTTCACATCTGTGAAGTTTCATGAAAATAAACTGAAGTTTCATGAAAATAAAACCCTCACAAAACTTCCTGAATTTACAGTACTAGTCTTGTTCATGGTTCGTTTCTAATTTGACAGGCAAGAGAGCATGCGTTGGTTATGATGATGGCTCACTAAGATTGTGGGATTTGAAAGCTGGCACAGTACAACAGACAGTATCAGGCAAGTAACCAAGGCAGGCCTCCAAGCTGGGGGAACCTTTAAAAACATTTAATTTACTTTTGAATTAGAAATTAGTGGGGAAGAATTCCTGCATATATTGTCAATCACTTGTCCATATAAACACAATTTTTAAAGGTTAAAATTGTAAATACGGTAAATCTTGTATTAGTTTGTGCAGCAAAAAATAATTATTTTTCTCTGTGTACGAACGAATAAAAATTATTTCCCTGAAAAACAGCACTGTACGAACTAATAAAATGAAATTCTGAAGATCGATAAAACGGGGCCAAAACACACGAAAATTGCCAAAGAGGGAGGAATTTCTGCTTATCCCGGCTGCGTAGCGCAGTCGGTAACGTGTCTGGCTACAGATGCGTGTCTGACTGCAGATCCAGGGGTTGCGAGTTCGATCCCGGCCCGGTACCATACTTTCGTGGAGATTGATCATGAAATCATTTCTATGGTCATTCTCCTCCCTTCCGCTGATTTATTAAAGAAGGGTTGTTGTCAGTTACAAGCGAAAGTATGTGCACAAATTACTGGTTAACCGCTTGCTCAAGCCTGCCCAGGAAAAAGTGTGGTTAAGTGAACTGACCGTCCCGCAATGACCATAGCTGTTGACATGGGACGTAAAGCAACAAAAACAAACAAACAAACAAACAATTATCCTTTTAGTCTCATCACAGAGTGAATTTCTTATTAGTATTTTCAATTAAACTAACATTCTTAATAGCATGGTGAAAGATTGAAAATAAACAACCAAATATTAAAATCAAGATAATATCCTACTGTGCCGTTTCAACCAACTTGTTTTCCTCTAAGACTCACATACAATGTGTGATATACCCGGCGATACCACTGGGTGAAACTTTATGGTTAAACTCGTTCTATGACAACTTGGACACAGTACTGGTTTTAGATGACAATTGTCTTGATTGGGATCATAACAAAACAAAATACAACTTCTGTTCGCTACACCCAGAGTCACTATAGCCCGGTGACATGGGTTCTCGCGGTACTTATCGTTAAAAAACAAAAGCCGGTAACACAGTAACTAAAACACTGGAAACATGTACAATTTTTCTTACCTTAATATGTCTCGAATCATCCTGTCAAACAATCAAAAAGTTCCATTTATTTCTGTTAACACTCTGACTTACTGAACAGTCCAACCGTTGCGCCGCCATCTTGGATGTTTTGCGAGGGAATCTCGCGTTATTTGGAAAAAATCAATATATGGTGGCCAGTACATGTCATTTTAAAGGAAAACGGGTGCATCTAAACACGGAAATGTTTTTTGTAATCTAACTGTCAATTAACCGTAGAATGAACATCAAACTAACATATTTACATATTTACAATATCATCTTTCTGTTTTAGTGATTAGTTTTGGAGGAGGCAATGTGGACACCTGAACACATCACCTCTCCTGAGCACTCTGGTAGGGCAGCAAAACCGCAGATGTGTCCAGTGACCACAGGAATCACATTCTCCCCATTTCACAAAGTAAACTTCGTCATGGTTTACTAATTCAACTGGCTCATATTTGTCACATACACAGCATTTTTCGCCATCATCATCTACAATGTCACTTTCAGTTTCAGAGGCGTCAGGTGTTGTTAGATCTATTGGAGCTCCCTTCCTATTTAACCCTGATGTTCCTGGTCTAACTGAATTCTCTGCTAATAAATTATCGGTTGGCTCTGTTTTTATGAATGATGTAGGTTTGGACACTTTGGATTTTGGTACACTTTGTTTTTTAGCTTTGGAGTTGACTGCAGCTTTAGGTTTGGATATTGGCAGTTGTTTGGCTTCTCTCTTGCTAGCTTGAATTGTCAGTGATTCAATGTTGGATTTTTTCATTAAGCTACCTGTTACTTTATACGGTGTTACAAACTTCTTCTTTGGTTTTGACACGACTTTAGTTATCTTCCTTTCATTGAAGAAATTTTGCATTATCTCTGAATTATCCTTTGAAGCTTCACAAAGCATAGCTGGTTCTGGTGATTCAACTTCAGCAGGGGGAGGTTGGGTCTCAATGTCACTTTCAGGTTCCTCTTGTGTTTCTGGATCAAAAGAGTTTGTATTTGGTATTGTCTCTGTTTCTGTATCAGGTATTATCGCTGATCCTGTTTCAGGTATTGTTTCTGTTTCATAGATGATAGATGGAGCCAACTGAGATGGAAGAATTGTATTTGAGTTGTAGGGATAGATACCAGATTTTCGGAACAAACAGCCTTCAAGTAGGGCTTAGCTGTTAATTTGGCAACTTCGTACTTGGTTATTGCAACACCTGGATTCTTCTGTAGGTAGGCTTGGCACTCCTTATTATATTGGCTCTTAAACGGACCGAACACACCCACGTCCAGTGGTTGGGTCAAATGGCTTGTGTGGGGAGGAAGGACGAACAAAATCACATTCCGCTGTCTTGCCCATTCAGTCAGTGTTAGAGAAAGATGTGACTTATGGCCATCATACATCACTAAGATACTCTGTGCATTGTTTTGTGCAATTTTAGCATGCTTAGATAAATGTTCTGTAACATAGTATTCAAATACACTCATATTCGACCACCCTGTACTAGACATTTTCCCTGCAGACCCAGCTGGTGCACCGTCTAAAAAGTCATCACACCATCTCTTACCTGGGATGACATAAAAAGGTGGAATGCTGTTCCCTATAGCATTTGCTCCAGCAATAATTGTCACATTTGACTGTCTAGGAGATGTAATTGCTTGGGGATTGGTTGTGGAGGAGCAGACAATCTTTGGTGGGGCGTGCTCCATACTTATCCCTGTCTCATCTATATTGTATATTCTCTCTGGTGCCTCCATCAGGTTGTTTTGTCGTAAAACTTGACCAAGTTCACGGAAATACTTATCAATGGTTTCTTTTGATGCACTTTTTGCCCTATACATTTGCAGTTTTTGAGGCTTTACTATTTTGATATCTGGCCACCGTTTCAGAAAGGCATAAAACCAAAAACTACTGAGACCATTCTCCGACTTAACAGATTTACGAAGTGATTGACAATAATCTGTTGCCATATATTGGACTTCACTTTTGGTGTACCCATAGCCAATGTCCCCCATATACTTTATATGGTCAACTAGGTGTTTTTCCTCTTCCCAGGAAAGAAGTGTAGAAGGACCTGGCGTTGCATCTAAAGCTACATTACATCTGGTTCTGTCTCTGAGAGTAGACTCTGGAACAGAGTAAACACGAGAAGCCCTGTACACTGACATGCCAGACTGTGTCGCCTCATATGCTCGAAGTAGATTAGCTTTATCATATGGTTTTCCTCGTCTGGTGTTGCTGGTGACCTGCAATGAAAAAACAAGCAAGTTTTTTTAGATAAATAGAGTCTGTCTTGCACTCATACTTACCCATTTTAGTATTTTAAACATGAATAACTCACAATTTCCACTTTAAAAATAAGGCACATAAAAATCGGGAAAAAATTGCCACCTGGCATCTTTATCATATGCCCTTTCTTCAGCATTAGTTACACAGACATCCTAAACTTTCAATACAGCATGGCTATGGATGATCTAAATGAAGATTCTAAGTGAACAGACTAAAAAATCTTTACAAAATGCAGTAGAAAACGAGAAATCTTCATTCAGTAAATCTATGACACTAAAATGCTTCCGTACTTTTTTTCTGAAGGCGGGAAGGGCGGAGCTCAAATCACGTGATCATAACAGTGACAACAAGTTATGGCCGTGTGCAGACGAAGCCGAGCTGTCAAAACAACAGTGATTTTTATTTATTTTGACATGGAAATTATGTTTTAAATGATAGGGGTACTACAGGTCAGTGCAGATTTTATTGATTTTCTTATGGACTCTTTTTTTCATTGATAACTCACCTTTAGACGGAACATATTGGAAAAAAAGTTGTGTTCAGCGAAGCGTAGACCTTCTGCGTAATGGAATCTTCCGGGAAACACCCTGTAGGTGGCGTAGTGGATTGTTTTCTCACAAAATACCGTTTGCCGCGAGAACAAATGTAACGCGAAAACCCATCGACCGAGTATACAACGTAAAGCTGACGTATATCGTCGCCCCCCCCCCCCCCCCCCCCCCCCACCCCCACCTGAAAAAAATCCTGGATCTGCGCATGTTAGACGTACGGATTTGCAGTGCGCTTTCCGAATGAAAACTGAAAAGAACTATTCATGAGAGTACTCAGTAGTACATTTCTCTGCCTATGTATTGTAAAAAAAAAAAGACCCACAACTTACGTTTGTGCGAATGCTTACTCCATTTAAAGGCTTTGTATAGGTATAGGTTTGTATAGGTTGTCTGTATTGGTTGGTTCGAGTCTTCATCGTGACGCCGCAGTATTCCATTTTCTTATACGTATTCATGTATTCTAATGCTGCATTTCATCTGAGTCTTCACTGTTTGCCAAAGTACCCATTTAGGAGTTTCAAGGATGCAAAGGTTCCTCACCGGCGTCACTGCATTGTGGTCCTTGAGCAAGACACATTTATCCTAGCTTAGTACTGGTTCAACCCAGGAAGATCCATCCCTGTTTAACTGAAAGATTGTTGATGGGACGTAAAGAATCAAAACAAACAAAACAAGGATACAAAGTGTTCAAAACCTTAAATTAGTTTTAGAAATGAATGAGGAATAATTCCTGCATATATGGTGAATGCATGCGCCTTCACTTCTCGCTTATTTGAAAAGTACCAAAATCTCATGTTTCATGCGCGGATCCAGAAAGTTTTGTCAGAGGAGGTCCAAATTTGATGTTTGTTTTTTTTTTTTTTTTTTTTTTTTTTTTTATTAGCTGATGAGGGGATAGAGGATCCAAATATCACTATAAATGGGCCATCATCGGTCCACCTGCAAAACACCATTTAAATGGCGTTTTGCTGGCAGGCCGATGATGGCCCAACATTGAATGTTGGCTCGGTAGGTTTGTGATTTTTCAGGGGATCTCGACCAGTATTGCTTAGAAAACTATATTTTTGTGATTTTTCAGGGTGGGTCTGGACCCTGTGTCCCCCCTCTGGATCCGCCCATGTGTTTTGCCTTGAAAATAAACAAAGCAATTTGGATAATTCTTGAAATTTGATTTTGACAGGCCATGGTAGTCATAAATCTACAGTAATCTGTTTAGACTGTCACCCAGATAACAACTTAATAATGTCTGGTTCAACTGATGTCACTGCCAATATAGTAAATGTCAACACTGGTAAGGTAGGTAACTCTATTCTTACATACGTCACAAATCTACAGTAATCTATTTAGACTGTCACCCAGATAACAACTTAATAATGTCCGGTTCAACTGATGTCACTAATGTCAACACTGGTAAGGTAGGTAACTCTATTCTTACATGAGTCACAAATCTACAGTAATCTATTTAGACTGTCACCCAGATAACAACTTAATAATGTCCGGTTCAACTGATGTCACTAATGTCAACACTGGTAAGGTAGGTAACTCTATTCTTACATGAGTCACAAATCTACAGTAATCTATTTAGACTGTCACCCAGATAACAACTTAATAATGTCCGGTTCAACTGATGTCACTAATGTCAACACTGGTAAGGTAGGTAACTCTATTCTTACATGAGTCACAAATCTACAGTAATCTATTTAGACTGTCACCCAGATAACAACTTAATAATGTCCGGTTCAACTGATGTCACTAATGTCAACACTGGTAAGGTAGGTAACTCTATTCTTACATGAGTCATAAATCTACAGTAATCTATTTAGACTGTCACCCAGATAACAACTTAATAATGTCCGGTTCAACTGATGTCACTAATGTCAACACTGGTAAGGTAGGTAACTCTATTCTTACATGAGTCATAAATCTACAGTAATCTATTTAGACTGTCACCCAGATAACAACTTAATAATGTCCGGTTCAACTGATGTCACTAATGTCAACACTGGTAAGGTAGGTAACTCTATTCTTACATGAGTCATAAATCTACAGTAATCTATTTAGACTGTCACCCAGATAACAACTTAATAATGTCCGGTTCAACTGATGTCACTAATGTCAACACTGGTAAGGTAGGTAACTCTATTCTTACATGAGTCACAAATCTACAGTAATCTATTTAGACTGTCACCCAGATAACAACTTAATATTGCGGGATCAACTGGTGTCTTTTGTTTGATTTGATTCTTTACGTCCCATCAACAATCTTTCAGTTAAACAGGGACGGGTCTTCCTGGGTTGAACCAGTACTAAGCTAGGTTCAAGGAATAAGCCCCGTATCCCCCGCTTAAAACCCCTTAACAATAGGTCATCTAATGACGAAAGGCCATCTTTTGGATATGGAGTTAAAAAATTTAAGGAGCAAACAAGTGAGATCTCTCATGGGATCATCAATCACAAAAGAACACCGACTCCTCGCCACCCGCTCCACAAAATTGCAACTGAAATAGAAAAATATAATTAAGGAGGCAAAACTTTATTTCCAAAAGCCTGCCCTAGGGAAAGCTAACTTCGTAGACTGATGTCCGCGTCTTAGTAACACCGCCCGCGAGCACATGTATACAAGAACTGGACGGAAGTGTGGAGTGGAACCTGGATGTTGTCACCACTTGATACATCAACTTACAGCTCACCATTAGGGGGAGCGGCAAGCTTAAACAAACGATAACAAAACTCCTTGCCCTTCCGGCGGAATAAAAAACTTACACTTTCAGGAACAGTGGGGGTGACACTGTGCAGACGAAATTGTCACGTCCATCCCCACAAGATTGAAACCTGTTTTAGAGCATTTCCAAAATTCAAACTAATTAATGCCCCACACCTGTACTTAACGCAGATAGGCGTAGAATAAGGCAGGATACAGCCCGAACTCCTTTTTTGAAGCCAAAGTGGATGCGTAAAACTGGGTGTGCCGTGTGTGCTATATATGCCTCGTGCGCAGGGTCGCGGCATACCGACACAATAACCGAATAATGTATGCAGTACTAAGCTAGGATAAATGTGTCTTGCTCAAGGACCACAACGCAGAGACGCCGGTGAGGCTCAAACCCGCGGCCCTTCGGTCTCGAGTCAAGCACTCTACCACTGAGCCACTGTGCTCCCTACAACTGGTGTCAATGCCAATATATACTGAACAAAAGTGAAAACGCTACACTACAATTATCTATATTTTGTGAGAAAGTATTGGACAAAAAGTATTTGCTAAAGCTTAATAATGTTTCAAAGACATCCAGCCAACGATTCGTCGAAACTCCACCAATTTGTTTCGTTTGATGTCTGAGTTATGTTCCTTTAAGCGTTTAAAACTTTAGTCACTGTATTTTGCTATTGCGCATGCGCAAATTATAATTGTTATGCTTATCAAAATTGGTCATTATTGTGTTGCATAAAAACACAAGAAAGTTGATTAATCACTTGAAGCAAGCTCAGAAATCAATTTCGAATTTATTGAATTTGTAAAAAATTGAAAATTGTCTCCCTTTGACAATAACAAATAGGGAATATTAAATGTTTGGTAATCTTAAATTTATCACGATTTTCGACAATTTTCTTTTACCAAATCAGGTAGACCTCTCAGCACAATGTTTCTAACATTTCTCGACTAGTAATGTCCTCATACTAAGATGCAACAACACATTGATTTTCCGATGGAGATTTCAATTTCAAACTTGGCAATTTGATGGAAAACCCGCTTTTTAAGAATGCTTTTCTAAACGATCAAAACACACTTCAGATAAGTCCTTCACATTTCTGGTTGTCACATGTCTAGACTACCATTTTGTGCAGTCGGATCTCGTAAGTAAGGGATTTCTGAAGGCCTAAACTGTGTGAGATTTCTGTTCAAATTGGCAACCTGAAAAATTGGACCCCTGTCACATTCAAATGGCTTTCACGTGTTTCCTCATGACAACATCCGTATAACTTTTACTGTTATGCATTGCCCAGTATTTGAACATTAAGATACACTTTCATTTGCATTCTTAGTTTGCATAATTTTGTATATAGATGGCAAACAATTCAGGTGTAGCGTTTACACTTTTGTTCAGTATAGTTAATATCAACACTGGTAAGGTAGGTAACTATTCTTACTTTAGTCACAAATCTACAGTAACCTGTTTAGACTGTCACCCAAATACACAACTTTATAATGTCCGGTTCAAAGAAAGTCGGCCTCAAAATACTGAATTCAGCAGATTATAATAGCTTGTTTGTTTAATATTCTAATTATGGTAGGACAATTGACCATTTTGAGGCATACTGTAAGTGTTAATTTTTGAATTTCCAGGGTTCAGGAATTTGGAAATTTTGAACTTTCACCCATGTTATTGTCATTCACTATTACTTGCCAATATTTAGAAGTTTTGAGAAGAAAAACACTTTCTGACCGACCAACCATTGTTGTTTTTAAGAGTCATTGGAAACACAGGTGTTTTTTTCTTGGCCTCATAAATGGGACCTATTGTCTGAATTCAGTGTGTCCCGAATTAAATTTGAATTAGTGAGTAGTTTGAACAATCAGAGTTAATTTTGTTTAGCTTTTACAGTACTGCATCAGGCCCCTAGATAAGAGTGCCTAACTGAAAATTATTTTTCTTATTTCTCAACCAAAACATATGCTGTGGGTACTCAAAAGAACCGTCTCGATTAGACGGTTCTTTTGAGCACCCAAAACACATGTTTAAACTGATGGATAAGAAAATAATCGCAATTATCTGCAAATTATTTATGCTTAACTGGCCTAATGTGTATGTAATTGACAGGTTGTGAGTACATTTGACTGTAAAGCAGCGTCTAGTGATACAGATACAGAAGAAGACTCTGTTGAAGCTGTCGGCTTTTCACATGTGTAAGTAAAACATCATAGGTTTAGATAAACACAATTTTTGAGCGTAAAGTTTTAAATATTTTCTTACCCATCAGTTTTAACATATGTTTTGGGTGCTCAAAAGAACTGTCTCATTGAGACAGTTCTTTTGAGTACCCACAACATATGTTTTGGTTGAGAAATAAGAAAATTATTTTTTTGGTACGCACTCTTAACTAAAGTCCTGAACATACGTGTAGCTTAATGGCATTACAATGTATGTGTGTTTAACATCCAATAAACAGCTAAGGGCCACAGCTTAGTCTCATCTGACAGAATTGTGAACCTGGGCCTGGTTTACAAGGCTTATGTACTACACCACAGTGACTCAAAAAAAACGCGGGAGCGCTGTAGCTCAGTGGTAGAGTGCTTGACTCAAGACCGAGGGGCCCCGGGTTCTAGCCTCACCGGCATCACTGCATTGTGGTCCTTGAGCAAGACACATTTATCCTAGCTTAGTACGGGTTCAACCCAGGAAGACCGGTCCCTGTTTAACTGAAAGATTGTTGATGGGACATAAAGAATCAAACAAACAAACAAACAAAAGACTCCTAAAAAATACAATTCTGGCATTAATAATCAAATAAATGATCTGATGTATAATCATTATTTTGTCCCCCCTCAGAAGGAGTGGACATACATATTGATTTGGTATGGATCGCGTTAGCATCGGCTTAGCTTTTTGTCTGCACTCTTACTTATGAACCATTTGGCCAAATTTTTTTACCAAACTTGCATAAACACATAATTGGGCTAGCTGAAAAGAATGATTAGTCAGGAGCAGACTTATGTGGGTCAAAAAGCTATTAATCCTTAAAGCGCCAAGAAAAAAATGCATCTGAAAATGTCATTTGCTGAAGTTGTCTGCTGCAAATAATTGCCTAGCATTACTGACGAATGAAGTATGGAAGCAAACAGCGTGGACCCAGAACAGATTGCTCCTAAAGCAGTCTGATCTGGGTCCCCACTGTTTGCCATAGAGGCTTAAACATTTCAGCAGACGAGAAAAGCAGACGACTTATGTTGCGATTGGCGCATTAAGGGTAAAAACAGACAATTTTTGTTGTGATTGGCGCTTTTAGAGTCTAATTCTTTTCTTTGAACACTGCACAACCGGAATGGTATCAGGACTGTCAAATTTTACAGATTCATTTTAAAAAGAAAACCCTTTTGTCATATCACTAAATAGATAAGGCCAGAATTTTTTTATTAGTTAATTTACAAACCCTCCTACTGTAATTTTCCGGTAGTAGGAAAAAAATAAAATTCAATTTCTAAAAAAAATTTTTTATTTTATCTGCCGACTCTAAATACTATTTGTTTCGTTGAAAAAGAAAATTTTATTTTGAGGTTCCGTCTGTGTATTTTTGAGAATGACACTTGTCCTGTCCAGATCTTTAAGAAAATGATGAAATATATAAAGATTTAAGACTGTTGGTTTACCTCACTAGTTTTGCTGTTTTTTCTAGAGATGTTAAAAAAAAGCTCTGAAAATGAAAAAAAAAAAAGCTCGAAAATGACCAGTCAACTGGTCATTTTCAGAGCTTTTTTTTTTTCGTCCCCCGACCCTAAATCTGAAAAAAAATTCCCGTAAATCAACTAATAAAAAATTCTGGCCTAAGGTGGAAGAATTTCAATAGAATGTGTTGAATTCTTTTTTTTTTATTCCAGACAGAACTATGCTGCAACAGGGACGGTATCAGGACTGTTAAATATATGGGACATTAATACACAAGTTTGTAGACAGCAGTGTAAACATATTGTAAGTACAAGTTCTTAACTTTATTTAAAGCTGATCATGCTACAGTTGTAAATATATTTTAGCTCACCTGTGCGGAAAGCTCAAGGTGAGCAATTGTGGCTCAAGGTGAGCTATTGTGATTGGTCTTGGTCTTTGAGTCCGTAAACTTTTTTCGTTGTACAATATCTCCTGAACCACTGGTCCAAATTTAAAATAATTTCACAGGAATGTTCCCCATAATGCCCTCTACAAAATTACGCAAATGGTACCACTCTGCCGAACCTAAGGGTAGCCAGCGCTCTACTTAAGAAATCATTTAAACAACATTTTCTCCTGAACCACTGGTCTGATTTCAAAATAATTTCTCAGAAATGTTCCTCGTAATGCCCTCTACCAAAATTGCTCAGGTCATCTCGTCTGAACAAAATGGGCACCAGAGCTAAAAATAGAAATTTCCAAAACATTGTCTTGTCTTGTGCTAGGATTCAGGTGAGGGATCCAGGGCCTTAGGGCGCTCCTGTTTGATGTGTTGCCTGCGAAGCATGGTCTACACATATGGATCATGACTGTCAGCAGCATCCGGGCGTCTAACTTTTGTTTTCCGATCGATAACTTTTGAAGGGATGCATCAATTTCATTCAAACTTTACAGAAGGGTCAAGCATCATTAAATACAGGCTTAGTTCGAAAACAAGGGTAATCCTTGAAAATTTGACTGAGTTATGGCCCTCTTTTTACTTAGATTTTGGCTAAATTGTGATTTCTGATCAATAATTTGAAGGGATGCAATGATTTAAAATTCAAATTTCACAGAAGGGTAAAGCATCATAAAATACAGGTCAAGTTCAAATTTGGAGGTCATTCACAAACTTTTGACTGAGTTATGGCCCTCTTTGACTTGGGTTTAGGCCAATGCAAAAGCTATATTGCTTTATGTGGAGTAAACTTAACATTTCTCCAAAACTATTATATCTGACAACTTCTCACTATATGCCATGCTTGCCCAGTGCCTGTAGATAAGCATGACAGTGATAAATTTTTACCCCACCCCCTGACCCCTTAGGTGAGATCAAAGGTCAAATATTTAAATTTCTCAATAACTCAGTTGTCAATATTTTTTACTGAAATTTCGCATGCAGACAGAGGTACAATAAATATGAAACATATCAAACGTGATTTAAGATTAAAGGCCTGGGGCAGACCCCCCTGGGTGGACTGAGGGGGTGGGGCAGAGGCCAAAATTCAACTTTTACAACGGATAAGAATATACAAGGTTTTAGCCTGAGATAGAATCTCTTGTCTTACCAATTTTATCTTACCCAAGCTGTCGTGTACATTGGTTGTATTGGTCAAGTGCGGATCCAGAGGGGGGACAGGGGGTCCGGACCCCCCCTGGAAAATCACAAGTTATATGGGTTTCTAAAGGGAACAAGTAATTGGACCCCTGGAAAATGTTGGACCCCCTCTGGAACTTGAAAAATTGATAGATTTCCTTGAAATCAACCATTTGACTTCTGTAAAATAAGCTGAGGACTAAAAAAAAAAAAAAGAAAAAAAAAAACGTTGTCAGAGCTTTTTTTGTCAGACTGACCTGGACCGCCCCTGACGAAAATTCCTGGATCCGCGCATGTTGGTCCTCATGCAGATGGTGGTCAAGTGACATCATTGTTATTTCAAAGTTTTGTCATCATGTAATATTGCATCTCAGTGTATTCAGGAACTTCTATGAGCTTATTGAAAGATGAAAAGCGAAATTCAATGTTGAGCAAGAAAAAGAATCCATTATTTGATTGAAAACTCCATCCCTTGTGATCACCTTTTGTCATCACATCACCATCTTGTCCTACCAAGGGTTGCGATTGTCTAATCTAACCCTTGGCCTCACAGCTTCGATTTTCTTCGATTGAATAGGTAATAAGCCGAAAATAGTAACAATTAATATGATCAATCACAAACCGGTGCAAAAAAATCGATAAACACCAGGCCTCCAGATAAGACGGCGTGATTAATTTACGTTCAGTTTTATTATTTAACAACTAAATTGTACGCTTAATGTGCTAAAAAGAACTGTCACATTGAGATGGTTATTTTGAGCACCCATAACATAATTTTGAACTTAATTATAGAAGAAAAATAAATAATTTTACGACCAAAATCTTTGCTTATCTGGACTTATGGAGACTTAGCAGGCGGTGCACATTAGATGCCGATAAATAGCTACGTTAATCTGATTGGCAGGAAGGGATTATCGAAAAAATCCTTCCTGGCGTTTTCATTGGTCGATTAGTCTGCGCTAATAATAAATTTGAAGGGTCGTGAGGCGAAGGGTTTGTCGAAAGGTAGATACAACGAAACCTTCGCTGGTGAAGATGTCACATCACTTGGCAAGCCTTGTGATGCCAAACGGTGATCCTCAGGATCAATTTTTCTATCCAACCCTCACAGTCATGATAGATTATTGTCAAAGTGCAATGGGATAAAGTACTACCACCTTTCCCTGTCCACTCTTTCCTCCCAGGGTTCGGATACAGATCAGGACTGACAAATTCTGGCCTGATCTGGATCCAAACTATTTGATATGCTGATGATATATAAGTTCAGTTTGAAAAAATTAACAAATGACAAAAAAATCATGAAAAAAACAACCAGCATGTAGAGTTAGCCTATATGGCAAGGGACATCACTTGTGTTATGCTTCATTATAAATTGCATGTCTTTTCTCTCATACAGGGTGTTTGATTAAGTGAGTTGCCATCTTGGAGAAAACCCTTTGAGAATCCAAATTTGGTATTGCTGACTGGGATATAAAAGATGTTTTGATGCTTTACTCCCAGTCAACAATTTTTCAGTCATGTTGAGAAGGGTTCCTGACTTTGTTGAACCAGTACTAAATTGGGGAAAAACTTTCTTGCTAGTGAGCACGATAGTATTTTAACTACCACGATGAGCTGGAAACTACCACACAGGACGAACGGAGCATGAATCATTTACGAGTAAATGGTCAGATTTTTTCTGTGTAGGAATGTTTATTTAGGTATTTTTTATCATTTCCATCGTCAAATGATATCAAATTCCATTTAATTTGACAGATATGGGCTAAAGTCCTTATAACTTTGGGGAAAGTTGGTCCGATGCTCAGTGGGGAAACACGAATCTAAAGAAAGAAAATAACTTTTCAAACAAACTTTTGGGCTAGAAGGGACGCTGAGACATTTACACGGAACCACATTGTCGGATTTCACCATTGTTTGTTCTTAGTTGTAAAATAAAACAAAAATGAAAGTGACACCAACCTTTCATTATCCAATTTTCGGCCTGGAAACTACCCCGACGTGTCCCGGATGTGGCTTGGGAACATAATTACATTAACACAATTTCGTGGTAGTTCCTAGGTTTACCACCCGTGATGAAAAGGAATCCATTATTTGTGTGATGATTTGATTGAAAAATCCATCCCTCATGATCACAGTTTGTCATCACTGGACAAGCCTCATGATGCCAAATGGCGATCCTCGTGTCGGATTTTTCTATCCCACCCTCACACTCATGATAGAATCTTATAGTATTGTCAAAGTGCAATGGGATAAAATACTACCACCTTCCCTTATCCACTCTTTCCTCCCTATTGTCATTAGCTGATCTTTGCAAATGGTTTGGATACCAATCATGACTGAACAGTCAATTCAGCTTTCAGAGAGAGCAGACATGTAAAAATTAGCTCTGACATTTATTAAATTATATCTGGATTCAGACTTGTGATCGAAATAAAAATTATATCAGTATGTAGCTGCTGATTTCAGGAATATTAATATATACTGGATTTATTGGAATAATACATTTAAATTGTGCTTTTAACTTAAAAACATCAAAACTTTTCACAACACCTGCTGTGATAACTTTTGGAAACTATATTTCAAGGCAAGGATAACATCTGTGCCACATACTGTGCTACTGGATTATTCTGCAGTAGCTATACTACTGTGTTATTAATTCTACTTAATTACAACAAAGGGACTAGTGAGAATCACCAGCTGATAAGCTCTTTGATAGCAGGTTCTCCAAAGTGTGTTAAGATTAACACCTCCAGTGTACAAGATTGACCACCAACAGGAACTTAATTGATAAATTATTACACAGGTTAAAAAGTAATTAGGATAAATCAGACATACATAAATAAATAAAACAGCAAGGGAGCTAAACTATCAATGATTTATTGAAATTTTTAAATATATTTGAAACAATAAAATAAATAAAAATAAAATACATGATATATCAAGTTGATGAGGAAGTGTCATTCAGAATGTCACAATCAGCAGATATCTCAGAAACAACCCCTCCGCCTAGTGAGGCTGGTTCCCCATCACTACTTACGGGACTCTCAACACCAGTTAGCTGGTCATCAACTACATGTATGGACAATGAGGACACAGTCAATGACAGATTCAATGGTATTTTATACCATGTTACATCAATTGATAGACAGATCAATGTACGTTTCTCTTCAAAGGAACTCTACCTAAAGTTTATACAGTCTTTAAATAAAGAATTACATCCCAAGCAATTAAATGACAACAAATCAACATATCAGACACATATCCAAGGCAAATGGTGTACACTTACAACTGACAGCAAGGTAGCCTCAATTTACATTACAGGACCTGCACAGAAACAGTGGAGAGAAACTGTATTTCTAAGACTCTCAGTATATCTATATCAACAGTATGTTGAAGAGACTGATGGCATTGTAAATGACACTTACAACTCTCAAACTTCAACTCCTACAAGACCAGGTCAGAATTACTCATCTCCACTCCTATCACCTGTTGGTACACCTGATGATTTGAACAATCAGCAGTTTGACATGGATTCTGCTTCAGAGATCAGTCAGCAGCTTAAAGAATTACAGCATATAAGTAAACATCTAAAGGAACAGCTAAACAGTGTTAACACAAAACTGGACATTCTTGTGCAGCGATCTCTGGAAACTTCGAACGAGACAACAAATATCACATTTGAGGACGAGCCTAATTCCGTAACAATCAATGCTACAAATGACGATGAGCCCCAAGTTCTACCAGGTGCCTCTACTTACAGTGACGTTGTGTCTAAGGATATTACCCCAATACATAGAGAAACTAATAATAATGCTAACCAGACCATAAACTCTTCGGAAATCATGCACCAGTAACAAATACAGTGACTCAGCAAAGTAAAACCAAAAAACAAAACCATCAAAACATTAATCATAGGAATTCAACCACTCCCAAGCCTAAAGTTGATCAGGCAAGAGATTCAACATCAGATTTGCAAAGGAGGGGAAGTAAAATACTAATCATAGGGGATTCCATTCTCTCAGATGTTAACAGGAAAGGACTATCAAGAAATGTTGAATGTCAGCCCTATCCAGGCGCAAATATTGACACTATATATGACAAGGTCCAAATGTTTGACCTCACCAAGTTCTCTGACATTGTTATTTATGTAGGTGGCAATGACTCTTCAAACAGTTCTGACAATGAATATTTTGAAGAAAAATATGAGCAACTTCTGCAGCACATTAAACGCATAACTCCTACCAGTAAAATACACCTCTGTACATCTTGTCCTAGAGGTGACACAGACGTTGACGAGACAAATGATGTCATCAAGAGACTTTGTGAAGAACATGAGGTAAAGTGTATTGACACAAATTCAGGATTTTATGATAAACACTCACAGCTGCGAACACACTTCTATAAACCAAGGGATAACATACATCTTTCACGGTCAGGAATCAAACGAGAACTTGGACTAATAAATGAGACACTGTGTGTAGTTGAAAACTTTGAAAAATCTGTCTACCCAGTGCATTTCCAACAAAAGGAATCAAATAGCACACAATCACCATCTCAAAGAAGAGCTCACTATGGAAGGAATATGAGGAATGAAAGAGGTCGGGACACAAACTACAGGGAAGTACGACCATCCCAAAATCATAACACATGGTACACAGGTAGACATGGATCAGTGTATCATAATCCAAATGACGAATATCACTCCGAAAATGTACGGTGTTTAAAATGTGGACTTACAAATCACACTACAGACATATGCCGCCATAAAACTCAAGTGCAGTGTTTTATTTGTAAACTGTATGGACATAAAGACAGTTCAGGACTGTGTCAGCGAAAATAGGATGCTGGCCAATATGCCAAAACAAATGTAATAAATGTAGAATCAGTACCAACATTTAATTCTTATTATAACCTTGAAGGAATTTGTCAAAACTGCAATCAAACAAGTTGTATTTGTAATGATAATGACATCAGTGGACCAGGAACTCCATTTGTTTGTGACAATTTACAAACAAATGAAAGTCCCACTTTAAATAGAAATTCAACTCTTGACTCACCAATTCAATCACAAACAAATGATAATTCAATGCAATTTGAAAGTAGCAGGGCTGATTCTACCTTTATCAATAGTATTCAAACAGAAATTGATAGTTTTAATCTTCATGATAATGTAAATGTGCATGCTATTGAAAATTCTTCCATGATGGCCCAACCATTAAATTTGAATCTTACTGCTAAAGGGTTTAAGATTGGACATTTAAATATTCAAGGTATTCAAAATAAATTTGATCAAGTTCAACTTATGTTAAACAACTCAAACAATGATATCCATGTTTTTGGTTTAAGTGAAACTAAACTCAAGGACTTTCATCCTGATAGCTCCTTCAAAATTGAAAATTACCAATTATTCAGAAAAGACAGAGATATTACAAGGGAGAGAAGGGAGCAAGGTGGAGGTATTATTGTCTATGTTAGGAATGGTGTGAAAGTCGAAAGAAGACAGGATTTAGAAAGAAACGAAATGGAGTGTATTTGGTTAGAAGTGTTCCCCAAAAATTCAAAAAGTTTTCTTGTAGGTAATTTATACAGGCATCCTAATGAAGGGGTCCAGTGGAATGAACATTTTGAGGATTTTATGGAAACTGTACTTGGAAATCAAAAGGAAATTTATTTGTTAGGTGATTTTAATAGAGATTTAATGAATAAAAATATAAAAAGCACATGGTTAGAATATATAGAGCCTTTTGGTCTTCATCAAAAAGTAAATTATGCAACAAGGAAAACAGCACATTCACAAACATTGATTGACCATATCTACTGTAATGTTGAATCAAATATTAGCTCAATCAATGTCCCTGAAATTGGACTAAGTGACCATTTCCCTATCTTTCTGACCCGAAAAACAAACTGCACTATGCCCAAAACTCTCTCATCAAACTATTAGTTACAGATCTTTTAAAACCTTTAATGAGCAGGAATTTATAAATGACCTACAATCTGCTCCATGGGATATTATTAAGATTTTTGATGATACTAATGACACATTGGATTCCTGGACATCTATGTTTATAGAAATAGTTGACAAACATCTGCCCTTAAAAACTCTAAGAGTCAAACACAAACAGCAGCCAAAATGGTTAACACGCGACATTATTGAAGCTATAAAGACCAGAGACAGATATAAGTCTCTAAACGATGATTTACACTATAGAAGTTGGCGGAATAAGGTAGTAAGCCTTATCAAACAGTCTAAAAAAGCTCAGTATTCTGCAATTATCAATGAAAATAATAACAACCCAGGTAGTATATGGAAACTTTTCAAAGAAATAGGCATTAATAAACAAAAGTCAAATGCTTCCATTTCAAAAGTCAAAATAAATGGTCAAGAAACCGAAGACCATAATAAGATTGCAAATGCTTTCAACAATTTTTTTGTCTCAGTTGCATCAAATCTGAAAGAACCTATTGAAAATTCAAATTTTGAAAAACTTAAAACATTCTGTAACAACAAAATTCCTGATGGTACAGTGTTCACTATTCCAGAAGTTTCAAAAGAAAGTGTTGAAAAATTCTTAAAACATATTGATGTATCAAAAGCTACAGGGTGTGATAATATTGGACCCCGTCTCTTAAAAATTGCTGCTCCATATATTGCTGAATCCGTCACATATATTTGCAATCAAAGTATTAAAACTTCACAGTTCCCTGAAAAATGGAAAAAAGCAAAAGTTACCCCACTGCATAAAGGAGGTCCCAAAGATGATTTAAATAACTATAGACCTATCTCTATTCTACCTGTCATGTCAAAGTTCTTAGAAAAGCATATACATGATTCACTAATGACATATCTTGTAAAGTTTAATTTGTTGCATAAAAATCAGTCTGGTTTTAGACCCAGCCACTCCTGTGAAACAGCACTTATAGGCATGATCTCTAAATGGCTAGAAAGTATAAATAAAGGATCCTTAATTGGGACTGTGATGATTGATTTCAAAAAAGCCTTTGACCTTGTGGATCATAATGTTCTGCTCAAAAAGCTAAAACATTACAAGTTGTCTCATGAAGCACTAACATGGTTTGCATCATACTTAGGTAAAAGAAAGCAAAAAGTTTCTTTAAACAATGTATTTTATGAAGATGAAATTATTACTGATGGTGTCCCACAGGGCTCCATTTTGGGCCCTCTCCTTTTTCTCATGTTTATTAATGACTTGCCCCTGTATACTGATTCTGCTAATACTGATTTTTATGCGGACGACACAACACTTTATGTTATAGGCAAATCACTTGAAACTATCCAAAGAAATTTACAAGTTGCCTTAGATTGTTTAGCTAAATGGTGCAAATATAATGGCATGCTCATTAATACCACAAAAACAAAAGCAATGCTGATAACAACACATCAAAAAAGAACAAGTTTAGCAAATGACCAGCTTTCCTTGCATCTTAATAATGACGAGCTAAATATGATCATGAATGACAAAGTTCTTGGTATTATAATAGATAATAATTTAACTTGGTCGCAACATGTTGATAAGGTATGCAAAAAGATTACTACAAACCTGTGGCTATTATCTAGAATCAAAGATTACCTAACTACTTCTCAAAGAATTCAATTCTATAAAACCTACATTCAGCCCCACATCGATTATTGTAATACTGTATGGGGAGGAACATCTCAAGTAAATTTAAATAGAATTTTTCATCTCCAAAAGCGAGCTTGCAAAATAATTTTGGACTATAATGTTGTCAATGTAGTAGAAAGTATGGAAGATCTTAAAATACTAACTGTTTATGACAGGCTGTATCTACGAAAGGCAAAGTTTATGCACAAGGTTTCTTTAGGAGAATGCCCAGCTTATATCAGTGAATTATTTCAAGAGCGTTTACCTAATGAAAACATTCCTACACTCAGATCATCATCATCAGGACATTCATTTATTACCCCAAGGCCGTACAAAGAAATCTTTAAACAAAGCATAACATACTCTGGACCCATTATTTGGAATAGCTTACCTTCAGGTTTGAAATCGATAGATAAAACTGACACATTTCACTCGAATTTCATCAAATGGATGAAAAATCCCTGATTTAACTTTGATATGTAAATAAATGCCTTTTTTTTTTCATGTACATAATATGTATATTGTATTGTTTGTTCTATTGTCAATTCAAAGATAAGTGAGATTACTCAAAGTAACTTTCTGGATTGTACCTTGATGGATTTGATAAATAAATTACATCTATTGACTATAAAGGAGTTAAATGTACTGTTGCTATCAGTTCTCACTTGACTTTGAATCTACAATATAAAATCATTAAATATCTGTAGTGTGGTTAAGCAAAGTAAAACCTCAGAGTCTGAGAGAGTTAGCATCTCAATTTGCATCAAACAAGAACAACCATACAACGCTCTTAAGGAGCACGCTATTTTCAAAACTATTTTGGAACAGCTTTTGCTTTACCACCTTCAGACACTGTGTAAAACTGTATATATGTATTTATTAGAGGGCCTCATGGAAGATTAGTTTTGTTACTAAATGTGTTACCCTCTTTAAATAAAGTCTATTATTATTATTATTATTATTATTATTATTAACAATCCTGGCCTGATCTGGATCCAAACTATTTGATATGCTGAAGATATATAAGTTCAGTTTGAAAAAAATCAATAAAGGACAAAAAATCATGAAGAAAAAAAAACAGCATACAATGTCAATTGTCAGCTAGCATTGCAAGGAACATCACTTGTGTTGTGCTTCATTATAAATTGCATGTCTTTTCTCTCATACAGGGTGGTATTGTGAAACTGCAATGGGACAAGTTGTCTCCCCTAATCTACACAAGTTGTCTAGATGGTATTGTTCGACTCTGGGATTCCAGAAATGGCCAGGTGGCATCACAATGGACCGGACACACAGACTCCATCTTAGATTTTGAAATATCCAGGTACACAAGGTTTACTATTTTCGAAGTTATGAACATTCACGTTATATGAAAATTGTATGGGAATTTTCCAAATGAGCCAGCTCATGAGATTTTGGTATTTATGGCCTACTCGAGCAACAAAAGTTAAGGCAAGACTGTGCAAACAGGCTCATTTGTTTGACTTCTCATTGCTCGCATCTTTACGAGGCACTTCATTTCAGGCTTGCAACAAACAATTTTATAGAAAAATAAGCAAATTATCACCAATTTTAGCTGACCCTATTCATTCTGATGGATTATCCCATACATGTTGAATACAATAAGTATGGAATTGCCCACTTTGTTATTTTAGGGTTGTCTGTCAAAAATGTCTTTAAACTGATGTATTTATGACCCTCATTGTTTGTTTTTTTTATCAAACAGTGAAGATCCTGATAAAATGCCTCCTTTCCTATTTTGCCAAAATACCGGTTTACCAGTACTGTAAATTCGGAAATTTTTGCGAGGACTTTATTTTCGCGAAACTTCGCATTTGTGAAGTTTCTTGAAAATAAAACCCTCGTGAAATGGCAAAATTACTCTGTCATTTATTAATATAGGTAAATCTTGCCTTAATCGCGAAGTTTTCACATCACTAATGTGTCTTTTAATGCAATACGTGAAAATAAAATTCTCGTGAAAATTTCCGAATCTACAGTATCCAGAATGAAAAGAGTTGAACAAAACACATTTTGTAGGATCTCCTTGATACTTCATAAAACTTACCTTTTTATTCTGTCACCAAAAAAACTGAAATAACTGTTGTCATTATTTTTCAGGGATGGCAACACTTTAGTCACAGTATCAGAAGATAAAACCGCAAGAGTGTTCTCCCTTCAGTCACCAGATAGATAACGAAGAACTGTTCAAGTTGTTGCTCTTTGAACATATTGCACCGGAGCACAGTGGCTCAGTGGTAGAGTGCTTGACTCGAGATTGAGGGCTTGCAGGTTCGAGCCTCACCGGCATCACTGTGTTGTGTCCTTAAGCAAGACATTAATCCTTGCTTAGTACTGGTTCAACCCAGGAAGACCTGTCCCGACATAATTAAAAATTGTTGACTTGGACGTAAAGAATCAAATCAAACAAACGTTAATTCTTACTTAATACTGGTTCAACTTAGGAAGACCAGTCTCTGCATAACTGAAAAATTGTTGACTGGGACATAAAGAATCAAATCAAGCAATATAGTATGTTATTTCATCTGCATCTTCACTGTTTCAGGGAAAAAGACTAACAGGGACCCAGTAGCCCATGGCCCTTAAAATTTTGGAGTAAATATCCATACCCATTGTGTTAAATGTTTAATTTTGCCAATGACAAAAGTGTTAGTCTGTAACCCTGCTGTTTGCCAAAGTACCCATTTAGGGTTTTTTGGTCTTCAAGGGGTTAAAGTTAAGAGGCAAAGCATGGTTCAGGTGAGCAACCCTGTCCTCCTCTAATTAGGCACTGTTACCTACAGGCCTGAATTCTATTATATTTAGACTAGCCTACTTTGGGCTATTCTGAATTAAAAGGAGTTCTGGCCTGAGGCTATAAAACTTTTTTCATGCTCAACTCAACTGAGCATGAAATCTATCCTACTTTTAACATTTATTAGCAGGATAAATACATCTTTGGAGTTCTAAAGCAAAAAAAAAAATCATTTTTCATCACTTTATATTTAATGAGTTGAAATTTCATGCTCAGTTAAGTTGAGCATGGATTTTTTTTTATAACCTCGGGCCAGACAACATTACCATGTGATAACTATAGCAATAAAATCCTATTGAAGCTAAATTATTGAATTGTGTTTATAGCTCCAATTTAGCCAATATTTTAACAATGACAAACCATCTCTTTCGAGACGAACCGGGCCGCGTAGCGCAGTCGGTAACATGTCTGGCTACAGATGCCAATCTGACTGCAGATCCAGGGGTTGCGAGTTTGATCCCGGCCCAATCACATACTTTCATGGAGACTGATCATGAAATAATTTCTACGGTCATTCTCCTCCCTTCCACTGAATCATTCATGAAGGGTTGTTGTCAGTTACAAGCGAAAGTATGTACACAAATTACTGGTTAACTGCTTGTTCAAGCTTGCCCAGGAAAAAGTGTGGTTAGGTGAACTGACCATCCTGCCATGACCATAGCTGTTGACTTGGGACGTATAGCAACAAAACAAACAAACAAAAAATCTTTCGAGACGATGTTTTCGAATATCAACATGTCTTTTATGCCATTGTATTGAGATAATGCTTTTGCAGGCTTTCAACTCTTGTCCTGTCATTCATGAGAATTGTCTTCTGCTCTCAAAACTGATTATATATTTTGGAAGGCAAGGAGTAACTGTGGTGTAGTGGATTAACTAGTTGCCTTGTAAACCAGGGGGTTTGGGTTTGATCCCCACTTCTCTAGTCTGTCAGATGAGACTTCAAGCCGAGGCCATGTCCCCATATGACCTAGGTAGTGTTTGTTTAGATATATTTTTCAAAGAACCAATAACTTAAGCACTGATCAGACTGCAGGTATATGCAGGCCAGGGCTCGGGATATCTTTGAATCCCAATCGGTACAAATTGCGGCCAAAAAAGACGTATATATTTCAACTCAATATCAATGCAATTGGGTCCGGTAAGTCCATTTTATGCAACACATAAACAGGCAGCACTGTCGCATATTCCTAAGCTATCTACTCTAGTGAGACCAGATGTCACAGCTAGGGGTGCAACGATATACCGATAATCCACAATTCATTCTAAATAAATATCGCGATACACTTTTGGCTATACCTATACAAAAACCTTCCCTATGTGTCCACAAGCCAGTTTCCATCTCAAATTTGCAATAAAATATCCATTGTTGGCTTTGAAATTGCCTGATATTCGGGCCTTTTTCAAAACCGGAAGTTGTAAAAATGAGGAAAAAAAGATGCTGTGGTATAATTCGTGACATGAACTTACATAAACGTTGACTGTGTCTAACAACATATCCCCGTCTTTCAAGCATTGGAAGGTGTTAATTGTGTATGACGGACATCAATGTGAGCTATAACATATTGTTTATGGATATTTTACACATTTTCCATCCCCCCATCAGTTATTTCCACATTTCAAATACCAACACTTCATTGGTAAAACTTGTACATATCTGTTTGTGTTGCAAATTAGACCATCAGGCAACAGCTTTTTTCGGTTTCAAAAAAGATAGCCGATGATGAAGTGAAATATCTAAAAGGAAAAAACAAAATTTTGATCATTTCTCCTTAAAAAGCAGCCGAAGACACAGGGAGTAGCTGAAAATATGACTGTGTTATAGATGCCAATTTCATGACCCTTGAAATTGGATTATATTATAATACTCAACTAGGGGCAGTAATAGACAGAAATAATAATGCCAGGTGCATCCCAATATGTATTGCAATACAGGTTGTCCATATCGAAATATATATTGCAATACGCTCTTTGGCTTATCGTTGCGACCCTAGTCACAGCTTCCATTTATGTATACACGCAGCGATGCTTGCTGCTGGGCATATTGTGCAGACTTAGAAAGCCTTCGCTTACCGCTTTTACGATAATGAACTGGCCCTATTATTGTCTCACATAGTTTTACAGCATTCACATCCGGTGTCGTCTAAAGAGTGTCTTACCATTAGAAAAAAGACTTTATTGTATGATTGAAACAACAAAAGGCTTTGCTCAATCAGTTCCATAATTGGGTAAGTCTCATATCTTCGGTCGGGAGTCAAAACCTTGTATCTTTGATTTTCACATTTTTCAGGAGAGACAAAAACTGAATAACTTTTGCTAGGAGTGTCCTACATTGCTGAGTCAGACAGGATTATATTTAGTAACATCCAAATTCACTGTTATTGGTGTTTTGAACTTCCAATAAAGATTTCATGGTCATTGAAATGGGATTATATTATAATACTCAACTATTATGAAGAGGTTCACTTGAGTTACAACATTTTGAGCATATTTTCGTGGTAAACCATCCAGTTACAACATTTTTGAGCATCTTTTCTTGGCAAAACATCGTATATCGGTAAAATGAGCACCAAAATAATGGTATCTTTCATAGATACGATATTTGGAAGCACGATTGATGATTTTTAAGGGGGTTCTAATTGGTCAAGAGCTATGAGAAATTGACAGAATGTGCGCCATGCGTTTGGTATTACCGTGTTGAAGAAAAGTCACATTGGTAAAAAACAGAGTTACGAGGTTTTGACTCCCGACCGACGATATGCAAAATTTGGATAGACACACCCATCACTCCCATTTATGTATATGATCAGCGATGGCGCCAGCCATACTTTGTCGGATTGATTGAGTCTGCTTCCCGCTATGATAATGAGCTCGTCCAATTAAGTATCACATTTTGACAGTTGTTGTGATGAACAAACATTTCCCCAGGCAAGATTGAAAATCGCCAAACTGTTTTTGTAAACTTTAGACAAATGTGGAAAGAATAGCAATCATAGGATTAACAGGAATACAAGAATTTAAAAGAAAAAGTAAGTTTATTGCTGAAAATATTGCAACAATTTTATAAATATAGAAATAAAATTTATCAATTTTAAAACAAACAAGCAATCTCATTTCAAAACAAGCAAACAATCTTATAATCTTATAAATTTCAACAACCATTAAACCTGTAATATACTGTTGGCTAAAAGTTAAGTACCAGTACAGTAAAACCTGTGTAAAACAGCCACTCTCAAAAAGACCGAAAATTGGAATTTTAAGCCCAATTATCCTAAATGCAGGTCAAAAGTATTGCAGAATGCTCCACGGGGAGCATTCTGCAATACTTTCGACCTTCATTAGGCTACCATTTGTTATTAAGATCTTTGTTTTGTCTATTTTTGAGACACAGGGTTTACTATATGTCGTAAACAGTTTAACACTCAGTTTTTTTCAATTTCTAAGTGAATCACAGAGGATGATAATTAATTTGCAGATGTCCACTCTATACACCTTTTCTGAAGTATTGCATGCAACATTTCAAAACTGGTGTAAAACAAGCAAAATGGGAAACACTTTACAGTACAAGTTAAAATTATTCTTAACGTTTTACCAACATCATTTAAATATATGAGACAAGCAATGCCTGAATCCACAACCACAGCATCTAACGTGTCTAACTACAACAAATTTAACATTTTAGGAACACTATAAGAGTGTCAAACAGTTTGGATCCAGATCAAGACCGAAATTATGTAGGTACTGATCGGGGTCCAAACTGTTTGCAAAGGTTATCTGCAGACAACAAAAATTGTCGCTAAACTGTATTAAACTCTTGTTTTTATGTTTTTCACATTGATTTTCCGCGATAACTTTTTTATTACTAATTTTAGCAAACTGTGTTCGCGATGAAATTTGTAGAGAAAAATTAGCGCCAATTTCTCCAAATGGTTTCATAATCCAAGATGCTGCAGTTAACCCTGAGCATAGATCAAAGCTCAAATAATTTAAGATAAATATGTCAGTCAAAAAACTACATCGCCCTGCTCTATTTCACCAACTAAAGCAATGGACGGCTTGTTTAAATATATTTGAAATCCCGCCTAGTTTGCTTGTGCGTTAAGCTACTGGGGTCATCTGGAAACCGCCCATTTTGGAGCATGTGCATAAGAGAAAAATAGCATGTCATGCGTAATTACAGATTCTGCATGCTCAAATTAGATTCTGTATTTTATGGGTTTGCAAACAGCAGGATTTTGCTATGCACAGCCGCTGAATAGCCGTATATTCACCGCTTGTGAATATTCTTTTGAGACAAACCCTTTATGTCACGCCTCTACGAAATTTACCTGTCAATAAAAGACTTCGAAATTTTGACTTAATTCAGTTTCTCGCAAATTTATCATCTATGTACACAAAAATGTGTATGGGCCACAAACCTCGGACCTTTTGGAGAAATTTGCGCTAATTTGCCTGTACAACTTTCATCGCGATCACATTTTTCTAACATTGAAAATAAAAAAGTTATCACCGATAATCAATGTGAAAAACATAAAAACTAGAGTTTAGCAAGGAAAGAGTATTGTTATTTCCATATTGATAAAACCTTGTGTCAAAATTATAGAATTCAGTGCAACTACTTTTGAGCTGTGACATGTGATTTCCAACAATGTGGCATTTTGACATGAATAGACTCAGACGAGCCTGTGCGGCCTCCTTTTAAGCTTAGAAACTCCAAATGATGTTCTGCCGGTAGCTTAATATTCATAGAATATTCAAGCCACTAGCAAAGGCTCTGATCAGATTACACACATGCACAGGCTGGTCTGAGCCTTTGCTGGTCTCACCACATTGTTGAAAATCTCAAGCCGAGGCTCATTTATATGGCACAATCTTTGCATAAATAGGTTAGAACTCTGCAAACAAAATGTGAGCAAGCTGAAGAGATTTTGATATTTGTGTATATGGGCCACGACGCAAGAAAACCAGTCCGAATTGGTACCAAAATATCACAAGCTGGCCCCTATTTTATGAGCCTTTAGCCCGATGAACCCGAATTCAGCGGCCTCATCACATGAAAATCTGGTTTTGTTGCATGTGAACAACAAAGACGCCGACCATCCTCCACATCAGCGCAGTGTGATCAGTGCCTTTGTTATTCCTTCTCTTAAAAGAATCATATGGACCATGACATGTGATTTCCAACAATGTGGCATTTTGACAAGTGTAGACTCCGACGAGCCTGTGCAGCATCTTTTTAAGCTTAGAAACCTCAAATGATGTTCAATTAATAGCTTAATATTCTTAGAATATTCAAGCGACAAGCAAAGGCTCTGATCAGACTGCGCGTATGCGCAGGCTGATCTGAGGCTTTGCTGGTCGCGTATACCACATTGTTGGAAATCTCATGTCACGGCTCAATTATAAGGTTGATTAAGGGTTAAGTATCTCGCTCAAGAGAAACAGCAAAGACTCCTGACATCTGCCTAGTCTGATCAGTCTTTGCAGTGTATATACAAACCATTGGTCATTAGCTACTCAAGGTTGCTACAGTCAGGGAAAAAAAGGCTTGAGAATGACAATTTTTTCAGGACCAGGAAAAGTCAGGGAATTTCATTTTCAGTCAGTGAAATTTAGAAAAAAATGAAAAAAGGTCAAGGAAGAGTCAGCAAATTTAATATTTTCCAAAAGTTTATAGTTAACTGGCATCTTAAATAATATTTTCCATAAATTGCAAGCAGTTTATATTCAGAAATATTCCTTCTTCAATATTCTTGGTATGAAATTTTTCTTTAAAGATTAAATCAGCAGGTATGATTATTGTACAGTTTTTTGCACTGTCCATGGATGAGAATGGCTATTATTAGCCTTCAATAAGGGTCTTGAAAAAGTTCAAAAAGTCAGAAAATTTTGTGGCAGCCCTACTACTGAATGAGTGCAGAGTGAAGGCTCTGGTGAAACTGGTGAATGTACAGACTAATCTTAGTCTTAGATGGGGCACTGGTCAGTTTACTTACTCATTTGTGAAAACTATATACTATGAGATTAACAAAACAAACATGAAATTAAAATATATAGATAAGTTAAATTAAGGGTTGGATTTCTTGTAAAGACTTAGTTATAATAAATGTGAGATTTACAAACATGTGACATTTTAAAAACATAAATGTGAGATTTGCTAACAAAAGTGAGTTTACTAAATATAAATGTGACATTTACTGATGTAAATGTGAGAATAACCATAAATGTGACATTTACTAAATATAAATTTGATATTTACTAACAGTAAATGTGGCAGCTACTAACTATAAATGTGACATTTACTTAATATAATTGTGACATTTACTAACCATAAATGCGACATTTACTAAATTTAAATGTGACATTTACTAACCATAAATGTGACGTTTGCTAAACATAAATATGACATTTACAAATATGAATGTGACATTCACAAATATAAATGTGACATTTACTAACCATAAATGAGACATTTACTAAATATGAGTGTGATATTTACGAACCATAAATGTGACATTTACTAAATATAAATGAGACATTTACTAACCATGAACTTGAGATTTACTAAAACATAAACAAAATTTGAATACAAATATAATAAAATTAAGTGATTTCTTATTCAGAAATAATGTATTTGTGAAATGACGAGAGTTTATGAGTATATAAACACACAATTCACTAAACATCAACAATAAATTTATTAAATAGTAAATTTAAATTATCTCTTTGAGCACCAAACATTGATTTTCTATCAAGTGTACTACAGTAAAACTGGGAAAATTCCAACTTTGATTTTTCGAAGTACTCACTAATTCAAGTAAATTTGGGACGAGACTAGGACCTATTCATGATCTATTTTAAAAATTGTCTATAATAACATTATGTTTTTGAGATGTTTCTTTTACGATCCCAAAACTATGTTAGATAAAAAAAAATGGTAATAATCTTTTTCGGGGTTATATATATTTTTATGTCAACCTCCCTATATTTCGAATTTTTGATACTTCAAAATTAAACCCCTCATCCCTAGGACTTCGAATTTATGAGATTCAACTGTATCCCAGCTACTAAGAATGCCAAAATAATCCAGAATATAAAGTGGAAGCCATGAATTATGAAATAACTATAGTAGTGTCAGTTCAAAGATAGATGAGAACAGTTGTAAACAAAAATATGAACTAATCCAGGTAATGGGTGCTTTATATTGGTACATTTACATATCCTTTACTGCCTTTACCTATAATGATATATTTACAATTATTAACCCATTTCTATGAAAAATGGTATAATCCTTTTATCATGCATCTTTGAATTGACAGTAGGACACATTACGGTAACCGCTGAATACATGTACAGTCTTGAAAAATGGACACACGTGTGAACAAGTGCATTGTTTGCATTTAATGGGGTCAATGGTTCAACCTTGATTTCATAAAGCTTGTTCAAGCAGATAATTCACAAGTAATATCAAGCCTTATTTGGTTTAACCCTTTACTCCATGGGCTATTTTTAGATCACAACATCGTTTTCTATTTTTAGACATTGAAAAAATTTAAAAAAAAAAAAGTTTTAAATACACATACTTTTGAAAATAATATGGAAAATGGAGCATTTGCTCTAAAAGAGCAAATGCTCCATTTCCCATAATATTTTCAAATGCATGATATTTCAAAAGCGTCAAAGGGTGTTATTATGAGGTAAAGGGTTTAATGAATATTTTTAAAATGTGGTGTGCTGCAAGTGTTAGTTGGTAACTCAATAATTATTTTAATAACAAAAATAAGCAACTACCAAGAGCTTCTCAGTGGTAGGCAGGGATAAAAGACAATTGGGAAAGCCCGGCACAATTCGAGAATCGAATCGAGCCTCGGTAGTACGTAAGGTGCAATTAGTGTAGTACTATGTACAGAAAACCTCCATTTTGTTAGCTGGAACAGGCTTAAGGAAAATTAGTTATGTAGCATGTGGGTTCAGTCCTATTAAAATTTATTGTTTGATTACCCGAAATGTTTAATCAGCAGAAAAAAATAAAGTTTATGTATTTATTTTTCAATAAAATATTGCTATAGCGATATTTTATTGAAAAAACATAAACTTCATTTATGACTGTTTGTTTTGCTGCAATCACACTTGTTATTGTGTTGGCATGGTTTCTGTGACGTCTGCCTCACTTTATCAAAGTAGATCCTCGATGTACATCCAAGGTCTGATTCCACGGAATTGGCCGAGGCAGTTCCCATTGGGGTCAAAGAATATTATTTCCAAAACTGTATTTCAGTTCCTGAACTCTTTGCATGCTGAGTAATTTTTCATGTTTTGATGTCCCCTGCTGACTTTTTTTTTCAAAATTTACTTCAATACTTGTTCAAAAAATTCTTTCAGGAACACTTATCAGAGTGTCAAGCAGTTTGGATCAAGGTCATAACTGATGATCTTGGTCCAAACCTTTTTCAAAGGTTATCAGCAGACAAAAAAGTCGCTGCTAGCAACAAAAGGTTTTGCAAAGTACAGGTTTCCTCTGTGTTATTAGATATGAGTGACCAACACTAGTAGTATGATTGGAAGACATGAAATGTATACTTAATTGTAAAGCAAATCCTTTCTGGAGTGACCAATACTGTATGATTGGAAGACATGAAATGTATACTTAATTGTAAAGCAAATCCTTTCTGGAGTGACCAATACTGTATGATTGGAAGACATGAAATGTATACTTAATTGTAATGCAAATCCTTTCTAGAGTGACCAATACTGTATGATTGGAAGACATGAAATGTATACTTAATTGTAATGCAAATCCTTTCTAGAGTGACCAATACTGTATGATTGGAAGACATGAAATGTATGCTTTAATGTTATGCAAATCCTTTCTCGAGTGACCAATACTGTATGATTGGAAGACATGAAATGTATGCTTTAATGTTATGCAAATCCTTTCTCGAGTGACCAATACTGTATGATTGGAAGACATGAAATGTATACTTAATTGTAATGCAAATCCTTTCTAGAGTGACCAATACTGTATGATTGGAAGACATGAAATGTATGCTTTAATGTTATGCAAATCCTTTCTCGAGTGACCAATACTGTATGATTGGAAGACATGAAATGTATACTTAATTGTAATGCAAATCCTTTCTAGAGTGACCAATACTGTATGATTGGAAGACATGAAATGTATACTTAATTGTAATGCAAAACCTTTCTAGAGTGACCAATACTGTATGATTCGAAGACATGAAATGTATACTTAATTGTAATGCAAATCCTTTCTAGAGTGACCAATACTGTATGATTGGAAGACATGAAATGTATGCTTTAATGTTATGCAAATCCTTTCTCGAGTGACCAATACTGTATGATTGGAAGACATGAAATGTATACTTAATTCTAATGCAAATCCTTTCTAGAGTGACCAATACTGTATGATTGGAAGACATGAAATGTATACTTAATTGTAATGCAAATCCTTTCTCGAGTGACCAATCCAGTATGATTGGAAGACATGAAATGTATACTTTATTGTTATCCAAATCCTTTCTCGAGTGACCAATACTGTATGATTGGAAGACATGAAATGTATGCTTTAATGTTATGCAAATCCTTTCTCGAGTGACCAATACTGTATGATTGGAAGACATGAAATGTATACTTAATTGATATGCAAATCCTTTCTCGAGTGACCAATACTATATGATTGGAAGACATGGAATGTACACTTTATTGTAATGCAAATCCTTTCTTGAGTACGAAAAACAACTCTTAATACATAATATCAAGAGTTACTGTTCTTTCTCTTTTTCCTGTAATGGGATCTCTTCCCTGTCCTCCTGGTCTACGAGTGTTGAAGTATCAGTCTCCAGTTCTGTATAATCTCCCAGGTAGAGTGAGTTAGGTTTATATAGCAAGATAACAGCAAAGGACAACAACCCATAAATAATATACTCCAGAGTTACTGTTCTTTCTCTTTTTCCTGTAATGGGATTTCTTAGCGCTTCTCCTGGTCTACGAGTGTTGAAGTATCATTTTCTAGTTCTGTATAATCTCCAATGTAGAGTGGGCTGGGTTTATATACTGAACGAAACTTCTAAACTGCCACTTAATACAACACATTTTTTCAGTATAGCTCATTTATCATTAAACTGTTTGAGGTGATATTTAACACAGTGTATTTGGGCACATGTATCCGTCGATTGAACATAACAAAGTTTGATTCAATAAGGATGTTCATTTATGCGTAACGATAGAGTACTAATACCTGTTTTGCACGTGGCACACGATGCCAAATGTTTTTTGCCTTGTGTATACTCTTATTTTCATCAACAACTATCTGACAACTTTATTTTATCACAAAAATAACAATGTTTGGGTGGTATGAGTATAAAGTAGAGGGGTCTGGATGTGGGTTCAATCGAAATAGGGGCATCGCTGAGACTGATTCATAATTTATCATAAGGTTTGATATGTTTCGATAGAGCCATCAGTTTACACCACAACCTGTGGGTCATTTTTCATTTCTGCACTCGTATGACGAGAAAAAACAACAAAAACTGAGTATTAAGTATGTCATAAAATGTCCTGTATAGTCCACCATACTTTGGTGCGGTGATGCACAAATGCTGCATTGGAACGTCGGAAGTGTCGAGATTGATGTGCAGAACACGCTTAATGGGTGACGGAGGTTTCAATAATATTGTTTACAAAAACATTTCATCACCATTAACACATTCCTGTGTTCTTTTAGGCTATATGGGCCTCCATAGGAGCACTAAATTGCATGAAAATTGCTACTTTATTACTAAATAAACACGATAATGTTCAATAATGTCCATTTACAGCACCAGAAAGTTCCAATAATATTGTGGACAAAAACATGTCATCTCCATAAAGCATTCTCGTGTTGTTTTATGTCATATGGGCTTCCATAGGAACATTTTGGATTACCTGAAAATTCCTACTTAATAAAAGCGAAACCCAAAAATGTTCAATAATGTCCATTTATAATACCATTAAGTTGGTGTTTTTCACTTTAGGTCCCTGGAATACTTGATTTTAAGCGATGAGTTCAAATTTTAGCGTTTGTGTGAAAATGAAATGCGATGGTGCCTTTATACAGTTTTAATTTCAATTTATGAAAATGAAATTTTGACAGGTTCAGCTTAATTGATTTTTCCATGTTGAGTGTAAATTGTAGCCATGTAAGTATCATATATGTTAAGATATATGAGAAAATATTGAGTGGCGGTTTAGAAGTTTCATTCAGTATAGTATTCTAACAGCAAAGAACAACAACTCATAAATAATATACTCCAGAGTTACTGTTCTTTCTCTTTTTCTTGTAATGGGATCTCTTCCCTCTCCTCCTGGTCTACGAGTGTTGATGTATCATTCTCTAGTTCTGTATAATCTCCCAAGTAGAGTGAGTTGGGTTTATACTTGTAAAATACTGTCATTATCATGAACACAATGGTATCAACAAACATCAGTGCCGCAAACAAGAAAAACTCAGCCGTCTGAAAAAGAAGAGTGTGATTAGACGTTGCCTCAATGAGTATGAAATTTATCCTGCGCATAAATATTAAAATGCCAACAGTTGTTGGCATATTAACATTTATCAGTATGATAAATACGTCAACCGAGAACTTGAAAGCAAGAAAAGTCTTTACTTCTCAGCATTTTAGTTTTTATGAACAAAATTGAAACTAGGAGAAGAAAACATAAGCTTCTAGCTTTCGTTCTAATCCTTTTACATTCTGTAAAGTGTATATATTTATATGTGTCTCTTACCAAGTTGAAATAAAATATGTTTAAACTAAAAAAAATGAAATTTCATGCTCAGTTGAGTTTAGCATGAAAAGTTTTATAACCTTTGGGCCAGGTTACATTCTGATGGATGTTGCCTTACAGATCAATATGGGCAGTGACACAACAAAAACCTTTCTTTGAGATTTCTGACCAAGTAAGACTCAAACCAGTCTGCTCTGCTACAGAGACTAGCTAGAATATTGAAATTTTGCACAGAGCAAGTTTTGCTAAGTCTTTACTTTTCAGACAGTGATAGTGAATGACTAAAGCGCTGATCAGACTGCGTGAAAATGCATGCAACGAAGTAAAGTTTTCTCGGGCCGTGGCCCATATATGGGCTTGTCCAATATATACTTAAAAGATCACAGGTCAGAATTTCTCAATTATGTATTTCTGTCCCTGAAAATTGTTTTTACCTTATCAAACGTTGTAAAACCTGATGAAATGCTGAATGCCAGAAGGGCTTCTCGGACATCATGGAAAAGAAATGGATTTTTTATACCAAAAGATAATGTTTAAGTCTGTTAACATTTAAAACATTGAGCAAAAGTCCCGAAATTCAATTTAAAAGAACGCAAACAAACATTTTAAACAATGAACAAGAATACATGTAACTCTGAAGGTGTCAAAACAAATCTTAAATGTTTTTACAGAACAAGCAGGGCACAAGAAAGGGTATGTAATTGAAAATTATTTTTTCTTATTTCTCAACCGAACCCATGTTGTAAGTACTCAAAAGAACTGTCTCAATGAGATGGTTCTTTTGAGCACCCAAAACACATGTTCAAATTGATGGGTAAGAGGATAATGATGATTTTATGCTCTAAAATATTGTTCATCATGTTTTTGTAATGGTCTATCATGCAGTATTTTTTTTTTAGAAAAAACATCACACATAGAACAACAAATTCTGAAAATTCAAATTTCAAAGAACACATGCAAACAATGAACAACCGAACAAGCAACCTTGAAAGATGTCAAAAAATTATCAAATGCTTTCGAACTGAACAAGGATACCTTAGAATACACAAAACAAACAACAACGGAATCATGGGTTTCTATTTCTACTCTTCTTCGGAACTCCAATTTCTAACCCTATCTGCTCCCCGCTCTTTATCTGTAGGGGGATCTGCTCTCCCGACTTGGGTCCGAGCAATTTGACAGTGTCGGAGTCGAGATTTATATCTCCAGACAAGCTTATAGTCTCCCATGCTAATGACACTGGTCTATATGTGTAAAACATAGACATGATCATAAAGATCACGGTGTCTAGAAACATCATCGAGGCAAACATGAAAAATTCCCAAGCCTGAAAAACAGGAACCAGTCAAGTCATATGAAAATGTGCCAGTATAAGAAGATTTGGTTCTTATCACATATACAGGTTTAGTCTAGATTAACAAAAATTTTCAGCCTAAAGTTGTAAAATTTTCAGCCTAAAGTTGTAATTATTTTTTAACCAAAATTTTTAGCATATGTTTTGGGTGCTCAAAAGAACCGTCTCGTCGAGACGGTTCTTTTGAGTACCCACAACATGTGTTTAGGTTGAGAAATAAGAAAATTAATATTTTGTTATGCACTCTTAACCCTCGGAGCGCCAAGAAAAAAATGCATCTGAAAATGTCGTCTGCTGAAGTCGTTTGCTGCAAATAATTGCCTAACATTACCGTCTAATTAAATATAAAAGCAAACAGCGTGGACCTTGAACAGACTGCTCCTATAGGAGCAGTCTGATCTGGGTCCACACTGTTTGCCATAGAGGCTTCTTAAACATTTCAGCAGACGAGAAAAGCAGACGACTTTTGTTGCGATTGGCGCATTAAGGGTTAACTAAACCCTGACATAGTGTAGGTGTACAATCATCATTTAAACTTGCATGTGCAGCTATCTAGTGAGACCAGCCTGATGCCCATTCTGGTTTTGTTTTTGTTTGTTTTTGCTGCCACTGTGTGTGAGATTTTGTGTTGGTCCATTTTGTGGTGTGGTTCTTGATGTCCTTTCAAGTTTAGCAATCATTTTGCCGAGTGAGAGAGAGAGCTGGTTGCTTTAATTGGGATGTAGCTATATGTGTTCAATGTCTCTTCCTCACGGTACCATGGGTTGGTCTGCGGCATATGATTGTGGCATTCTCAGGTCATACTTATTTTGGCCTTCCTTTTTGAGGTCTGAATTCTGTACAGAGCCTTCTTCCAGACCCCTTTTTGAAGGCTATCAATGGCCATTCTCATACATCAACAATTTGAAAATTTTGTACAAATATTTATCCTTGCTGATTTAATTTTTAAAGGAAAATCTCAAACCATGAATATTAGAAAAGGAATGTTTCTGATTATAAGCAAATGATGGAAAATATAATTTTCAGATGCCTGTTAACTATCAACATTTGATTTTTTTTTTTTTTAATTTCCTGACTTTTACCTGACTGTTTTCATTTTTTTCTAAATTTCCCTGACTGAAAATAAAACTCCAACTTTTCCCTGACCTGGATTTTTTTTTTCATTTTCCAGATTTTTTTTTTCCTGAGCCTGACAACCCCTGAATTATTGTTATAGTAGGACCAAAAGGCTTTGACATAGGCCACAACTTTAATATTCATATTGGGCGAGAAACTGTCAATTTCATTGATGGAATAGGTGAGCAGGTGATTTTATGATGTACTAGTATATTATTGTTGTCTGCCCACTCCCCAACGGGAGATTTATTTTGAGCGGATCCATAATACGAAAGAGCAGATTTATTTTTACGAAAGAGCAGAGAACCATGAGGCAAAAGAGCGGATGTTTAAATTATTCAAATGAGCGAATTTTCCAGGTAAACACCCAGATGCAAGAGAAGATCAAGGATTCCTAAAATGTGCAGATTTTATCCCATTTATTTTAAATATCCCATGAAAATGAAATAATTTGGTCTCACTGAGACCAAATTATTTCATTTTCATAGGATACTTAATAGCGGGTAGGGGGGGGGGGGGGTGAACCCCCTCTAGAACTGCTACTACAATGTGCTTCCAATTGCCTATTAAGGCAATTGCGGGAAATATTTCCCGCATTAAGATCTTTTTTATTCTTTGCATACAGTTTGTTTTATGTATGGACTGTCGATTTATGAAATAAAAAAGATATGTCACCACGCTCGATTTTTTGTAACCTGACATTGAAGTTTTCAGCATTTTACTAATTTTCTGGAAAAAACCCAAGTCCTTAATATTAAGTTAAAATAGTTGTAATCGTCACCCAGCTTCTTTATTTTAATTGTTTCTCACGACATCAAACTTTATAGGAAAAGTGAAAAACTATTTGTTTTCCCAAGCCGTGACAAGATACTGAATGATATATTTTGGTAATTCCCCCAAAATAGGAATACGATATTTAGATTAAATTGTATATTAAAAAATCTGGCATTAACAATCTCAAAGTTTTGTTTTTATTTCATAGTCTTTTATATAACCTTTTAGAAAAAAGAATAAAAATTGGGGGTCACCAGACTTATTTTCTTTCAGGAGACCAAAATTTATCCCCATCCCCACATATTTTGAGGAAAATTCAATATAAAAAACGCTATGGAGTGTACTTTTAAAAAATCTGGCATTAACAATCTCAAAGTTTTGTTTTTATTCCATAGACTTTTGTATAACCTTTTAGAAAAAAAGAATAAAAAATGGGGGTCACCAGCCTAATTTTCGCTCAGGAGAGCAAAATTTACCCCTACCCCCACATATTTTGAAGACAATTCAATATAAGACGTTATGGAGTGTACTTTTAAAAATCTGGCATTAACAATCTCAAAGTTTTATTTTATTCTATAGACTTTTATATGACCTTTTAGAAAAGCGAATAAAAATGGGGGTCACCAGACTAATTTTCGTTTAGCAGAGCAAAATTTACCCCTACCCCCACATATTTTGAGGATAATTCAATATAAAACGTTATTGGGTGTACTTTTAAAAATCTGGCATTAGCAATCTCAAATTTTTGTTTTTATTCCATAGACTTTTATATAACCTTTAAATAAATAAATAAACAAATAAAAAATGGGGGTCACCAGACAAATTTCCGCTAAGGAAATCAAAATTTACCCCTACCCCCACATATTTTGAGGATAATTCAAAATAAAATGTCATGGAGTGTACTTTTTGTCATTTATATCAATTTGTATTACTGGTAGGAAGTAATTCATTATTATAAAGCTGAAAAAGAAGAAGAAAAAAAACAATGTTTAATAGTTGCCCACCCAGGAATCGATCCTGGTCCGCTGGTTTAAGAGTCTGACGCGCTAACAACTAGGCTACAAGGGCAGATTGTGGGCCGCCCAAATTAACCGTATATATTGGACACACAATCCGAGTACGGGCCATATTCGTATTTGCTTACACGGTATACATTTGATAATATTGTATATTGTAATGAATTCATCAGATCTATTTTTATCAGTGTTTGGTACTGAGACAATCATTTATAGTAACAGGTCAATAGATATTTCGGATACATTTTAGTTACTTTTTTGTCCAGAAAAGGCGGAAACATCCAACAGAGGTAAACATATCTGAAACCTGTATTGATGCGAATTTGAAAATGGTTGAAAGACGGGACCAAGACAACTTTCCCCCGTTTCCGCCGCAAGAATGATGCGCGTGGACAATACCCAAAATTGCCCTTAAGGACTGAGCAATATTGGACATTACAGGTAATACAAGGGAGTGAAAACTTTTTTTAAGGTCATTACATGAATAATTTGCTCATTTGAATGATTTTTCCAGCTGCTCTTTTTACTGTATGGTTCTCCGCTCATTTTCATACTCCGTCACGGTATGATTTCCACTCAAACGTAATTCTCCCCTCCCCAATATATGAAATGGACAATCAAACTTACCTGGCTTGGAATGGCCTGTATATTGGCAACAATTATCACAACCAGGTCTCCAAATGACACCGTCAGCAGCCATATAGCTTGAACAACAGACTTCAGTGAGTCAGGGGCCTGTAACAATGAACAACAAACTTAAAATATAGCAAGAAGTGAGCAAAGCTCACATACCCCCGGCGGTAGCCATCAGAGGTTGTAACACTTTCAGAGAAAAGACAAAATTGTCAAAGATTTCATAATCCTAAATCAAGTAGTTTCTGAGAAAACTTTAATGAAACATGTCCATATGTGTTATATAAGAGTGACAGAAGGAAAAATTGAAAATTTGAAAAAAGAAGGCAAAATGCAGATTAGCACCTTAATTTTCATTTACACAATACACTTTGTCTACCTGAAAATGCACACAAAATTTCATAATCCTAAATCAAGTAGTTGCTGAGAAAACTCTGACGAAAAACGTCCATATATGTTATATAGGAGTGACAGAAGGAAAAATTGAAAAAGAAGGCAAAATGAGCTTTATCATCTTTATTTTCATTTACACAATACACTTAGCCTATCTGAAGGTGTACACAAAATTTGAAAACACTGGCTCCAATAGGAACCGAGAAATCTGCGACATAAATTTTCATTGGAGAGAAAGAAAAATGAATAAATAAAGGGACTGATAAGCAATATGTGGCTGTTGTTTTGTTACACAATACAACTAATCACTATCAACCTTTGTACCAAATTTCAGAATCCTAACTCAAGTAGTTGCTGAGAAATCTTTGACAAAAATATGTCTATATGTATTATATAAGAGTGAAAGAAGGAAAAAATAAAAAATGAAAATGAAGGCAAAATGAGCTTTAGCTTTTTTTACATTTACACAATACACTTAGCCTACCTGGAGGTGTACACAAAATTTGAAAACACTGGCTCCAATAGGAACCGTGAAATCTTCGACAGAAATTTTCATTGGAGAGAAAGAAAAATGAATAAATAAAGGGACTGATAAGCAATATGTTGCTGTTTTTCTGTTACACAATACAACTCATCACTATCAAGCTTTGTACCAAATTTCAGAATCCTAACTCAAGTATTTGTCGAGAAATCTTTGATAACTCAAGTAGTTGTCGAGAAATCTTTGACAGAAAAAATGTCCATACATATTATATAAGAGTGCGAGAATGAAAAGATGAAAAATTGAAAAAAGAAGGAAAAATGAGGATTAGCATCTTAATTTCCACTTACACAGTACACTTTGCCTACCTAAAGGTGTACACAAAATTTTGAAACACTGGCTCCTATAGGAGCTGAGAAATCTGTGACAGAAATTTCCATTTGAGAGAAAGAAAAATGAAGAAATAAAGGGACTGATAAGCAATATGTGGCTGCTTTTTGTTACACAATACAACTCATCACTATCAAGCTTTGTACCAAATTTCAGAATCCTAACTCAAGTAGTTGCTGAGAAATCTTTGACGAAAAAAAAAAGTTTACAGACAAACAGACAGACAAACAGACAGACAAACATAATTACGGAAAAGGCAAAAACTATATACCCCCTATATACTTCGTACCGGGGGTACAATGACACTGTGAGCAGCCATATAGCTTGAACAACAGACTTCAGTGAGTCAGGGGCCTGTAACAATGAACAACAAACTAAAATGACACCGTCAGCAGCCATATAGCTTGAACAACAGACTTCAGTGAGTCAGGGGCCTGTAACAATAAACAACAAACTTGAATGACACCTTCAGCAGCCATATAGCTTGAACAACAGACTTCAGTGAGTCAGGGGCCTGTAACAATGAACAACAAACTAAAATGACACCGTCAGCAACCATATAGCTTGAACAACAGACTTCAGTGAGTCAGGGGCCTGTAACAATGAACAACAAACTTAAATGACACCGTCAGCAGCCATATAGCTTGATCAACAGACTTCAGTGAGTCAGGGGCCTGTAACAATAAACAACAAACTAAAATGACACTGTCAGCAGCCATATAGCTTGAACAACAGACTTCAGTGAGTCAGGAGCCAGTAACAATGAACAACAAACTTAAATGACACCGTCAGCAGCCAAATAGCTTGAACAACAGACTTCAGTGAGTCAGGAGCCTGTAACAATGAACAACTAGAATTGTTTTTCGACGAAAACACAGATGTCTCCCCCCTTTTGATGTCAAAAGCATGAGTCATTAAATACAATTTCAAACAGAAACATTAAATACAATTTCTAACAGAAATTCTTGTCATTTCATGCAGACAATCAGCTTGTATCTAGTAAAGATATCTGTCAATGTAGTTAACCATTGCACAATCATAACCTGGTATAAAATAGTCATAGATAATTGTTTTTGTGATGGACAAAGTTCCAAGGGAAATAACTCAAAGAGTATAAATGACAGAGTTACTATTCTTGCACTCTGCATGTCGACTCATGTTGGTTGATACTTGTATAAAGTTTCGTGAATATAGCTTAAGTGGTTTTCAAGTTATAGAGTGGACACGGTTTTTGCGATGGACAAAGTTCCAAGGAAAATAACTCAAACAGTATAAAAGGCAGAGTTACCATTCTTGCACTCTGCACGTCATCTCGTGCTGATTAATATTTGTATAATGTTTGGTGAATATAGCTTAAGTGGTTTTCAAGTTAAAGAGCGAACACCGTTTTTGTGATGCACAGAGTTCAAAGGGAAATATCTCAAAAAGTATAAAAGGCAGAGTTACCATTCTTGCACTCTGCACATCATCTCATGCTGATTGATATTTGTATAAAGTTTCCTGAATAGAGCTTGAGCGGTTTTCAAGTTATAGAGCGGACAGGATTTGTGACAGACAGACGGACAGACATACGGACGGACGCCGGGGAAAAACAATATGTCTCCCGACCCTGAAGGGGGGAGACATAACAAACTTAAATGACACCGTCAGCAGCCATATAGCTTGAACAACAGACTTCAGTGAGTCAGGAGCCTGTAACAATAAATAACAAACTTAAATGACACCGTCAGCAGCCATATACATGTAGCTAGAACAACAGACTTCAGTGAGTCAGGGGCCTGTAACAATAAACAACAAACTAAAATGACACCGTCAGCAGCCATATAGCTTGAACAACAGACTTCAGTGAGTCAGGGGCCTGTAACAATAAACAACAAAAATAATTTTAAGGAGGTTAATAATATGAGAATCTATTATGAGTGTGAGGCTGGGATAGAAAAATCCATCCCGAGGATCACTGTTTGGCATTATGGTGATTATAAGGGACAGATTTTTTCAATCCCATCCTCACACAAATAAAAGATTCTTTTTCTTGCTCACCATAAAATTCAGAATTTTAATTTTTATAAAAAGGTTCCCAGAGTTTCCTGATATGTCACTATATGTAATAAACGATGCAGTAACTTACAAGTGTACTGACCCCACATAACAGCCTGGGTAAGATAACGTGGGTAAGATAAAAATTTCTAACAGAGGATAAAATAGCAGATATTCATATCCTTGTGCATTAAAAGTACAATTGCATCTTGTTAATTCACAGTCCTCCGACCAGAGTTTCTTCTTTAAAGTATAAGAGGTTAGAATTAAAGGGACTAATATTGAAACCATAAAGTGTTAGCAGAGTTACAGATGCATGAAAATTTGCAAAAAATGTGAATGAAAATATTTGCATGAAAATGTGAATGAAAATATTTTCATTCACATTTTTATGCAAATTTTCATGAGTTTTATGAGGGGCAATTAAAGCAACAAATATGCATAGCTTTTCACAGCTAATTTCTTATATGGGTTTTAATCCATTTAAAATGGCGGTCCAGTTATTTCAGACTGTATTAAATTTTCCAATTTTAATGATCCAAATGCTTTTTTCCCAAATTCAACAGGCCCCTGGCCCCACCTTCAGAAAGATTGGAAAATCTGTGATTTATTGAAATTTTCTCTTGTTTTACCTGAGAGTATGCAAAGGATAGACCGCTGATAGAAAACAGCACCTCTCCTACTGTGATGAGGACATACTGGGGTATCATCCACGCCATTGATAATGTATTCATTTCCACATCTGTATATAGTTGTACTTGTAACTGAAAAGTAAAAGTACAGTAGAACTTCAATAGCTTGAACAGGCTAAGTTATTTTCTTTAGCTCTGACTATCTTTGAGTCATGAGCCCTTTTCTTTGTTTCATCATGGTGTGTTAATTTGATTAGAGTGTTTCTCTATGATGATACATTGCATTAGTTAGATGGCCTCCATGGGAGCTGAACATTTCTTGTACTTCAACAACAGCAGAATATAGGGCGAAGATTTGGTACCAGTAAAATGCATTTAAGCCCCCCGGTGGCTTAGGCTGCTGTCCGTTCTAAGGCGGTGGTTCTGTTGTTGTTGACTTTTTGTTTATTGTTACTCCCATTGTGGGAGTCTGTAATTGTTCTATGTTTTGTTGTACGTTACTTTATGTCCATTCTAGTATTGCAATCATCTTGATGGGGAAGAGAGAGCTGGTTGCTTTGCTTAATTTGTCTTCCTGGTGTCTCGTGATGGCTGAGCGGCTCTTCCGCGCGGTGCCACGGGGTTGTCTGCGGTTTGTGATTGTGGTATTTCCTGATCATACTCACTTATTATTTTTGGGACAATGTAAATTAGTTCTAGCCAAGGGTAGTTCCAGCCATCCAGGGTGGATTATGCATAAAATGTCCTGTAGGGACCATGATGAAAGTTTTAGCCAGCCAAGTTGAATGAGCCATATGAGGTCGAGCCATTGAAGTTCTACTGTATATTAAATATAAAAGTTGAATTCTTGGGACTAGAGATTTACTTAGAATCATCAGAAGAAGTTTGAATTAATGGGAGTTAGTTATTTTTAAAAATAATATATACCCACCATCCCCCCCAAAAAAATTGTTTTGAAATATTTACTGAGTTTTTGAAAGAAACATTTTAAACTCCCAAAAGATTGGAGGAAGTAACTAGAAAATTCACAAACACACCCTATTTTCTGAAACCAAAGTATCCAAATTTAATTCAAATTAGCAAGTACTCGAATAATCAGTTTGATTTATCAACTTTTTACTGTATGCATGAGCTATCTTATTACCTATAGCAGCTTAGCATACCAGACAATTTGACTCTATAAAAGTGTTTGGCTGGACTAGAGTTATCCCTTACAGCGCCACCTATAATTTGCAGCGGACGAATATTGCAAATTTTGCCGCTTTTTCAAAAATAAAAAATAAGGCATGATATTTCATGAGAATCGTCTGCTGGCAGACAATTCTCATGTAATATCATACCTTATTTTTGTCGAAAATTGGGAAAGGTGTCGCAAAATTTGTCGTCTGCTGCAGTCGTGATTGGTGCTTAAAGGGTTACTACTCACAATCCCTCTATTGCAGTCCATTGAAGTCAGATTATTTATCTAACTTGCTACACAAATGAACTTTGGGAGCACAGTGGCTCAGTGGTAGAATGCATGATTCGAGACCGAGTGGCCACGGGTTCGAGCCTCACCGGCGTCATTGTGTTGTGGTCCTTGAGCAAGACACATTTATCCTAGCTTAGTACTGGTTCAACCCAGGAAGACTCGTCCCTGTTTAACTGAAAGATTGTTGATGGGACGTAAAGAAACAAATCAAACAAACAAACACAAATGAACTACCCGAACCGGCTAAAAACTATTAGAAGTCCCTCTACTTACCACACCATCTGACTGGTAGATGCTAGCTGTATAAATTCCTCCCATCCCAAGAGTAACTTTCATATTTGTTTTTGTCATATTGCCATCTTTCTTCTCCATTACATACATATCATACCTGCAGAAGTGCAATTAAAAAAAATGAGTATGATCAGCACAGGTTTAGATAAAAAAAAATTCAAGAGTAAAATTATAAATATTTTCTTACCCATCAATTTTAACATATGTTTTGGGTGCTCAAAAGAACCGTCTCATTGAGACGGTTCTTTTGAGTACCCACAACATATGTTTTGGTTGAGAAATAAGAAAAAAAAAATTTCGTTACGCACTCTTAACTAAAGTCCTGATGATCAGGGTACACCACTACCACAGACTGCAAACCAACCATGGCATCATGAGGAAGGGGCACAGAACAACACCAGTCACATGCCATCAGGAAAACAATTCAAGTAGAGCAACCCGCTCCCTCTTCCTCAATGAGATAATTGCAAAGCCAGTAAATACATAACAAAACAAGGACAAAACACAGAAATCCCAACAAACAGTGGAAGCAACAATAAACTATGAATTAACAACAAGAGAACCACTTAGAGCTGCCTTGGTGTAGTGGATAAACCACCAGACTTGTACCTAGGGGTCCTGAGTTTGATCCCTGGCTCCTCTATTCTATCAGATGAGACTCTAAGCCCTGGCCCCATCTCCATATGGCCTTAGCTGTTGGTGAGACATTAAACACAAAGCCATTCACCCACATCAGAACCACCTCCTTCAAACGCACAGCAGACAAAGCCACTCTATACTAGTAAACAGGTACTTTGGCAAACTGTGAAGACCCAGATGAAATGCTGCATAAGGCAGCATTTCATCAGGGTCTGCACTGTTGGCTAAGATAAAACAATCTTCAGGCAAGGAAAACATCATTTTATAGAAATTTTGACTGACTACTCCTTTAAATACAAAATAGACTTTATATATAATATATGTGGGAGCGCAGTGGCTCAGTGGTAGAGTGCTTGACTGGAGACCGAGGGGCCGTGGGCCCGAGCCTCACCGGCGTCACTGCGTTGTGGTCCTTGAGCAAGACACATTTATCCTAGCTTAGTACTGGTTCAACCCAGGAAGACCCATCCCTGATTAATTGAAAGATTGTTGATGGGATGTAAAGAATCAAATCAAACAAAATAGACAATTCCACATGTATTGTATCAATATGTATGGGATTAATCACCAGTATGAAAGGAATTATGTTAACAACCAAACGTACCCAATATGATTGTATGGCTTTTTACAGAATAGCAAATAAATTTGCGAGATAAAAAAGATAAAATAATAAGGATCAGGGGTCAGTAGTGAAACCTGCCCTTCTGGGTAAAGCTGAAAAATAATGTTGAAAATACTCAAACCACAGGCCGCAAATTCCGCCAAAATTACAATTTTTGTACACTCATATACAATGTTCATAACTGTTCAGTAGAAACCAGATGCCACATAGTAAATACTTTCAGGAATCAGTCTACACCATATTTAAGAAAATGTATGAAAGTTAAATTTTGCTGTCGCACTTGCTGCAAATCTCCTCAAAATTAAAAATTTTGTACAATAAAAACACAATGTTCAACATTGTATTATGACTGGAATCCAGCTGGTATCTGTTGTATGGGTTGATTTGCCCTTCTATACATGTGTGCAGAAGAAACTAGATACTGTACATACCAATTTTATTTAAGTGTATATGATAGTACAATTTTTCTGTTATACTTGTTGGAAATGTATAAAATGAGCCAGTGCATGAGATTTCCAACAATGGGGTATGTGTGACCAGCGAAGCCTCAGATCAGCCTGCGCATATGCGCAGTCTGATCAGAGCCTTTGCTAGTCGCTTGAGTATTCTATGATTGTTAATGCTACTGACTGAACATTACTTGGAGTTTCTAAGCTTAAAAAGAGGCTGCAGAGGCTGGTCCGTGTCTAACACATGTCAAAACGCCACATTGTTGGAAATCTCATGGACTGGTTCAAATATGAAACAAATCCTGCCAAAAATAATAATTGCTTTGCATTATGGCTGTAAGGTCTGCCATTCTATACAATTGTGCAAATGAACCTACAATGTGATCTAAAAAATATTTTCTTCAAGTGTATTTGATAGCAAAGAAGGCTGCTACAACTGCAAGATTGCAGATATAAACAAAATTTTTGAGCATAAAATTGTAAATATACTGAGGGAAATAAGTTTAGCAATCTACTTGGGAGAATCACAGTTCAGAGGAAATAGGATTTTTAATTTCATAATATCAAAAATATTTGTTGACAAACGTTTACAAGTATGATGACAGTAACCGGTCGACATATCACATAATGTTAAGTCCAATTTTAAGTCCCTTTGCTAAAACAGCTTATCTGGCAATAGAGCAAATAGTTTTCTGCTAAAGCTTTGATTTTTCTGCCAAATGTTTAGATCTAAAAGCAAAATATTGAAAACCTGTTTAAAACTGAATGTTCTGCTCACCCTTTTCATACAGTCTTTAGTTGAAAATCGAAAATTTTCAAATTACCTCCCTTTCAATTAAATAGCGATTGAAATTCAAATGCTCAGCAGATCATATCCTCGCAATTAAATTCAAATTTGTTTCTTTAGACCTCTTGCAGGTAGCCATTAGATCATTTTCAAACAACTGGCATGCATGCACACCTGCTAATAAAAAAGATCTAATGCTCAAAAGATTGACGATGGGAAAACCCATTATAACTAATTGCTAAACCTTTTCCCTCAGTATATTTTCTTACCCATCAGTTTTAACATATGTTTTGGCTGCTCAAAAGAACCGTCTCATTGAGATGGTTCTTTTGAGTACCCACAACATATGTTTTGGCTGATAAATAAGAAAAATAATTTTTAAATACACAATAAATTTTCAATATACACACTCTAATCTGGAAACCTGTTAAGATGCTTTGTATGGTATGGACCTTTCTCCTCTACCATACATTGTGAGCCACATTCTAACACACCTTGCCTATAGAGTCAGTGCTGAAAAAGTGTGATATATCGAACAATAATTCACAGTTTTGAAAGCACGAGGAAATTGCGTGCTATCTGATGTCATTTGTTACTGTTTGTTTGTTTGTTTGTGTTGTTGCTTTACGTCCAAAGTCAACAGCTATGGTCATTGCGGGACGGTCAGTTAACCTAACCACACATTTCCTGGGCAAGCTTGAACAAGCAGTTAACCAGTAATCGTGCACATACTTTCGCTTGTAACTGGCAACAACCCTTCATGAATGATTCAGCGGAAGGGAGGAGAATGACAGTAGAAATTATTTCATGATCAATCTCTACGAAAGTATGGGACCGGGCCGGGATCGGACTCGCGACCCCTGGATCTGCAGTCAGCTTCGCATCTGTAACCAGACACGTTACCGACTGCACTACGCGGCCCGGTATTTGTTACTGTAAAATGACGTCATTCATGCCATTAGGCGGTGTAACTTCATTTTTACGCCTGAAAGACGTTACAAATAAACGTAAACGAATGCGACATAGTCTTGGTTTTGGCGGGAGTTCTTCAGTGCAATGGCAGAAAGTTGGAAGAAGCTGAAGACTTCAAATGTGTTTTCGTCGTTTATTTTGTGTAAAAATCGAAATAGATCAGCTCCAGTGTGTGAATTGTTGAGTAATAATTCACTGTTTGTTGGTCAGTTGAATGGAGATAAATCACGAGCGCTAGGCACCCGTGATTCGATCTTCTTTACAACTGACCTCCAATCAGTGAATTATTACTCAACAATTCACTGCTGGAGCTGATCTATTTTTCAAGACTGCATGGCTGAACCTTTGCTAGACCCCTATGTAAAGTACCAAAATCTCAATGTTCTGGCTCATTTCATCAAATAAAATAAAAACTTTCATACGTGGCTGCTTCCAGATCTGTGAAATCAGTTGAGGCATGTTGGGAAACATTCAGGGTGGTGCCCACATTCTCCTGTAGCAGTCCTGTGTGTTTCTCCGTTATCAGAGTGACATGGTCACGATAACCAAAGGCATCAAAGTCTTCAGATGTGTAGATACTGAAAAGGAAGTGTTCATCATAATTTACCTCATATGAGCCGAGACACGTGATTTCCAACAATGTGGCATTTTGACAAGTGCAGACTCAGACGAGCTTGTGCAGACATCTTTTAAGCTTAGAAACTCCAAATGATGTTCAGTCAGTAGCTTAACACTCATAGAATATTCAAGCGACAAGCAAAGGCTCTGATCAGACTGCGCTTATGTGCAGGCTGATCTGAGGCTTTGCTGGTCGTACATACCACATTGTTGGAAATCTCATGTTGCGGCTCATATGTGCACATGTTCCTAGTAATACTTTACATATGCATGCTGGGTAATTTTTCATCTTTTTGTTGTCGTCTGCTGACTTATATCAAAATTAACTTTTTCGAAAAATTCTTTCAGGAACATTATCAGACTGTCAAATGGTTTTGACCCAGATGAGCACCGACATTCTGTCATTTCTGATCTGGGTCCAAACTGTTTGATAAGGTTATCAGCAGATGACAAAAGGTGTCGAATGCAAGAAAAGAGCTAAAGCACACAAGGGTAACTTTTTTGTAAAATTCTTTCAGGAACACTATCAGACTGTCAAATGGTTTGAATTCAGATCAGGACCAACATCTAGGTCAAAACTGTTTGAAAATGTTATCAGCAGACGACTAAAGTTGATGCTTGCAAGGAAAGAGCTAAAGCACATAAGTGAATATTATCTTAAATTTATCATTTTTATATGTCTGGCAGAGACCTTAAAAGCTATAACCCTTATCCCGCCATTAATTTTTAGTCCTGAAATGATGTCTGCCTTTTACGTCTTCTGCAAATACTCAAGTGCACTTTGAATAGATTTTATCATTGAAGCCAACAATATGAACTTTGATCAGTTTACTCTCTTGGGAGCAGTCTGATCTGGGTCCATATTGTTTTTAGTCCTGTCTGCCTTTTACATCTGCTGCAAATATGCCTTTTACATCTGCTGCAAATATGCCTTTTACATCTAATGCAAATATGCCTTTTACAATGCAAATATGCCTTTTACATCTAATGCAAATGTGCCTTTTACATCTGCTGCAAATATGCCTTTTACATCTAATGCAAATATGCCTTTTACATCTAATGCAAATATGCCTTTTACATCTAATGCAAATATGCCTTTTACATCTAATGCAAATATGCCTTTTACATCTAATGCAAATATGCCTTTTACATCTAATGCAAATATGCCTTTTACATCTGCTGCAAATATGCCTTTTACATCTAATGCAAATATGCCTTTTACATCTAATGCAAATATGACTTTTACATCTGCTGCAAATATGCCTTTTACATCTAATGCAAATATGCCTTTTACATCTAATGCAAATATGCCTTTTACATCTAATGCAAATATGCCTTTTACATCTAATGCAAATATGCCTTTTACATCTAATGCAAATATGCCTTTTACATCTAATGCAAATATGCCTTTTACATCTGCTGCAAATATGCCTTTTACATCTAATGCAAATATGCCTTTTACATCTAATGCAAATATGCCTTTTACATCTAATGCAAAGATGCCTTTTACATCTGCTGCAAAGATGCCTTTTACATCTGCTGCAGATGCCTTTTACATCTGCTGCAAATATGCCTTTTACATCTAATGCAAATATGCCTTTTACATCTAATGCAAATATGCCTTTTACATCTAATGCAAATATGCCTTTTACATCTAATGCAAATATGCCTTTTACATCTGCTGCAAATATGCCTTTTACATCTAATGCAAATATGCCTTTTACATCTGCTGCAAATATGCCTATTTACATCTAATGCAAATATGCCTTTTACATCTAATGCAAATATGCCTTTTACATCTAATGCAAATATGCCTTTTACATCTTATGCAAATATGCCAATTACATCTGCTGCAAATATGCCTTTTACATCTAATGCAAATATGACTTTTACATCTAATGCAAATATGCCTTTTACATCTAATGCAAATATGCCTTTTACATCTAATGCAAATATGCCTTTTACATCTAATGCAAATATGCCTTTTACATCTAATGCAAATATGCCTTTTACATCTGCTGCAAATATGCCTTTTACATCTGCTGCAAATATGCCTTTTACATCTAATGCAAATATGCCTTTTACATCTGCTGCAAATATGCCTATTTACATCTAATGCAAATATGCCTTTTACATCTAATGCAAATATGCCTTTTTACATCTAATGCAAATATGCCTTTTACATCTAATGCAAATATGCCTTTTACATCTAATGCAAATATGCCTTTTACATCTAATGCAAATATGCCTTTTACATCTGCTGCAAATATGCCTTTTACATCTAATGCAAATATGCCTTTTACATCTGCTGCAAATATGCCTTTTACATCTTATGCAAATATGCCTTTTACATCTAATGCAAATATGCCTTTTACATCTAATGCAAATATGCCTTTTACATCTAATGCAAATATGCCTTTTACATCTGCTGCAAATATGCCTTTTACATCTAATTCAAATATGCCTTTTACATCTAATGCAAATATGCCTTTTACATCTAATGCAAATATGCCTTTTACATCTAATGCAAATACATGTGCTCAAGTACCCTTCGACTAGATTTTATCATTGAAGCATGGACTATGAACTCTGGTCAGTCTGATCTGGGTCCATATTGTTTGCAATGTAGGCTACCTAAGAAAATGAGCAGAAGAGAGAGCAGACGACAAAAGTTGTAACTGGCCGGGAAAATGATTAAAATCTGTCAACTGTTGATACAGATCACCAACAATAAGTTCTCCTCTTCTTTTATGCCTTTCAATGATCTTGAAAATTGGTTCTAGGTCATGAAAACCTTATCAAATTGTCGTTATGACCCAATATTATATCCAAATAATGTGCTTAAACTCTACCTCCTGGTTCTCGCAATATATATGCCAACTCTGACTGCAATGTGATCTGGAGTAAAAACAATACATGCCTCCCCCCTTTGCTAGAGGGGGAAGGAGGGGGGGGCTGCATTACTCTGGACCAAAACAATATGAACCCTTCCCCTTTGCTAGCGTTGCGGGAGGGAGGGCTGCATTATAAAAAAGCAATTCAAACCTTAATAAAGCATGTCCACTTTTCGCTTTCTCTCGAACATCATCAAACTGAAAAGAAATCATAAAATCTTAACCAGATTTGTGTTTATTTATTGTGTTACCATATACCGTAAGGTAATGCTTACATCAACCAGTAGAAAGTAAAAAAGAGGGCCGTGATAGCCCTGGGTCACTCACCTGAATTCTTAACCCTTGGGGCACTTTTGTTTAACAAACTAAGAGACCAGGCCTTAAGTTAGGAGTGTGTATCAAGAAGTTATTTTTCTTATTTCTCAACCAAAAATGTTATGGGTACTCAAAAGAACCATCTCAATGAGACGGTTCTTTTGAGCACCCAAAGCATATGCTTAAACTGATGGGTAAGAAAATATTTACAATTTTACGCTCAAAAATTTTGCTTATCTAAACCTGTGATACACATTTGCTTTATATTAGAACAATAAGAGAGCATAGCTTCAGATACAATGGTAAAGTTTTAAGAAAAAAATGTATGAATTCAAAATGTTTCAGGCCTTTTAATAGAATTGAGCCAGTGCATGAGATTTCCAACAATGTGGTATGTGCGACCAACAAAGCCTCAGATCAGCCTGCGCATACGCGCAGTCTGATCAGAGCCTTTGCTAGTCGCTTGAGTATTCTATGATTGGTAAGCTACTGACTGAACACCATTTGGAGTTTCAAAGCTTAACAGAAGGCTGCAGAGGCTCGTACGAGACTACACTTGTCAAACTGTTGGAAATCTCATGTCGCGGCTCAGATAAGAGTGTGTACTTACTAAACAAAAACATATATGTTGATGGTACTCAAAAGAACCATCTCAATGAAACCCCCATGAGATGCCACCAAATTTACCCTCAGCTACTGACATAATTGGCAATCTGGGGGTTCAGTCTTACCTGTTTCACAGTAAGTTTTTCATCCTCTTCTGTAATAATCAACCTGTAGGCCATCCCGTTGGAGAATTGAAACTCATTCTTGAAAGTTTCCATATCTGTGGCACACTTTGACTTGAAACTCATCTCATAGCTCACACCTGATTGTCTTAAAAACTCAGTTTTCTGAAATAAAAGCATAGCTAGTATGTATAGATAGCTAGTATGTATAGCATAGCTAGTAGGTATAGTATAGCTAATAGGTATAGCATAGCTAGTATGTATAGCATAGCTAGTAGGTATAGCATAGCTAGTAGGTATAGCACAGCTAGTAGGTATAGCATAGCTAAGTATAGCATAGCTAGTAGGTATAGCATAGCTAGTAGGTATAGCATAGCTAGTAGGTATAGCATAGCTTGTAGGTATAGCCTAGCTAGTATGTATAGCATAGCTAGTAGGTATAGCCTAGCTAGTAGGTATAGCATAGAATAGCTATATAGCATGAATGAGTGTCTACATGTTAACTGTACAACAGGCCCCGAGGTTATAAAACTTTTTTCATGCTCAGCTAAGCAAGAAATTTCAACTGCTCAAAAAAACTAAAATATGGACAAAGAAAAAGTCTATTACTTTAAGTCTCTCAGATGTTGTATTTATCATGCTCATAAATGTTAAAATGCCAACAATTGTTGGCATTTTAACATTTATGAGCAGGATAATTTTCGTGCTCAGCTGAGTTGAGCATGGAAAAACTTTTATAACCTCAGGGCCTGGCCTATAAGGGTGCATAATTAAAAATTAATTTTCTTATTTCTAAACCAAAACACAGTTGTGGGTACTAAAAAGTACAATCTCAATGAGCACCCAAAACTTATGTTAAAACTGATGGATAAGAAAATATTCACAATTTTACACTCAAAATTATGTTTATTCCCACCTACGTACCATGATCACAAGCCCAAATAACTGTGTAATTGCATAAAAAGTGCTAAATACCCAGTAGAAATTATCTAAAGAACAATTTTAACTAGATCCATGCATACCTTACACAATTCCCCACAATCAGTATGCATTTACATGTGATGTCCCTCGTTATCATTTGGCTCATTTCATTTCTTTGTGGGTAATAAACAAACTGCCATCAACTACTGATTGTTCTCTGCCGGCATTCTTAAATAAGGCAAATTCATTTTTATCCCCTGCCGAAGGGTAATTTTACTGAAAAAAGTAACCCGTAAAATACAAGTTTTGCCCCCCCAATACCCAAGTCAAACTTGGGCACCAACCAGAAGTCAAAACTAAAGCTTCTCAAATATGTAGCGCATTTGGTAAGGTGTCTGACTGCAGATCCAGGGGTTGCAAGTTTCCTCCTGGCCAGGTCCCATACATTTGTGGAGATTGATCATGAAATAATTTCTACGGCCATTCTCCTCCCTTACGCTGATTCAAGAAGGGTTGTTATCAGTTACAAGCAAAAGTATGTTCAGGAAGTACTGGTTAACCACTTAGTCAAGCTTGCCCAGGAAAAAATGTGGTTAGGTGAACTGATCGTCTTGACATGACCATACCTGTCGACTGGGATGTTAAGCATCAAACCAAACCAAACCAAATCAAATATTCAGCACACCCTTTGTTTTAATGTCAAAATGCTTTGTTTGAAGTAAAAGCTACTCAACTGTACTATTTCAATATTTGATCTTCTAAACCCACCCAGGAAGTCAAAGGTGCATGTAAGTTTGATATTTTTGCTTGAATTTTGTTTAACTTTGTCATTCCATTTCATTTGGGCCTCAGTGCGAGAAAAACCTGTCTTTGACCATTGCAAGTCAGTCTCAAACCAGCCTGCTCAGCTACAGAGATCAGCTAGAATATTAAAATTCTGCATAAAACAAGGCTGACTACTACACTTTTCAGACAACTAATAAAAAAGGGGCTGATCAGACTGCATGGATGTTCAGGCTGGTCTGTGCCTTTGTTATTCACATGCAACAGTCAGGTTTTCTCATGACGAGGTCCATTTAATATGCAGCTAGACTACATTCAAAAGAGCCTGCACATTTCAGCATTCTCACCAGAGCCTTCAATGTAATTGCCAGTAATAAAATACTATGATGCAATCAGGATCAAGCATTATTCTTCAACCCTTTGCATACGAGTGACTCTTAAATGTGTAATTTGACAAACAGTGAAGACCCAGATGAAATGCCGCATAATGTAACATTTCATCTCAGTCTTCACTACTTTCCAAAGTACCTGTTGACTGGTTTGACTGGTATCTAAAATAAAAAAGGGTAAATATCTAACCCCCTTCTTTATTTTCCATGGTAATGTGTTCAGTATACTAACTCCTATCTCATCCTAGGATAGGGCTGGTTCAATCACTTAATATCTAACCTCCTTCTTCATTTTACCAAATTTCTTTCTCGTGGCAATTTAAATACTTACCTCGAATGGCTGAATGTTTCCTGTGTAGAACTTTGAGTTGACGTTCACCTCACATGGTAATGTGTTCAGTATACTAACTCATGACTCATCATAGGATAGGGCTGGTTCAATCATTCAATATCTAAGCCCTTTCTTCATTTTCCCAAATTTCTTTCTCATGTAAACTTAAATACTTACCTCGAATGGCTGAATGTTTCCCGTGTAAAACTTTGAGTCAATGTTCACCTCACATGGTAATGTGTTCAGTATACTAACTCCTGACTCATCATAGGATAGGGCTGGTTCAATTGTATTCTGAAAGCATAGACTAGTATTTTAAAGGAATGTAACAATTCACTGTCAATGTATCGAATCATTATACAGTAAAACCTGTCTTAAATGGCTACTCAAAAAGAAGACCAAAAATTGGTTTTCAAGTCAGATTATTGCTTAATGCAGGTTGAAAGTATTGCAGAATGCTTAAAGAGAGCATTCTGCAAAATATTTTTGACCTTCATTAAGCTAACATTGTCTTTAAGACCTTTGTTTTGTCTATTATTGAGTGGTCGCTTGAGACAGGTTTTACTGTACTTTTTAGGACGATACTCATCTTCAACTTTGAAATGTTCATTGTAAATATAGGGATCAGCTAATAGGCTGAGTGTTTAAACATCTCCTGAGGTACCCAGCAAGTGTTAATGCAATGAAACAAACATGTGATTGTTATTCTTGCATATCTAACCTTATTCCAACTAAAATCGGACTGGAAGCACTGCTAAAACATTAAAAAAAATCCCTTTTCTTAAACTGGATTTCTCTAAACAAAAATGCTTTCGAATGTCATAATCTCATCACAAATCACAAATATTAGAAAACTATCGGCAAAATGATCAATCTTGTCCGCAACACTTTCCACTATATAACGTCATGAAAATAAATGAAATATCTCTGGGCTCGTTTTAAGTATTTTCAAGTTAACACCCATTTTCAAATAGCATGTGAATCTCCTGATTTGAACATGGATTATCAATCATTTGCCAATGGGTTAGAACAGCTATACAATTAAGTATATATGCAAGATTATATATTTAATTTTTTTGCATTGTTATTTGATGAAAAAACTAATTTGTGTATTAAACAAGTGGAACAATCCATCAGTGAAGAATCGCTAAGTGACCTGACCAGAATTTCATGTATACAAGCCTCAAGATAAGAATTTATTTTCTTATTTCTCAACCAAAACATATGTTGTGGGTACTCAATAGAACCATCTCAGTGAGACGGTTCTTCTGAGCACCATATATTAAAACACATATGTTAAAACTGATGTGTAAAAAAAAATCCCTATTTTACGCTCATTTTCTTTTCTGGACCAATGTCATATACTTACAGTTAGTTTTATCTGCACAAGACCTGCAGCTACAAAGGCAACAGAACTGATGTACAATCCAACAACCATTCTCTGTAGAGGCCTGAAATCAAGTAGAAGACAAAATAGGATCCATCATTAGTGTTCAGTGGGACAGGAAAATCCCAACCCAAGTATCCACCATGGACATAAAAATTGGGATTTTCCTGTTCCAATTGAACAAAAATATTCAATTGTTTTTCTCACATTACATCCAATTTTGATAATGTTCATTACTTTTATCAATTATTCCCTTTATAGTGAAACAGAGAGCTGGTTGCTTTGCTTTTTAGTCTTCCTGGTGTCTTGTGATGGTTATGTGGCTCTTCCTCCCAGTGCCATAGGTTTGTCTGCAGTTTGTGATTGTGGTATTTCCTGATCATTCTCACTATTTTTTACTGATTCATAATCCCACACCTGTCTAACAATGGATAGATAATCTTGTCAAACAGTGGAATCAGTATTAGAATCAGAATAGGGTTCAATGCCTGGACTTGATCTGGTTTCACTATAAAACAGACTTACTTGTTCATGATCCCACATCGATCCAACAATGGATAGATGATCTTGTCAAACAATGGAATCAGTATCAGAATCAGAATAGGGTTCAATGCCTGGACTTGATCTGGTTTCACTATAAAACAGACTTACTTATTCATGATCCCAAACCTATCTAACAATGGATGGATGATCTTATCAAACAATGGAATCAGTATCAGAATCAGAATAGGGTTCAATGCCTGAACATGATCTGGTTTCACTATAAAAGAGACTTACTTGTTCATGATCCCACACCTATCTAACAATGGATAGATGATCTTGTCAAACAGTGGAATCAGTATCAGAATAGGGTTCAATGCTTGGACTTGATCTGGTTTCACTATAAAACAGACTTACTTATTCATGATCCCACACCTATCTAACAATGGATAATCTTGAAAAACAGTGGAATCAGTATTAAAATCAGACTAGGGTTCAATGCCTGGACTTGATCTGGTTTCACTATAAAACAGACCTTCTTATTCATGATCCCACACCTATCTAACAATGGATAGATGATCTTGTCATACAGTGGAATCAGTTTCAGAATCAGGATTGGGTTCAATGCCTGGACTGATCTGGTTTCACTATAAAAGAGACTTACTTATTCATGATCCCACACCTATCTAACAATGGATAGATAATCTTGTCAAAAAATGGAATCAGTATCAGAATCAGGATTGGGTTCAATGCCTGAACATGATCTGGTTTCACTATAAAAGAGACTTACTTATTCATGATCCCACACCTATCTAACAATGGATAGATGATCTTGTCAAACAATAGAATCAGTATCAGAATCAGAATAGGGTTCAATGCCTGAACATGATCTGGTTTCACTATAAAAGAGACTTACTTATTCATGATCCCACACCTATCTAACAATGGATAGATGATCTTGTCAAACAGTGGAATCAGTATCAGAATCAGGATTGGGTTCAATGCCTGGACTGATCTGGTTTCACTTTGAACAGACTTACTTATTCATGATCCAACATCGATCCAACAATGGATAGATGATCTTATCAAACAATGGAATCAGTATCAGAATCATAATAGGGTTCAATGCCTGAACATGATCTGGTTTCACTATAAAACAGAACTTCTTATTCATGATCCCACACCTATCTAACAATGGATAGATAATCTTGTCAAACAATGGAATCAGTATCAGAATCAGGATTGGGTTCAATGCCTGAACATGGTCTGGTTTCACTATAAAAGAGACTTACTTATTCATGATCCCACACCTATCTAACAATGGATAGATGATCTTGTCAAACAGTGGAATCAGTATCAGAATAGGGTTCAATTTCTGGACTTGATCTGGTTTCACTATAAAACAGAGTTACTTGTTCATGATCCCACATCGATCCAACAATGGATAGATGATCTTGTCAAACAGTGGAATCAGTATCAGAATCAGAATAGGGTTCAATGCCTGGACTTGATCTGGTTTCACTATAAAACAGACTTACTTATTCATGATCCCACACCTGTCTTACAATGGATAGATAATCTTGTCAAACAGTGGAATCAGTATCAGAATCAGAATAGGGTTCAATGCCTGAACATGATCTGGTTTCACTATAAAAGAGACTTACCTATTCATGATCCCACACCTATCTAACAATGGATAGATGATCTTGTCAAACAGTGGAATCAGTATCAGAATAGGGTTCAATGCTTGGACTTGATTTGGTTTCACTATAAAACAGACTTACTTATTCATGATCCCAAACCTATCTAACAATGGATAGATGATCTTATCAAACAATGGAATCAGTATCAGAATCAGAATAGGGTTCAATGCCTGAACATGATCTGGTTTCACTATAAAAGAGACTTACTTATTCATGATCCCACATCTATCTAACAATGGATAGATGATCTTGTCAAACAGTGGAATCAGAATCAGAATAGGGTTCAATGCTTGAACTTGATCTGGTTTCACTATAAAACAGACTTACTTATTCATGATCCCACACCTATCTAACAAAGAATAATCTTGTCAAACAGTGGAATCAGTATTGAAATCAGAATAGGGTTCAATGCCTGGACTTGATCTGGTTTCACTATAAAACAGACTTATTTATTCATGATCCCACAACTATTTTTAGATAATCTTGTCAAACAGTGGAATCGGTATTAAAATCAGAATAGGATTCAATGCCTGGACTTGATCTGGTTTCACTATAAAACAGACCTTCTTATTCATGATCCCACACCTATCTAACAATGGATAGATGATCTTATCAAACAGTGGAATCAGTATCAGAATCAGGATTGGGTTCAATGCCTGGACTGATCTGGTTTCACTATAAAACAGACCTTCTTATTCATGATCCCACACCTATCTAACAATGGATAATCTTGACAAACAGTGGAATCAGTATTAAAATCAGAATAGGGTTCAATGCCTGGACTTGATCTGGTTTCACTATAAAACAGACCTTCTTATTCATGATCCCACACCTATCTAACAATGGATAGATGATCTTGTCAAACAGTGGAATCAGTATCAGAATCAGGATTGGGTTCAATGCCTGGACTGATCTGGTTTCACTATAAAAGAGACTTACTTATTCATGATCCCACACCTATCTAACAATGGATAGATAATCTTGTCAAACAATGGAATCAGTATCAGAATCAGGATTGGGTTCAATGCCTGAACATGATCTGGTTTCACTATAAAAGAGACTTACTTATTCATGATCCCACACCTATCTAACAATGGATAGATGATCTTGTCAAACAATGGAATCAGTATCAGAATCAGAATAGGGTTCAATGCCTGAACATGATCTGGTTTCACTATAAAAGAGACTTACTTATTCATGATCCCACACCTATCTAACAATGGATAGATGATCTTGTCAAACAGTGGAATCAATATCAGAATAGGGTTCAATGCCTGGACTTGATCTGGTTTCACTATAAAACAGACTTACTTATTCATGATCCCACACCTATCTAACAATGGATAGATGATCTTGTCAAACAGTGGAATCAGTATCAGAATCAGAATAGGGTTCAGTGCCTGGACTTGATCTGGTTTCACAGTTCCAAAAACTCCCTGAAATAATCATAATGAAATCATCATAACATTTCATTGAAAAAAATGTTGTGGAAAGTGTTCCCAGGATAAAGATCTTCAGGGGCCCAGTTGACCATGGTCTCTTGGTTGAATAGTCCCTGATACATATGCATGCATGAGTATCCATTTTCTGATCTGATCAGATTGCTCCCTAAGGAGTTCATAGTCTTTGCTGCTGTTATAAAATTAGTCAGATGTGAATTTCAATATGTGCAGCAGACACAATAAGCAGACATTTTCTGGACAAAAATATTAGAAGAATAAGTGTTAAAGGAGGACTTAACAATAGAAAAAGTAGTTCCACTTTATAAAGTTTTTCATTTATATTCCATGTCTTAGGGGTAACTAATTGCCCATTAAAGGAAATTTAATTGTTAATATGTTTCCAGAGTGTAAGTGACCCCCGTTTTTCTTTTTTTAAACAGCTATAAATTGAACTTAGAAGAACGGCACTTAGCATGTGGATTTAAATGCACACCGCGTAACTAAAACTTATTTTTGGGAAACGCCCTTATTTGTAAATGAAGCCCAGCTCCCCTGTATAAAAGAATAACTTAGTTGTTTTTCCTTGTGAATATACCCATGTGTACCCCAATAGATACACGTGGTATATTTGCATTGCTATGATGCACGAAGATTGGTCCAGTTAAGCAATGTTAGCGTGAAGTTGCGACTGTCTTCATCAGTTCAAACACGTGTTTTGGGTGCTCAAAAGAACCGTATCATCGAGACGGTTATTTTGAGAACACACCAATTTTTTTTGCAAATATATTTTGGTTGAGAAATAGGAAAAATAATTTTCTGTTACGCACTCTTATCTATAGGGCTGACGAATTACCTCCACTGACCCGTATTAGCCATGTTTTATTTATATCTTTAGGTTCACTTGGGGACTAATTCAAAGAGGAGCGGCAAAAACACACCAAAACTCCATCTAATCCCAGCCTTCACAAAAACTCACATTTATGTGGAAAAATTAATTTAATTACGCGGTCTATATCTAAATTCATTTCTCTAAATTATTCTTCAATTAAAATCACCATTAAAGAATAATTAGCAAAAAACGGGGGTCACTAAAGTTCTGGAAACACTATAGAATCAAACTGCCTTAGTGATAAGAACAGGCAGCCACATACATAATGACAATAATAAAAACCACCAGAAAAAGATGGTCTCACAATCCTTTGATTGAGTTTCATATGAAATGTCAACATAGAGGATACTACAAAAGTGCTCGCGTTGCATTGAATTTATTAAACAAGTTGGTTTTTGGTTTGGTTTAATGCTTAACATCCCAGTCAACAGCTATGGTCATGTCGGGATGATCAGTTCACTTAACCACCCTTTCTTCCTGGGCAAGCCTGACTAAGCGGTTTACCAGTATTTGGTGCACATACCTTTGCTTGTACTGACAACAACCCTTCTTGAATCAATGGAAGGGAGAGAATGGCCATAGAAATTACATTTCATGATCAATCTCCACGAAAGTATGGGACCGGGCCAGGATCGAACTCGCAACCCCTGGACCTGCTGGCTATTCAACAAGTAAGTGAAAAGAGATAAAATATGAAGCTGTACTGCACAAAAAAAATCTTACCATATCACCATTCATGTGTTCTGCTTGTAAGGTCCATCTTGAGCCCTGTAAATGTAAAGCAACGGATACAAAGAGTTCTTTACTACAAGCATAGGTTTAGATAAGCAAAATTTTTGAGCGTAAAAGTGTAAATATTTTCTTGCCCATCAGTTTTAGCTTATGTTTTGAGTGCACAAAAGAACCGTCTCATAGAGACGGTTCTTTTGAGTACCCACAACATATGTACGTTTTGGGTGCTCAAAATAACAGTCTCATTGAGACGGTTCTTTTGAGTACCCACAACATATGTTTTGGTTGAGAAATAAGAAAAATAGTTTTTTGGTACTCACTCTTAACTAATGGCCTGTACAAGGGAATATTTTGTCAGAGCAATGTTGAAAAATTTATTACAAATAATCAGATTTGGGGGAGCAATAAACCTTTTATCTCTTTGCCAGCAAGTGTTGTCAAATGATAACCTTTGCAAACAGTTTGTACCCAAATCAGGCTTGACAGAAAGTGAGGCTCGATCTTATTCAAAACTATTTGACCTCTGATGGTATCCCTTTAAAGAATATTTTGAAATAGAAAATTTTGTAAAAATCAGCATATGACAATAAGGTTACTTTTATTTAATCGATAAGGCAGTGGTTTTGAGAAAAATAAATATGTAAGCAATGAAGATTTAGTGTCTTGTTCAAAACCACAGCATCTAGCCGTGGATGGGAATCCCTGTCATGAGTTCTGCACTCTAAAAACTGAGCTACAATGCTTCCATGTGTGCTGAAAAGTACTTGTGATAAGCAGTTGTGCAAAAATATTTGAAGAGACTGAGAGACAGAACGAACTGACAGACAGACAGACAACCTTACCTGTTGATCACTTAGAGCCCAGAAAACTGGCAATGGTAAAAACATCATTAGTACTTTCAGTAGCAGTCTAACATCCTCAATGAAGTCAGTCTAGAATAAAAATTCATCAGATAACTAATCAAACTGTCCGCCTTTTTTAAAAAATTCTATATCCTCTCTTTGAAAATAGTGTGTAGTTAGATTGACTGGCTTCTGTCATGGATTCTCCACGATGCTATCTTTATAAATATTCACGATGCTATCTTTATAAATAAATTCAGTTTTATAACAATACTATATAGGCACATTTAATTAACATTGGGTTCAAATCACAATTACTGATTAACAACGACGTCAACATCACATACATTTACACCATTGTTAGGAAAATATGATAGATAACAGTTGCAGAAGAAAACAGCCACCAGGCACTCAGTGGAATGAAATATAACAAACCAGAAATAGAATAATGAGGAAATCAGCAATCAAAGAAAATCTAGAATCAGAAAGAACAGGACATAGAACAATCAGGAAACAAAGATGGTTGAGTCTAGAAACATTAAACCCAAATGAACAGAACAAATGATTGTAGAAATTGTTAACGCACAGACTCAATCATGCTTTAATAAGGTATTTAAACATGGCTATTAAAGATTAATTTCCTTTTTACCACCCAATTTTAAGGCTTAAATACCTAAATAAAGTCCAAATTCATCTAAAATCTATATACATGTATTTCATCCCTTTGAAAAGAAATGTGTGGTTCTGTTGTTTACATGACGTATAGTTGCTTAGTTTGCCACAAAAAATGTGACGTTATCTTCCCAACTGCGCTCAAATGGCCTAGATAAAGCATGGTTTCAAATACAATGATGTATTGGGGAATCAGGCAGGTGGTGCTGTAAGAGCCTTGATCATGGTAAATGTTCTAAAATTTCAAATGCTAGCTGCCTGCCATAAAGGCCTCGAAAAACAGTGCAGACCCAGATCAGACTGCTTCTGAAGAAACAATCTGATCAGGGTCTTCCCTGTTTGCTTTTCTGATAAGCATTTTGTGAATTCCAGCCCTGAAAACCAACAATTTATTTGAGATCAGAAAGAGAAAAGAATTAGTTTGTTTGATTTGTTGCTTTATGTCCCATGTCAACACATTTTCCGTAATTTATTTAACAAGTTTATAATGTCACTTACACTGAATCTATCTTCTGCATGATACAACCAGTGTTTCTTCTCTACATACTTGTTGGATGTAATCTTTCCTTTCAAACCAAACTGCAATTACAAAACACCAAAAGAAATGATATCAATTTTATAAAGAAAATCTCTTTGCTGGCTAATGATAAATTTTGTCATGTGCTCATATTTAACCATTTACAAACAGTTTGGACTGTATTTTTAGCTCTGGCAACAATTTTGTACTGCAGTGTAGAAACATTTCAGCAACTTAAGCAACCTGGAGTATCATTGAGGATAAGAAACATTTGCAGGTGATTATTTTAAATCTCGGCCAATGGATCAGAGGTTTCTATTTTTAGCTCAGGTGGTCATTTTGTTAGGCCTAGCAGAACGGTTTGAGCAATTTTGGTAAAGTAAAAACCTATGTGTTATTATTTGGAATTAAGGGCATAGATTCTATTTTAATCTCTAGCGACCATTTCCTTTGGTGGAGCAAAACTGTTTGGGCAATTTTTTCAGAGGGCCTTATAGGGCCAGCAGTTCGGGAGAATGATGTTGTTCAAAGATTTTTTTCAAATTTTATCTCTGGTGGCCATTTTGTTCTGTAGAGCAATTTTTGTAGAAGGCCTTATGAGAAACATTTGCTTGAAATTATTTTGAATTAGGGCATACAGCTAAGGAGGTGTACATGTAAGATTTTTTCTGTATTAAGGTGTGGTATCGACTAAATAATCCTAGATGAATATCTGTTGTACAGACAAAAGGGTACTCAAGTATTATTGTATATGAAATATTTGATTAAAAATGCCAAGATTTCATACTTACAAAAATACATTTGAAGACCTTGCCTATTAAATTTCCAGTTGGGGGGATCTTCTTGTACAAGCTACTGCCAGCAAAAAATATAACTGAAAATAAACACAGCAGAATTAGCATAGGTAGTAGACTCAAGAACTTTTCCTGAAATATGTATTTTTTGTTTACTTTTATCCAGTTTACAGGTAAAATATTTCTTGACACAAAAATAATTGGATAATGTATGCTGTTGTTTGCTCAGATCAAACAGCATGATAAAATATTTAGTGAGAAAGAACAAAATATGAAAGCTGTACAAAATTGCATTTTCTGTGATTGTAACATGAAAAGGAACTAGAACAGTTGGACTCCGACAATGAGCCCCCCATAATGCCCTCGGAGAAAAGGGGATATCAGTTTTGGCGACAATCTTGATTACCGTTCATTGGACAAACCCATATTCAGATATACACAATATTCTGATGTAAGTAGTCCATAGACGAAACATGGAAAAAATTCTGTGATAAATGACCTAGTTAGAGTGTCTACACATGCAAACTGACAGACGGTGGCCATTTGAGCAACCCATCTTGGTTATAATTCATCGGACAGTACCCTCATCTGGTCTTGGGAAAGAGCTTGATGAAAGTAATCCATATTTGTAATTTGGTAGAAATCAGGTGATAAATAAATAAATTAGAATTAGAGTGTCTACAAGAATGAGCCAACAGGAGGCAGCATTTTTGGCTGTCATCTTGTTATCGTTCATCTGACAAAACTTATATTCAGAAATGGCGAGAAATTAATATAAGTAATTCATGCATGCAATTTGGAAGAAATCTGGTGATAAATGACAAAGTTAGAGCCTCAAAAAAAGCAAACTGACCATAGGCAGCTATTTGGCAGCTATCTTGTTTATCATTGATCAGACAAAACCCATATTCTAACTTTGGTGAGAGTTTGATAAAAGTAATAAGTATATGAAATCGGGTGATAAATGACTAAGTTTGAGTGTCCACAAGTGAAAACCGGCAGGTGGCGGCCATGTTGGCAGCCATCTTGGTTATCCTCCAAAGCCCAAATCTAAACATGGGTGAGAGTTAGATAAAAGTAATACATGTATGAAATTTGGAAGCAATCGGGTAATAAATGACTAAGGGAGTGTCAAAAAAAGCAAACTGATAGGCGGCGGCCATTTTTGTCAGCTATATTGGTAATTGTTCATCAGACAAAACCCATATTCAAACTTGAACCAGAATTTGATGGAAGCAATCCATATATGAAGTTTGAAAGAAATTTGAAAAAAATGACTAAGTTAGAGTGACCACAACAGCAGAACATCGTTGGCGGGGCCCTAACTATCACATGATTTTTTTAAAAGTAGCTAATTCTTCAAACAGAAGTATTTATAAAGTGCATCCAGATTTCATCCTCAAAATTGTATTGAAGGGCCATAAATGGAAACCAGCGATTTAGCAATTCTTCAATAAATACCTATGAGCAAAGCTGTTTGAAGCCAATGTCAAATGAATGAAATGCCATGTTCAAATCTTGAAGTTTACATGATGTTTGAACATGGGTTTTAACTTGACAAAAATTAAAATTGTTTGGATTATGTTACACATAAAAGAGTTTCAACCTGGAATAATCATTTAGCCGAATGTTTTTTTTGCGAAAACTTTGTATGTGGATATGAAGTTTTGACAATGCAATGATATTCACAAGTTTGATACAGACACCATTTTATGTGGAGAAATTCCATGCAAGAAAAAAGATATTTTATATTAATCACCCCTGCTTAATTCATTGCATTAACACATGCTAGGTCCCTTAGAAAATGTGCTTAGCAGCCTTGTGTTCAAACAGCTTACTCTGGACCTGGAAACTGTAAATGCATGAAGAAACATGTGTAAGCTCAACATTTTAATTTTTATTGCACAAAAAACAACACAATTTTGGTGGGAAATGAGGCCAGGGTTTCGAATCTTTTTAATTTTATTTTTCAGCATTACCATGGTGGACAGGCTTCCCAATTGGCACCAACTCTATTAATTTACCTCAAACATATGGGTCTTGACGTGAGAAACCCTGTCTTTGGAGTTTGCGAACAACAAAGGCCCATACCAGTCTCCACATCTGCGCAGTGTAATCAGTGCCTTTGTTATCGGCTAATTGGAAAGTGTCATTTCATATTTTCTAAACTTCCAAGTTAAATTTTATTTTTCTGACTAGTTTCTGTAGCTGTGCACTATGGTTTGGATACAACCTGGTGGGACCCCCGAAGACAGGTTATCTTGCTGCAAGACCCATAATATTAACTATGTTTTGGAAGCCATATATTTACGTTATATATCTTAAAGTTGTACAGATGTGGAAATTGTTTAAAAATTCATTGAGACATTTCTTTTGAGCAACAAATCTTTTGGTTAAGAAATAAGCAAATTAATTTTCAATTGCACACTCTTATGTGAAGGTCTGACACATAAAATGAATTATTGTTGTTATTGTGTTTAAGATTTACATCCCACCAACAGCTAAGGTCATATGGAGACGGGGCTACACCTTAAAGTCTCATCCGACAGACTGGTAATGCCAGAATTTGAACCTACGACTCCTGGTTTACAAGGCAAGCAGTTTATCCACTACACCACAGCGGATCCTACAATGATTTTTTTTAGCTCTTACCTAAGGACAAAAACATCAATATAGCTGGTACTCCAAATGCTAATGCATAACAGTCATCACCAAAACATTGCACATCAGCTAAAAAAAGTAATAGAGGATCATACATGAGTGCTTATGTTTTAATGAATTTATAAAACAAATTAGGGAAAAGAGACAAAATGCTTGACAAGTCTCAACGCCTCGTATAATATCTATTTTCCCCAACTTGTTTAATAAATTCAATAATACAGGAGCATGAATGTTAAATTCTATTTATCATATGACCTTAAAACTACTTTAAAATTTAATTTATGATATCATTAGTTGTGATTAATGCATCAAGCTCAGTGGACTTTCCCAATGATGGGATCCAACTCTTTGATTTTTTAAATGGGTCTGTCACAGTCTGTGTAGAGTCCTTAAAGTGGTGTTCTCATAGGGTTTGGTTGAAGAGAAGCATATCTCTGTGTATGTTGTCAGATTCGGCTGAGGTCAGTTTGGGGCTGTAGGATAGACCTCGGCTTAAGATGATTTTTTCATCTCTTTTGAGTTTGTAGTTTGATAGGCTGACTACTGCTATATTTGATGAAATGAGAAATGTTCTTTGTATCTGTTGGTTCTGTGGTTTGAAGTGGTGTGTCGGCATTGTTGGTGAAGACAGTCGTATATATGACTGAAGCACTATTTTTGCGCAGCCGAGCGTCACATGGTATCATGATTTCATTATTTTTTAAAGGGGCCTGGGCTCCTGTTCCAATTACGAATTGTAAGCTGGCCCATATCTACAAACCTTGGAGTGACAATCATTGATATAGTGCTTCCTTATTTGATCATGAACAGAGTTTACGAACGTTTTCCAGACTTTACAGGACAGCCAGTCTGGTGGTCTTGAAAAATCTGCCTGACCAACCACGATTTCACAAGACCGACAAAAAAAGTTTTTAAGTTTGAATGTAATATAATGTATAAAGACCAATGACCACAAAATATCCATGACAGCTCAGTAAACAAAATAGTGATTGCTGCTGAATGCAGTTTTCTAATATGGCTTTTGATTGGTTGGTTAAAACAGAGTATTTTGTTATTTTCCGCCAAAACAGTAACTTTTGGGCTCAGGTTTCACAGGACAGTCGGTCCTGCGACAAGGCAACTCTTGTCAGACCGCAGGTAAATCCGCCTGTCAGGACCGCCGGTCCTGTGATGCTTCATAATGACTGCATGAAGTACATGTAGAATGCTGAGACAAACCACTCAGTATTGGAGTGACAATCATTGATATAGTGCTTCCTAAATTGATCATGAAGTACATGTAGAATGCTAAGACAAACCACTCAGAATTGGAGTGACAATCATTGATATAGTGCTTCCTAAGTTAATCATAAAGTACATGTAGAATGCTAAGACAAACCACTCAGTATTGGAGTGACAATCATTGATATAGTGCTTCCTAAGTTAATCATAAAGTACATGTAGAATGCTAAGACAAACCACTCAGTATTGGAGTGACAATCATTGATATAGTGCTTCCTAAGTTAATCATAAAGTACATGTAGAATGCTAAGACAAACCACTCAGTATTGGAGTGACAATCATTGATATAGTGCTTCCTAAGTTAATCATAAAGTACATGTAGAATGCTAAGACAAACCACTCAGTATTGGAGTGACAATCATTGATATAGTGCTTCTTAAGTTGATCATAAAGTACATGTAGAATGCGGAGACAAACCTCTAAGAATTGGAGTAACAATCATTGATATAGTGCTTCCTAAGTTGATCATGAAGTAGAATGCTGAGAAAAAGGAGTTCTGTTCTTTCTCTTGCCCTGAGCAGAACTGGTCTGCCCCAAAAGGGGCCACAGAAGACTTGATACCTCCTGTCCCCACAGCTATCAATAATAGTCCTATACTGGGACCAATCCTGTAAAAACAATGAGGCATACCATGAATGGTTAGTGCATGAGTCATAAATGTAGTTCCATATCAGCAAACTTTTTAATAAGTGTAAGTGTGATTACAGTTCAGTTCTTTTATAACACATCTCATTTGGATATAACACGGATTTGGATATAACACGGTCATGTTGTGGTTCCCATATTTTTTACCATGGAATTTTACAATGGAAAGACAGAAAAATGACCATTCGATGGTCATTTTCCTATAATTCTTTTGTAAAACTGTCCCTTTATCACATTTTGCTTGTTTGCTTGATTCTTTATGTCCCAGTAAACATTTAGTCATGTCGGGACAGGTCTTCTGGGTTGAACCAGTACCAGCAGAGGATAAAGTGTCTTACTTAAGGATACAACGCAGAGCCCCCGGTGCTGCTTGAACCTGCAAACACCCAATCTTACATCTTTTGCTAATAACACTATGGGCCCCAAATATAGAGTTAAAAAGGGACTGCACTATTTATTCTTATCAGCCAGTCTAAACACATTTTTTGGGAGCTCAAAAGATCCGAATCATGGGGATGGTTCTTTTCAGCACCCACAACATATGTTTTGATTGAGAAATAAGAAAATAAGTTAATAATAATAGTTACTCCCCACCATCTGGAGGCCTGATAAATTAAATGTGCATATCAAAAACATAGCAGATTTTTTCATTGGCTAGGATTCTGTTTCTTGCAGTTTCAATTCAAAATTATCAGTAGTTTGAAAAAAAAAGTTATAAATAAATACATCTTATATATAACCAAAAAATGATATCGTTAATTAATTGTATTCACTCTTTCTCAAATTTTCAGTCTCGGACCTTCTTCAGGATATTAGAAACAATTTTCCCAGCTAAGTAGCATCCATGATGACAAATATGGTAAATGTTTACTGTCCATTGTCAGTGGTGATGTCCGATCACTTCCTGCCAAGTGGCACTCGGATTGGCGTAATGTTAAATGATGTGACGTCATTTCCCGCCAAAATAGCATATAAGACCATCAGTTCAACATTGCAAGAGTACTTAAGAGCATATGAACCACTGGCACATGAATAAAAACTCAAAATTTTCAGCCTTGGACCTTATTCAGGATGTTTTCAAAAAATGATAATTTTCAATATTACCAATTAATAATCTTGAAAAACGGAACTAGAAAGAATCTACAAAATTTGAAAAAAGAATATGGCTTGTGTAATAACGGCTCCATATTAGAAAACTTGAATGCAGTTTAATACAGCCCCTTCAATGCATATACCTGTTGGATTAAACTTTCTGTTTCCCAATTTTGAGAGCAAAATTTAGAAATCGGGCAATGCTATTCAGCGGGACACTCATTGAACTTTTTGACACTGATATCGGTTCTAAGAGGATATTGTGCTTTACAGTTAAAAATGCATTTTTCAACTTTAAAACAGATTCTAGAATCAGTTTATGTGCCAGGGCACACAATTTAAGGTATGCAGAAGGTAAACATCAAGGCCATCGAATAGCATTTTCAGATTTCTAAGAAAAACTTATTGTTAGAAAAAAATAATGATTTCGCTGAATTTAAGGTCCATCTCATTCATAGGAAACAGGAAATATTTCAGCTGTTCTCTGTTTAGCAGAGAACAGTTTAGCAGGCCGTGCTGAGCCTTGACAGGTTGCAAATTGGAACACAGGTTTTCTCACTACTCAAGGACCTATAGTTTCATCAGGCAGACAGTAAATATTCACAGATCATTCACCACTAGGGAAAAAGCCCTATATGTTATTTATAACTATATGTTTTACAAACTCACCATTCTGGAGGTGGGAGTGCTGTAGTTGATACAATGAGATTTCCCACAAAATAGAGAATTGAGAGATAGAGTATGGTTCTGAAATAGAAGGAAAAACACTCAACTCAAAGGTCGCCATAAACAAAGCGTAAAGTTGTGAATCCTTCTTTATCAATCAAATATAACATAAGTTTTGGGTGCTCAAAAGAACCGTCTCAATGAGACGGTTCTTTAGAATACCCACAACATATGTTTTGGTTGAGAAATAAGAAAATTATTTTTTAATTATGCATTCTTATCTAGCGGCCTAATTCTGCCATCTGGTTTAACACACCTTCAAAGTAATTAGTAATTATTTGATTACATTTCTTAAGTAATTGTAATCATTACATTTCTAAAGGTCCTGTAATTGTAATGTAATTGTTATCATTGGTCAGTGAAAGTAACTGTGATGTATTTGAATACTTTTCAAAGTATTTGGCCCTAAGTCTGTACACATGGGATGGTTTATTGTTCATCTAAAGTGGACACATAATTTCAAAATTAATATGCTTTTCAGTCCCTGTAAATTGTAACTTAGTATACAGTGCAGACCATAATGAAATGCCACATTCTGTATAGAAATGATTAAGATGTAAATAACAAGAAATATCCAATTTATCTGGCCTAGTTATGTGAGAGTGAAAAAAATATAATCTCAGTACAAGGATTTTCCTGCCCCAAAATATATTTCACCTTATTAGAACCCTAAATCATACACTTAAAGAAAAGAATGACTCAGATTTTTCCTCTTTTCTCATGTTCTGTATTTATGTGAACTTATATAAACATTTGACTAATTTATATGTGACTTACAAATACATGTAAACTACTTTTACATGTGACTTACTAATATCACACTTGTAAATGTATACGTCGATTTGGTGGTATTTATGCATATTGCCGGTACTTCATAGACCGGAAGTGGTAGATATTGGTGTTGATACTAAAAAGAAAAACATGTCATATGCCTAAAGGACTATAGAATTAGATCATTTTTAAGTATTCGGCATGCACATGGCAATTTATGTAAGCATTTAGGAATAGATTCAAGTACCGATCTCGATGATCGGTACTGGAATCTATTCCTAAATGCTTACATAAATCGCCATGCACATACTGAATACTTAAAAATGATTGAAGCCTATAGTCCTTTAGGCATATGGCATGTTTTTCTATATAGTACTAACACCAAAATCTACCACTTCCTGTCTATGAAGTACCGGCAATACGCATAAATACCACCAAATTGACGTATACATTAACCAGTGTGAATATATGTGACCTACTTAAACATGCGGAGAAATAAGAAAAAAAACTTACCACACGAGGGTACAATTTCTAATATGGCTGTGCCCTTACTAATACAAAAAAAATTACGTCACAAGTCACATGTTTCCCTGCCTTGTAATATATGTTACCAACTTAAACTTGTGGTTTACTTAGACATGTGACCTACTAATACATTAGACCTACTTAAGCATGTTGCTGACTAATTCATGGGACTTACTTAAATGTGTGACTTACTAATTCATTTGACTTACTTTTAAGCATATGACTTAAACATGTGACTTACTAATTCATGTGACTTACTTAAGTATGTAACATACTTAAATATGAGACTTACTTAAATCTGCCTAGAAATCCATCCGCTAACACAGCACCAAATACTGGCATGAGATAGCACATGAGTGAAAATCCATGAAATATTGACGTTGCTCGATCTTTCTCAAATTTCAGCCATCTTGTTAGATATATCACAAGTATTGCTGCAACAAATGATAAAAATATTAAAACTAATTTTTCACCTTTCTTTAATGAAAGGTGTACAACCATATGAAACATACAAAATGGGGAATTAGTGCAACAAACACACAGCAGGGATACAGACTAAACTTTTTTCGCAAGAAGCAAGCTGGGCCCCTAAAACAAAACAATTGGGTGCCCAGTCCAAAGCTAAGGGGCCCGGAATTCGGCGGTAAATTAAACTAATTTAGTTTTAGGGGCCCTGCCCAAAATTTAGGGGCACTGGGCTACTGGGCCCCTGTTAGTCTTTTTCCCTGCACAGCGGTTTTTTCTTACTTTAGAGGCTGGAATGTTACTATTGTTTATCCTGACGAAGGTATCTGCAATACCGAAACATGTAGATCTTCTCAATAAAAAGTCACCCTAACCGTTGCTGATTGTTAGTTCCGTCCATCCCTATTCCCAGTTTCATATATCACACTGGTAAATGTATAAGTCGATTTGGTGGTATTTACGTGTATTGCCGGTACTTCATAGACCGGAAGTGGTAGATATTGGTGTTAATACTATGTAGAAAAAACATGCCATATGCCTAAAGGACTATAGAATTAGATCATTTTTAAGTATTCAGTATGTGCATGGTGATTTATGTAAGCACTTAGGAATAGATTCGAGTACCGATCATCCAGGTCGGTACTCGAATCTATTCCTAAATGCTTACATAAATCGCCATCTGCATGCCGAATACTTAAAAATGATCTAATTCTATAGTCCTTTAGGTATATGGCATGTTTTTCTACATAGTATAAAGGCCAATATCTACCACTTCCGGTCTCTAAGGTACCGGCAAAACGCGTAAATACCACCAAATGGACGTATACATTTACCAGTGTGAAACTAGTGCAACAAACACAGAGCTGTTTTTTCTTACTTTAGAGGCTGCAATGTTATTATTGTTTATCCCAACGAAGGAATCTGCGATACCGAAACATGTAGATCTTCTCAATAAAAAGTCACCCTAACCGTTGCTGGTTGTTAGTTCCGTTTTCCTCCCTATTCCCAGTTTCATATATTGTATGTTTACTTGAGTGTAACAGTAAAACTCAGCTGATAGAAGCCAGACTATTTTCAAAAGAGGGTATAGAACTTTGAAAAGTAATATCCTTCATCTGCTTATTACATTAAATATGCGCAGTAAGTAACATATCTGACTTCAGATGTGTGTCTGACTGCAGATCCAGGGGTCGTGAGTTCGAACCCGGCCCGGTCCCTTACTTTCATGGAGATTGATCATGAAATAGTTTCTTCTGTCGTTCTCCTCCCTTTCTTGATATCACGGTTGGCAACTTTGCTTTCCTCTTAAATTGCACGCCGGTGGGTTCAACTTCAGACTCTATGACCGTTCCGATTTAAAGACTTATCTATTGATGAGATGGTAGGGGTCTGATGCTTTGGCTGTTGTCCGGCCCACCAGGGTTTTACCGTTTGCCTGTTAGATTTCTTTTGCTCGGGTATTCAGTTTTATTTACTGTTGAGTACTTATCTTTGCTTTATCTCCTTTTTTATATCTTGATTTATATGTTCTAAGAGATTATGCATTGATAAGTTAGGGGTCTTTCATGCAAATCAAACATTTATATGTCTTGATCCACATCTGAACTAAGGGTGAGGCTGGCACGCTGTGAAACGGGTTTAAGCCCTCCAGTAAAATATTTTTACTGACTGTTCCAAGGAAGTGCTTCTTTTGTGGATAATTTATGTTATTTCTGTCTTGTATTTGTTATGCTTTTGTGCGCGTCTGTTTATTGATGCCTTGTGGTCACCTGATGGGAAAGGGCTGACCTCTTGGCTCTCGTTTGTGATGTCTAATTGTGAAGTTGTCACTTTCCCATTGGTATCCTGGGTCAGGTGTGGTGTTTGATTGTATTGATTCTTGATCTTTGCCCTCTGTCTTACTTTGTTGTCAGTTACATGCGAAAGTATGTGCACGAAGTACTGGTTAACCGCTTGGTCAAGCTTGTCCAGGAAAAAGTGTGGTCTAGTGAACTGACCATCCCGACATGACCATAACTGTTGACTGGGACATAAAGCAACAAACCAAAACCAAAACATTAAATAGGATTTTAAAAACCTTGTACATAAGATAAATTTTCTTAAGTTTTGGAACACTAGTTGCCTGCCAAAATGGCCTAGACAAAGAGTGTAGTCCCAGATCAGATCAGTGTCTTCCCTGTTTACTATTCTGACAAGCATTTTGCTTCAATGATAACCAACATTTTAGTTGAGAGCAGAAAGAGAAAAAGTGTTTTAAATTTTAGAACATTTTTTATCATATGACGTCGCGTCTGGGAGTGAAATAACGCCATGCAATAAATTCTGTAAACCACTAGTGGTTTATCGATTTTCGGGAAACGTTCTGACCTCCATAACAACGTTGTGTACATAATGACAAATTTATGCTGTTTTTACGGCAGAAATGAGATTTCAAAGTAATCTTTTCTGTCATATGATAAATAGAATCTAACATTCATGCTCTTGTATTATTGAATTTATTAAACTCGTTGGGAAAAAGAGATTAAATGCTCGGCAAGCCTCGCATTTTATCTCTTTTCCCCAACTCATTTAATAAATTCAATAAAACATGAGCACTCATGTAAGATCCTCTATACTGTCTATTGCTAATTTGAAATTACCTCTCATTCCATAGTAGGAAAATCTTTCACAAAATTCATTGGATAAAATGAAGAAAACTGAATATGGGTACTTCTTCTGAAACATAAGAAAAATAAGATGCAATCAGGAAAAGTCCAAGTTAAGACATTTTTTACCCTTTGACATAAATGGATTCTTCTATCTGGTTTAGGCCAGATGTTTTTTATTAGTTGATTTACGGGAATTTTTTATCAGATCTAGGGTCGGGGGGACGAAAAAAAATAAATAAAAAAGCTCTGAAAATGACCAGTTGACTGGTCATTTTCAGAGCTTTTTTTTCAGAGCTTTTTTTTCCTTTTTTTTTCTTGAATATCTAAAAAAAACCCAGTAAAACTAGTAACGTAATCTTTAAATATTTCATCATTTTCCTAAAAATCTGGACAGGACAATCACTTTTAACAGTGTCACTCTCAAAAATGCACAGACAGAACCTCAAAAAAATATTATTTTTTTCAACCAAACAATTAATATTAAGAGTCGGCGGATAAAATAAAAAAAAATTTTTTTAGAAATTACATTTTATTTTTTTCCTACTTTCCGGAAAATTACAGTAGGAAGGTTCGTAAATCAACTAATAAAAAAATTCTGGCCTTATTACAAAGGGCCATTCTCTTTGTTTCATCACAGCATGTTATGTTGATCTGATTGTTTCCCTCTGGTGACACTAGGGGCCGAAATTTCGCCCTTAAAATGGGACCCAAGGAGAAGTGGGAGTCTCCCTAAAAAAAAAAAAAATTTTTTTAGGGAGACTCGTTTTCATTCTATCACCACACAAACGCAAGCTATGGTGACAATCTACTACCACTGCATTGTATTTCTCCTTCCATTTAATGGCACTAGTATTTGTAATGGCTACCTTGCTTCTAAACTGACAGAAAATGCCTTAATTTTGTGCTATAACTTCTTCCTATCTGACTGTCACTTCTCCCTAATTTTCCTGGAGGGAGAAATCATGTCTCCCTGTATGTTGCATAAGTTTAATGAAGCCTCCAAGGGAGCTAAACATTTTTTGTGTTTTAACAACAGCAGATCCTAGGGCAAAGATTTGACCGGTAAATTATATTTAAGCCCCACAGTGGCCTTAGCTGCTGTCCATTCTAAGAATGTGATTCTGTTGTGTTTATTCATTGTCTGTTGTTGCTCCTATCACCAGGGCCCGAGGTTATAAAACTTTTTTCATACTCAACTCAACTTAGCATCAAATTTATCCTGCTCATAAATATTAAAATGCCAACAATTGTGGCATTTTATCATATATTAGCATGATAAATACAACATCTGAGAGACTTAAAGCAAGACACTCCTTTATTTATCAGTATTTTAGTTTTTATGAGCAGTTGAAATTTTGTGCTCAGTTGAGCAAGAAAAATTTTATAACCTCGGGACCAGACTAATTAAAGTGACAATTTCTTTCATTAGAATTTCAGTTAAATTTCAATAAATCTAATTGAAATTGCAATTAAAGAAATTGTCACTTTAATTAGGCTGGTGATAGAATTAAACAGTTATAGATTTAAACAGGTTAAACTTACATGTATGTCATGAGATATATTTAAATTTTAATAAATTTAATTGAAAATTCTAATTAAAGAATTTGTCACTGTAATTAGCCTGGTGGGTGGGAGTTTTGTGTTGGGTTCTTGTTTTGTGGTTTGTTTCTTTGTGTCATTTCAAGTTAAGCAATAATCTTGCTGAGGAAGAGAACGCTGGCTGCTTTACTTTAGGCCAGAATTTTTATATTAGTTGATTTACGAACCCTCCTACTGTAATTTTCCGGAAAGTAGGGAAAAAAAATTAATTTCTAAAAAAATTTTTTTTATTTTATACGCCGACTCTAAATATCATTTGTTTTGTCAAAAAAAATAAAATATTTTTGAGGTTCTATCTGTATTTTTAAGAGTGACACTGTTAAAAGTAATTGTCCTGTCCAGATTTTTAGGAAAATGATAAAATATTTAAAGATTTAATACAGACTGTTGGTTTACCATACTAGTTTTACTGTTTTTCTGGATATATTAATAAAAAAAATAAAAAAAGCTCTGAACATGATAAAAAAAATAAAAAAAAAATAAAAAGCTCTGAAAATGACCAGTTACCTGGTCATTTTCAGAGCTTTTTTTTTTTTTTCAGAGTTTTTTTTTTTTTTTTTTTTTTTTAATATCGCCAGAAAAAAACAGTAAAACCAACAGTCTGTATCAAATCTTTAAATATTTTATCATTTTCCTAAAAATCTGGACAGGACAATCACTTTTAACAGTGTCATTTTCAAAAATGCACAGACAGAACCTCAAAAAAATATTAAGTCGGCGGATAAAATAATTTTTTTTTAGAAAATAAATTTTATTTTTTTCCTACTTTCCGGAAAATTACAGTAGAAGGGTTCGTAAATCAACTAATAAAAAAATTCTGGCCTCATTTAGACAGAGTAACTTCAATTATTACCACAAGGAGCTGGGAAAGTTAGTAGTAGCATTCTGATCAGAGTCTACAGTATTTGTCAATACAAGAACAATACTCCACTGTGTCTTAATATTATACAATGCAAGAAAAGAGACCTTCCAGCCTTTTCTATTTAATGCTCAAAGATTCCTTTTCCCGGGGTCTGTTTAATAGCCTACAGTAGCCTATTAAGGCTAATGAAATGTCAATTATGGTATACAATATTTGAAGTTTAAGATTTGAATCAATGAGAAAAATAAATGATAATATCTCCTACAAAATGAGAAAGTATATTTACTCTTTGGATGCTGGGTAATTTTTCTGAAAAAAATTGTCACTTCCAGAATAAAAGTTTTCAACAAATTCTTTCAATACTGGTGACATAAGAGTGTTAAACAATTTGGACAATCAGTATCAGGCCAGACATTTTTTCAGGCCTGGTTTGGGTTCAAATGTTTGCAAAATTTATCAGCAGATGACACAAGCAGGCAAAGAGTTAATTTCCTCTAGTTCTAGATAAGACTGGACCATTTTTACTTTTGCAAGAAAACACAGGCCTTTAGTTAAGAGTGTGTAACGGAAAAATATTGTTCTCATTTCTCAACCAAAACATATATGTTGTGGGTACTCAAAAGAACCATCTGAATAAGTCGTTTTGAAAACCCAAAACACAAGTATAAACTGATTTATTATATAATCGGCCCAGATGCATATCCACTCGAGTCAATAAAACTACATATTGCATGGCTTGCCGGATGTGACGTTGCAAAGCACACGGCACAAGGTAATATTGACTGGCTTACGGGAAGTGACGTCAGAAGGTCAAGTAATTTCACATGATCCATCCATAATGTCAACGTTTTAATGGTCTAAAATGGCAAAAAATGCATAAGATAAGTTTATTATATAATAAAACAATTGTTGACTTATGTTTCCGTAGACATGGAGTGTTATTGAACAGTAAACTTAACCATATCGACCTCCGCTCCGCGTCGGTCAATATGACGTTTACTGTTCAATAACACTCCATGTCTACCGAAACATACGTCAATAATTATATTATAAGAAAATGATTGCAATTTTACACTGAAATTTTTTGCTCAATGAGATGGTTCTTTTCAGCACCCAAATCATATGCTAAAATTATGGGTAAGAAAATATTCACAATTTTATACTGAAATTTTGTATTTATTTAATCCTTTGAAACATATGGGCCATAGACACACAGGGACCAGAAACAAAAATGACTAACACTGTGGGGACATGCCTTTGAAGCTGCTATTCCCTACCATTCTCACTAGGGAGGAGGGGTAGGGGTGGAAAGTATAAATCAAACTTACCTTCTCTTTGACAGGACTTCCTGTACCCGTACTGGACTGCAACATATGTGCATCTAAAAAAGAAAAAATATCAGGATTTAACTTCCAGACATGGTAGAAATTATCAAAATTTTGCATGTTAGACCCAAGTCCTGCTGAGTAAATACCATATATGACTTAATTCATTGCATGCTGGGTAATTTTTCTTTATTGTCGTCTGCTGACTTTTTCAAAATTAGCTTTTTCCAAAAAATCTTTCGGGTAACACTATCAGCATGTCAAACAGTTTGGATCCAGACCAGGACCGACATTTTGTCGGTCCTGATCTGGGTCCAAACTTTTTGCAGAGGTTATCAGCAGACGACAAATGTTATATTTAAATACCATATTTGACTTAACTCATTGCATGCTGGGTAATTTTTCATGCTGGGTAATTTTCATGCTTTTTTTGTCGTCTGCTGACTTTTTTCAAAAATAGTTTTTTTTTAAATTCTTCCAAGAACACTATTAGAGTGTCAAACAGTTTGGATCGAGACCAGGACCGACATTCTGTCTGTCCTGATCTGGGTCCAAACTGTTTGCAAAGGTTATCAGCAGACGACAAAAGTTACTGCTGGTAATGAAAGTGTTAAAGGCAGACTATGCTCGGAACTTTTTACTATCTAACGACTATATAACTCAACTTTGAAAAAGTTTAAATGCAGAGCAACGTCCTGACGTGTCTGAAATATTGTTGATTGGGAAGTATCAAATCAAAAGCGCTTTTGTTCTGCTCAAAGTCAAGTGCTTTTGAAGAATGGTTAGAAAATAATAAAAATTGTTGATTATTTCTCACTATGAGTGAGGATTTAACCTAAAAAGTGTACATGTACATTTACAATGCCATCCTTAAAAAAGAGTTTGTTTGCTGTCACATGACAAACTCACTCAAAATGCCACCTACCCCAAAATTTATAGCTGTTTCAGAGAAATTTTTAATTCTGATTTTGGACATTTTTCCTTATTTTTAATGACTTAACAAATCAGTGAAAAAATCAAATACCTACCCACTTACCCAAATCGGATGACAGCAAACAAATTTCTATAAAAGGATGGTTCAACATAAAACCACCACATTTCTACAGTTTTACAACATTAAAGCGCAAAACATTGTATCTCAACAGTTTTACAACATTAAAGTACTCAACAGTCTATTTACAACATAAAAACACCATATCTCAACTTTTTACAGTATAAAAGCATTATATCTCAAAAAAATGATTTTCAACATAAAAACATCACACCTCAACTCTTTTACAACATAAAACCACCATATCTCAACTGTTTACAACATAAAAGCATTATATCTCAACTGTTTTACAGCATAAAAGCATTTTATTTCAAAAAATGATTTACAACATAAAAACACCACACCTCAACTATTTTACAACATAAATGCACCATATCTCAACTGTTTTACAACATATTTTTAAACATAAAAGCACCACATCTCAACAGTTTTACAACATAAAAGCACCACATCTCATCAGTTTTACAACATAAAAGCACCACATCTCAACAGTTTTACAACATAAAAGCACCACATCTCAACTGTTTTACAACATATTTTTACAACATCTCATCAGTTTTACAACATGAAAGCACCACATCTCAACAGTTTTACAACATAAAAGCACCACATCTCAACTGTTTTACAACATATTTTTAAACATAAAAGCACCACATCTCAACAGTTTTACAACATAAAAGCACCACATCTCAACAGTTTTACAACATAAAAACACCTCATCTCAACAGTTTTACAATATAAAGCCACCATATCAAAACTGTTTTACAATATATTTTTACAACATCTCATCAGTTTTACAACATAAAGCCACCGTATCTCAACTGTTTAACAACAGATTTTTACAACATAAAAGCACCACATCTCATCAGTTTTACAACACAAAAGCACCACATCTAATCAGTTTTACATCATAACAGCACCACAACTCATCAGTTTTACAACATAAAAGCACCACATCTCATCAGTTTTACATCATAAAAGCACCACATCTCAACATTTTACAACATAAAGCCACCATATAAAAACTGTTTTACATCATAAAACCGTGATACATTGTATCTCAACTGTTTAACAATTTAAGTTTGAATATGGTATTAAACTGGTTTCAAGGCAAGAATCTGATGTCTGGACCTGAGTTTAAATTGCAGCAAATTTTGTCGTCCGCTGATAACCCTTGCAAACAATTTGGACCCAGATTAGGCCCGACAAAATTTGGATCCAAACTGTTTTACACCCAGATGATATTCCTGAAAGAATGCTTGTAAATATATTCATGAAATTTACCCAGCATGCTAAGAGTTAAGATGCAAATACCTTCACTGGGGTACAAAAATAAGTCACTGTCACTATCTGTATCCAACATCATATTGCAGCTATAACAAAAACACAAGAGCAAAATTTTGAGAATAAAATTGTAATTATTTTCTTACCCTTCTATTTAAACAAATTTTTTGTGTGCTCAAAAGAACCGTCTCATTGTCTCAATGAGATGGTTCTTTTGAGAACCCATAACATATGTTTTGGTTGAGAAATAAAAATTTATAATAATTTCAACTGTGGATACACAGGAGATTTGACGACTCAGAAATTTATTGATAAAATTTTCTTTTTTACATTGTATTTTAATTTTATCCCCACCCTCTTTTAAAAAGCGATTGGAATTGCCTCTGTCTGACATTCCGTACGCATGAATGGACCCTTGTTGAGTTCTTCAAATTTCCGTAATTTCTTTTTAGTTTTTAAAAATCATTTACAGAATAAACCTCATTTGCATACAAAGGGAGCTAATAAGCTAAAAATGAGGTTTATTCCATAAAAATTTCCTGGGATTTGTTGGGTACTTACGCTTTCTTGGCTACTTTTTCTTACACTGTAAGTACCCAACACGAATCCTAATGTACCTGTAAGAGCGTCCGTCCATCCATCCGTCATTTGGTATGTGAGTTACTCACATGAATGGCACGTGCAACGGCACTTTTTGATCCTCAGCAGTCTGGGAATTGACCACCGAAGGAGAAAGACTATTCCACTGTGGAATAGTCCGGGGGGAAAAAGAGTTCTTCAGGGCATCACTGTATGTCTGGTATCTACAATATTGGGCACTGTGTGATGACCTGGTAGATTTCAAACTTGGAGCAGGGGTCAGGTGCTTGTCTTTTTCTATAGACACAGCACCAGAATGTATCTTATGAAAGAGAAGCAGGGAGGACCGATCCCTACGGGCCTCAAGAGATGGCCACTCAAGCTCATCAAGCATCTCGCCGACACTAATTGTGTTATGCCATCTCCTTCAGGTCCAACGGGCTGCTGTCCTCTGAACTTTCTCTACCTGATTAATCTGAAGTTTTGAGTAAGGGCTCCAAATGGATGCTGCATACTCTAGTTTAGGCCGAACCAAAGTTTTGTATGCAACTTCCTTAGTACTCCGAGGTGCAAAAGCCAAATTCCTGCGAAGGAAACCAAGTGTCTTAGTTGCTTTGGAAGAAATTTCTGAAATGTGTTGACCCCAATCCATATTATCAGAGATGGTTATGACAAGGTATTTAGCAGACTGAACGTTTTCCAAAGTTTGGTTGTGAAGGGAGTAATCAAAGAGCTAGTGAGGTCTTCCTGCAGTATAAAACGGTCCTGAATGGAATGTATGTTTCTATACAGGACACAGTCGTCCGCGAACAGGCGAACAGAAGACCTGATGTTATCCGGCAGGTCGTTTATAAAAATAAGGAACAGGATCGGTCCTAAAACTGATCCTTGGGGTACACCTGATAACACTGGGACTGGATCTGAGGCTTGACCATCTAAAACTACTTTTTAAGTGCGCCCAGAGAGCCATGAGTTGATCCACTTGTGGGTGGACCCTCTTATCCCATAATAGTCCAATTTGTGTAATAGCCTCCTGTGTGATACCTTATCAAAGGCCTTTGCGAAATCCATTATGATCAAATCTGTCTGCTTGTGTCCACGATTCACAGTGCCATCCAGGTTGCTGATGATATCGTGCACAAACTGGACCAACTGGGTCTCGCAGGACCTCTGACTTCGGAAACCATGCTGACAGTCAACAAGTATGCTATCTAAGGCTAAGTGCTTGTTGATATAACTGACTAATATATGCTCTAGGGTTTTGCAGCAGATGCATGTGAGCGACACCGGTCTGTAATTAGCAGCATCAACTTTTTCACCTTTTTTAAAGACCGGAGAAACATTAGCTTGTCGCCACTCATCTGGTACATCGCCCCAAGCAAAGGACTCATTAAAGATAAGTGCCAGTATTGGAGAGATCTCATTGCTACACTCTTTAAGCACTCTGGCATTCAGTCCATCGGGGCCAGGTGCTTAATGTACATTTAGTCCGTCCAACAGTTTGGCAACCCCTTTCGGGTCAATTGTTATGTCCCCCATGGGGGAGAACGGACTAGCCCTTTTAGAGGGCGGGTCAGTGTGGCCTTCGCGTGTGAAGGCTGATTGAAACTGCCGATTACATATATTGGCTTTTTCCTTTGTATCTGTCTTAAGAATTCCATTTTCTCTGAGTGATGCGATCCCAAACGCGTCTTTTTTAAGAGATTTGACACATATGTTGTGTGGAGGATTTCCTTCTTGATTGTTTGCCCTTCTTGGGCCCTTAATTGGAATAAACCATTTGATTTAATTGGGAAATAAAAAAACTAGTCTTTAAGTACGCACTCTTGCCTAAATGACTGTTACTCTTTCAAAAAAAATCTTTCATAAGGCCTTTGCCACCTGTCCAGCATTTTTGGCCTACAATATAGTATGCTTTAGGCCATGCCCTGTTTCTTGTTTCAGCTTCTTTTTCTTTTGTGCTTACCAAAACGGTATCATGTGTGTGAAAATTTCTGAATATAATGGATAGATATATACCTTTTGAAAGTGTCAAATTATCACCTTGGGCTTTCACTGAACCATAGTTTTGATCCATTTTTCAAACGATTTTTGAAGGTTTTAGAAAATTAGAACAACTTTTTCTTAGCGCATTGTCAGTTTATAATCCGATAAGTTCGCTCTTAAGGGATTGATTTTACGTATTTCTATGCAAATTTCATCAAAATATCGAAAAATATGTTGTCTTTTGGAACTGTCAAAACAAAAACAAATCAAACGCTTGGCTGTGCATTTCAAAAACCGTGAAGAAGGTTAAACAATGAGACGAACACTCTAGGATTGTGTCAAAGCGTCAGAGTTAGATAAGAAGGAAGCGAATCAGTCACTTGTGATTTATTCCCTGTCAATCATCATTGGAGCCCAACATCCATTTTATGATATCTATAACTTATTTTTGAATATCCAAAATTTAATCATAAATATCCAAAATTATGCTGAATTAAATCCTAACTCATTTTTTTGTATATCAAGTATACTCCATGATTCCGTTAACTCTTTACCAACTAGTGTCGTCTGCTCATAACCCTTACAAACAGTTTGGACCCAGATCAGGTCTGACAAAACGTTGGGTCTGATTTGGATCCAAAATGTTTGACACTGTGATTTCTGAGAGAATTTTCAGAAAAAAAATCAGCAGACACTAAAAACATGAAAAAATACTAGTAGGCAAAGAGTTAAGTTATCCTATATGCGCTGATTTTTATACTTAAAAAAGCAAGTGAGTATGATCGGTGGAAAACACAATCACAGACCGCGGACCAACCCACGGTACCGTGAGGAAGAGTCACAGAACATTCACAGCAACAAGACATCGGTAAGACAATGAAAGCGAAGCAATCAGCTCTCTCTTCCTCTTCAAGATGATTGCAAAACTAGAAAGGATGCAAAGTAATGCACAACAAAAACGAAAAATCGATTTATGAAATATCTGAAAATCATGCTGATCTCTTGGTTTTTGTTTGTGGTTTTAATTGTGTTTTTGTCACTTTCCCATGTGGTATCCTGGGTCAGGTGTGGTACTTGATAGTATTGATTCCTGATTATTGCCACTTTCTTACATTTGTACTATATGGATAGGTATAATATATAATCCACTTATACTACCTTAATTGTGGTAAAGAACGCTTTTACAGTCAGCGATGTGGTAGAGTGTTTGTCTTGATATTCAATGGCCCAGGTTCAATGAAACCTTAAGCAGTTGATAATTTTCTGCACCTTGGGACATTTGGAAGGATCTGGATGGGGTATAATGATAAGTGAATAATGGCCCTTTTTTAAAATGAATAGTGAATAATGAGCCCAAAAATAATGAAAAGTGAATAGTGAGTGCCTAAGAAATAATGAATAATACTACTTTTTAAAGACTAGAAGAAAAAAATAAATAGTGAAATAGTGAATCATCAGATTTTGATGAACTATGGGTCTTTTTTAATGAATAACTCAAAATTTTAATGAGATGAATAATAGGCTAAATTTTTAATGAATAGTGAATACCAGACACCCCCCCCCCCATCCAGACCCTCATTTGGTGGCTCAGTGTGTGTCAGCAGCTTTTGTTTTTGGCATCAATATGGGAATGTCCTAAAAGTGAGTATGACCAGGAAATGTCACAATCACATTCTGCAGACCAAAGTAAGTAAGGGTGCAAAGATCAGGAATCGGCACAATCAAGTAACAGAAAAAGACCCACAAAGAAGTACCGCCTTGCAATGGTCAGCAAAATATTTTACTCGAGGGCTTAAACCAGTTTAACGGCGACAACCTCACCCTTAGTTCAGATGTGGATCAAGACACATAGATATTTGTTTTTTTATGAAAGACCCCTAACTTATCAATGCATCATCTCCCATAACATATAAATCAAGATATAACAAGGAGATGAAGCAAAGATAAGGAATCAACAGAAAATAAAACTGAATAACAGAGCAAATGAAATCCAACAGGTAAACCTCAAATCATCAGCAGTAAAACACTATAATGTATATATCGCAAACGAAATAGAAACAGTTGTCAAGGGTCATTTAGCAACATTCTGTAGAATTTTTGTTTCCCCAAAAAACAATTTTAGGTATTTCTGAAAACGTTTGTGTTTATAACATTCTGACGTCAACATATGGCTTGACTCTCGTTTGTGGTGTCTACTGTGAGTTTGTCACTTTCCCATTGGTATCTTGGGTCAGGTGTGGTACTTAATTGTATCGATTCCTGATCTTTGCACCCTTACTTACTTTGCAGGCATATGTCACAGCACCAGTGTAGCCAAATAAATTTGCACATTTTCTAGAAGGCTTGAGCTGGAGCTGGACCCACCGTGGCTCAACTTGAGGTTTTCTTTAGCTCTGACTATCTGTTAGTCATGAGCCCTTTTCTTTGTTTTATCATGGAGTGTTAATTTGATCAGAGTGTTTTCCATGATGATACATTGCATTAGTTAGATGGCCTCCATGCGAGCTGAACATTTCTTGTACTTCAACAACAGCAGAATCTAGGGCGAAGATTTGGTACCAGTAAAATGCATTTAAGCCCCCCTGTGGCTTAGGCTGCTGTCCATTCTAAGGCAGTGGTTCTGTTGTTGTTGTTGACTTTTTGTTTATTGTTACTCCCATTGTGGGAGTCTGTAATTGTTCTATGTTTTGTTGTACGTTACTTTATGTCCATTCTAGTATTGCAATCATCTTGATGGGGAAGAGAGAGCTGATTGCTTTGCTTAATTTGTCTTCCTGGTGTCTCGTGATGGTTGAGCAGCTCTTCCTCGCGGTGCCACGGGGTTGTCTGCAGTTTGTGATTGTGGTATTTCCTGATAATACTCACTTACTATTTTTGAGGTCATGAGCAATATTTAGAATTAAAAGAAAGAAGCTGGCTAAGATTTTAACTATTTTAGTTTGATATTTATGACTTACACTATTTTTTCATTTGTCTAGAAAATTGGTCAAATGCTGAAAAATTCCATATGAGATTATGAAACCCCAGTCTGGTGACATATTTTTTTATTTCCTAAATTGGCAGTCCATGCATAAAACAAGCATTTTGTAAGCATTTCACCATTGGAAGAATGGCTCAACAATCTAAACAAAAACACCAGTTCCACTGTGTCATCTTGCTATCAAACAATCTAGGTATGGATATTCCTAACCTAGCCGAAAATAACTCCCACTTATTCAGTCATCACCAGGTGTCTTAAATGTTTATTTGAATGTAGGTCACGTTTTTGGTAAGTGTTTTGATTGGTCAGATTATTTCTATTCAGAAAGTTCTTAGAGCTAATTGGAGCCTGTTGGGAAAACTTGGTATGAAATCGGCTATAACCTTGGGTCAACTCACACCATACGCTTATAGCAAGTAACATGTATTATAGGCCACTGTTTCGAAAAATATTTTATTCATCATGTCATATTACATGACAGTTAACATTGAGTGGCCATCTCTCAAGGCCCATAAAGAACATTGTTCTCTGCTATTAATCCACATGATCAATTGTAGTACTCTGTCTATTGTAAAAGACGAATACCTGAAAGTTCACGACCCAGACAGAAAACTTCCATTGATGGGTTTATGTCTGATGCTTGTCTTTGGTTGGGCCAACCATGGCTAAACTTGAGGTTTTCTATAGCTCTGACTATATGTGAGTCATGAGCAATTGTCATTGTTTCACCACAGTTTGTTAGATTGTTTCTCTGTGATGATGCATTGCATTAGTGAGGGAGCCTCCATGCGAGCTAAAGGAGGTTGTGTTTTAACAACAGCAGAATCTAGGACAAAGATTTAGCATTTAAGCCCCTAGTAGCGTCCACTGCTGTCCTTTATAAGGCGGTGGACCTATTGTTGTTGTTGTTGATTCATTGTGTGCAGGAGCTTTGTCTTTGGTCATTGTTTTATTACAAAGTACTTAGGGTCCTTTCTAGTTTTTGTTGTTGTTGATTTATTGTTTTTTGTACCTCCCATTGCTTGTGGGTGTTCTGTGTTGTCTTTGTTTTTGGTACGCATTACATTATGTCTTTTTTTTAGTTTTGCAATCATCTTGACTGGGATGAGAGAGTTGTTGATTCGTTGTTTATTGTTACTCACATTGTAGGAGTCTGTAATTGTTCTATGTTTTGTTGTATGTTGCTTTATGTCCATTCTCCATTTGCAATCATCTTGATGGGGAAGAGAGAGCTGGTTGCTTTGCTTAGTTTGTCTTCCTGGCGTCTCGTCGTTGTTGTGTGGCTCTTCCTCACAGTGCCATGGGTTTTCAGCAGTTAGTGATTGTTGTATTTTCTGATCATACTCACTTACTATTTTTATTAATGTGTCCTGACACCTCGTTTACAAGTGCTGGAACTCAGTCTCCCGGTTCCATTAACCTCACCTTCAGATTTCTTTCCATTTCCCACGGGACACTGAGTTCCAGCACTTGTAAGCGAGGTGTCACGACGACAACAACGATGATGATGACGATGATGGTGGTGATGATGAGGACGACGACGATGGCGATGATTATGATGATGATGATTATGATGATGATAGAATATGTAGTAGTGTGGTAGCTCAGTGGTTAGCACACTTGCCTCTGGTGCTAGAGTTCCAAGGTTTGAACCCGCTCGCGGCGAGGAACATTTCGTTGTCTGATCATGCTTTCACTAGTGTCATTGGCAGGGATAGCACTGAGTAAATGTGCCATCCTTTGGATTAACTGGATGTCCCCTGTGCAGGGAAAGTTACCCCTTGTGCAGATTAAAGAACCCTATGGTAATTTAGATATGGTAACTTGTAGGCTTTCAACCTACAACCCGGAGTGTACAAAGTACACCTGCCAATAATGCTCGTGAGGGCGTCAGGCAGTATAGAGAGAAAGAAAGATGTACTTATCTGCAGTTGCAGTTTTAGCAAGCTTATGTCCTTAAGTTTGGAAGAGATATTCATCACCATCTTAATCACAAATTTAACCATGCATACAAGAGACTTTATTCTCCCTTTTTCAAATTTTGAAGGATACCCTTTTAAGAACACATTTGTCTTTACTACAGCTGGCGACTGGGACTGTGTGGCGGCAGTAGAACGCCTCCCTGCCATTCACTATAGTGTAGATTTTATTTTCTTGTCCTTTGGGATCATGGGTTTCATTTCGGAACTTTGAAACTATTAGAGGGTCACTGATGACGCCTAAGTGGCAGAAACTAGTTAGTCTGGCCCAGGAATATGCACACTCTAGTTTCAGTTCTTTGGTGCTTTCTTCGCTTCCAAAGGATATCCTTTTAAGAACATATTTGAAGGTTAATCTTTAACATCCTCAGTCAGATCAAGATTATTACCATATGACTACCTTTGTAAATAATCATAATGATAATAATAACAAATTAACAATGGTATAATAATAATAATAATAATTATAATAATAATAATAATAATAATGATGATGATGATGATGATGATGATGATGATGATGATGATGATAATAATAATAATAATAATAATAATAATAAAAATAATAATAATAATAATAATAATAATAATAATAATAATAATAATAATAATTACAATGATAATAATAATATCACCTTCACATTTTAACGCTTTTCAACTGATCTTTGCTTTAACTGACCGCTTCGTTCATCAGTTTCCCCGGTACCCAGTTTTGATATTTACGGGCAACGTCAACATTTGCATGCGTGTATTCTTTTCTGTCTGTCGGGCGATCCGATCATCAATCCGTGAGTTTTAACTTCATTTTAATCATATTTTATGACAATTTTGGATGTCAAATTAATTGACCGGTGCCGCGACGGCTTATTTCAGTATTCGCCCCTGTTTGTTTTCGTATTAAACCGATTCGAGCCGAGGATTTTTTGTTTAGATATACAGGTGGTCTGGATACCGTATTAGCTCTTATAAACTTTACAGGTCTGGGAAATCTCGGAAATCCGCGACCAAAATATAACCCTTAAATGCACGACAACGTCCAGCACTGACAGCCAGTACAGAATGTATCATATCTCAAAAGAATTATCAGTTATTTTGTGGTGGCTCAGCGCGGGGGCTCAGCGTGAATGATCGGGGACATTATTTCAAACTTACTAAACCAAGGTGTGAAACCAGTTTCCGGCTCTGGAGCTTTCCTCAGTGTGTGATTACTGAATATTGACACTCTATTCTTGCATAGATACCTATTCCTATAGCTATTTTACCCCATTGTCAAATTAACGAAAATCCATGTTCAAATCAGGAGATTTATGTGCTGTTTGAACTTGAAAATACTTGAAACAAACCCTGCATTATTTGCATGGTGTTATACAGAAAGCTGTGCAGACTTACTAATCGTTTCGCTGATGTTATTGTTCGCGAAACCATTGCATACAGTTATGACCTTTAATTGTGACAAAATAATGACGTTGGAAAGTTAACGACCCACACCATTTTGTTTAGAAAAATCTAGTGTAAGAAAATGGACAATTTAATGTTATAGCAGCGTTTTCAGTGCGGATTGGGTTGAAATAAGGAAAAAATATGCAAGAACAACAATCACACATGTTTATTTCATTGCATTAACACTTGGCGGGCCCCTCGGGAGATGTTTGAACACTTGGCCTTTCGGCCTCGTGTCCAAACAGCTTCCTCAGGACCAAGCAAATGTTAATGCATGAAAAAACATGCGTAATCCCTATATTCTCAATGGCCATTGGGCAAATTTTGACAAGAATTTTTCATCTATGTGTGAGACCTGCCAGGTGCTGGAGGACGTTGGTCATTTCGTGTTTCATTGTGAGAAATACAAGACAGAGAGAGACAGAATGGAATGAACAGTGGAAAACATTTTATTTAGTAAAGGGTGCACTTATATTACATTGTACATGCATTGACCTAAGGCTACAAGGAGGAAATGATGAGAATCTTAGCAGAAATGCCCAAAATGATTTAATCTCAGCCCTGATGGAATTCATCAGGTGCTCAAAAAGATTTTAGACCTTAAACTGATTATATGCATAATATGCATAAGCACAAGAGTTACAAGAGTTTTGTAGCAAGAGAAGAAGTACTAGAGAAGAGTGTACAATAAGTTTATAGGCAGCGGAATAATGCAATGAAAGACATACAACAACAACTTACAGAATGGAATAACCTGCCAGTTGAGGTTGTAAATGCCAAAACACTGAACTCTTTCAAAAACAAAATTGACAGGAACAATGAAGAGTTTTTGTCTAGAAAATATTTTTTGAGACCGATTGTATCAAGAAAAATGGCCTGTCACCAAAATACTAAGCTAAAATAGACATTAAAACATCAGTTATGTAACAAATACTATAGAATATTCAACTAGTTGGCATTAACCTTACTTATGAGCCTACCAACAATTCTACGGTGTAGAACAATCATAAATTGGAACAAGACATTGATCTATTCGGCAACATGTTTTTGAGACATTTCGGCAACAGTTTTTGAGACAATTCGGGGACAATTTTATTCGAAGTCAACTGACCTGTAGCTGATCATTATTATAATGATTTGTAATGGGTTCACAGGCAATTTTAAGACCTATTAAATTGCACATGGTTACCAAATATAACTATCAGTTACAGGTCAGTTGGCTTCGAACAAAAGTGTCGCTGAATTGTCTCAAAATCTGTTGCCGAATTGTCTCAAAAACCATGTCACGAATTGTCTTGATTCCTCATGCATAACCTGTCCTCGCTTTTCGATGTATTTTTTATGCATTTAATTAATCCTATTTATCTAAAACAACCAGTCAGCAAACATAGATCTATCCTTTTGGGTGAAATAATAGCTATAGTTCTTGACTTCATACTAGAAAAATTACACCAGAAAAGACAGCTAAATAAAGTATTAATTCTGTCAGACAGTCAGTCTTCTGTTGGATTTCTAACCCTTGGATGGTAGGCTACCCAGCATAACAGTACAGCAAAAGACACCATCACTAAATTAGACCATATCGAAAGAAAAGGAATTGACATAGACATAAAGAGGACTCCAGGACATGAAGAGATTAGAGGGAATGAAGAGACGGACAGACTAGCAAAAGAAGCATCCAGAGAGGCTGAGTCAATGACAGAAGAAGAGACATGCATTTCTCAACCAGAATTGAATCAAGCAGCAAAAGTTCATGGGTTGATAGTCTGGCAACGACAGTGGGATATCTGAAAAGGGTAGATTTTCTACATCAGCTTAAACCTAAAGTTACAACAACAACCCTCTTTGCCTTTCCAAATAGGAAACTGTACTGTCAAATATCACAGCTTACGATTGGATATGCTAAGTTAAATGACTATATAAATAAAAGTAGGGGTATCAGAAACTAGGAACTGCAAATGTGGAAAAATTTAAACTATTGAACACTATCTGTATTCTGTTGAACAGTGAAGGCAATGAGAACAGCACTATTCCAGCAGACTGGTTTCACAAATTAGACAACAGACCTCCTTCTTGGCTGTAATGACAGTGATCTTAAAAAAGAATTCGGAATGACAATACCTTTGGCTCATGGTCTTAAGTTTCCACCGCACCCACAACAAACCAGCCGCCACAAACAAGTAATACCGGGAGATAGATGCTGCGAAAACTAGGGAGAGATCTCATTACCGACGAGATACTGCTGTCGTTTCGACATAGAATCCAAGGAGCGCAAGGAGAGAACCTAACTCTGAAATCAGACGAAAATTTCCCAAAATATTTGCTTAATCCAGCCCTCCGCTTACCTCTGGTAGGCACACTCCAGGTTTACGGGGCACAGTTTATGACATAAAACTAAAGTTTAATGTTCTGGCTGCATGTTGCAAAATGCATAAAATTATGTGTGTTTTTCCAGAAAAAAATAATTAAAAAAACATATGAATGCCTAAAATTTTCAGACCCGTTACCCGAAACACACTTATTTTTTATTTGGCCTAATTCATCATGAATCTGCCGTTTTTTGAGTGATCCCATTTTGCATGGGAATATCGCACATTTGAGCGGTAATTTTGGTCCTGGATTTCTGAGATTTCATAGAGTTGTCCATGCTCTAAATTAATAAATGCCCACCCCCCTGATTTGCAGGTCGGAAATGGCAATTTTTTTGACCATTTTTGTAAAATTTAAAACCTAGTAAACACCCACTGCATGAAATTGAAAATTGACAGCCAGCGGATGTGGATCTACAGTGTTTTCAAAAAAGGGATAAATCTGGGTTCAGCAGGACAAGGGTTAACAATATACCATAAAGTAATAAAGTTATATACAGTAAAACCTGTCTTAAGCGGCCAATCAAAAAGAAGACCAAAATTGGTTTTCAAGACCAATTATCGCTTAATGCAGGTCAAAAGTATTGCAGAATGCTCCAAGAGAGCATTCTGCAATACTTTCGACCTTCATTAAGCTACCATTTGTCTTTAAGACTTTTGTTTTGTCTATTTTTGAGTGGCCGCTTAAGGCAGGTTTTACTGTATAAGTCTATTTTGTAGTTTATTTCAGTTAAATTAACTGAGATGGCATATTGTTAAGCTGAATTGGCCCATACAGAAAAGTCCATTGGTCGTCAAGGGGTTAAACATAATATGAGCCACGACATGTTATTTCCAAAAATGTGGCATTTTGACTCAGATGAGCCTGTGCAGCCTCCTGTTAAGCTTAGAAACTTCAGTAGCTTAACACTCATAGAATATTCAAGCAACTAGCAAAGGCTTTGATCAGACTAGCTGCACAATTGTGTAGGCTGGCCTGAGGCTTTGTTGGTCACACATACCACATTGTTGGAAATCTCACGTGGCTGCTCAATTTATTTTGCGTTTGCCTCATAACCACCCAGGTAAACCGCATGTGTAGATCTCGGAGGGTGTTGGCTACCGGAGGTAAACAAACAGAATATGGATGGACAGGGTCTGTATTAATCCATTTTTATTTCTTATAGAGAGTTTCTTGGAGACGAAAGCAGCAAACAGGTTGCTTCTTTATTGAATGATAAGGACTCGGAATGTGTTAAATGCTTTTGATATATGTCCGTAGTACCCAGGGCGACTTTTCAAATGGCAATTGCAATATTTTCAATGAAAAAAGGCTATTCTTTTGATCATAGCTGGAATTACACCAACCTTTGCCACAAATTGCATGTACCGCCACAATTCTATATCATTCTCCTGCATGATATAAAAGAGCCATGCCCCCAAAATGCTATTTAAATATCAATATTTGAAATTTGCTTAAGGTCATATCATTTTGATGGTTAGCAAAATGTGCAGAGGTTACTTGACGGCTGGCATGCTTGCTATCGGAGTGACAGTGGTTTTGATTTCGGAGATTGATACATACTGCCACACACTAAGTGCCTGAATCTGATATAGTTTAAGCGTGCCAAGTTACAAAAAATGCTACAAATGAAAGACTACCCGGGAAAGAAATTCAGAAGACAAATTGAGAGGTTTTGCAGCTGTTAAGTGTTGTGAAAAGCGCTCATCTTCAGTCAGGGGCATGCATGTTTTGTCCACAGGCTTGAAAAGTACTTGAATATACAGGAGTGTCTTGAAAAATCCTTGAAAATTAAATTTGCCATGAAAAACACTCAAAGACCTTGAAAAGTCCTTGAATTTTATCAATTACAGGAGGATTCAACAGTGTTTTGGAGACCTAAAATAGTATCAAATTGTGGTGCCTTTATTTGGTGCAGCATATGCTGCACCAAATAAAGACACCTCAATTTTATTCTAATTTTCTTGAACTAATATCTTTAGTAATGGACTCTAGCATTTCCGGCGTAGAATTTTAACGTGTAAATCAGTATTTTTCTTAAGTTTTCAGTCCTTGAAGACAGTAGAAAAGTCTTTTAGGAGTCCTTGAAAAGTACTTGAATTTTACACAATCTTGTCTGTATGAACCCTGGTCTAGTCGGTCAGGGAAAACGTGTTTTAATTCTGCACTGATACATTTAAGGTGAAATCAGTATGCTTGAATTAGGAAGGGAATATGATAGCAAGGTTGGTGGGGTGGGGGTGGCGAGGGGATGGTCCCTGAAGGAAGGTAAGAACAAGTGCCAGATCTATACCCATTTTCTTACCTGGCAACGCAGTGTATTAACAAAATGCGCCAACAGGGTTACTAAATGCAGGTTCACATTACTGCGCCCCGCCCACCATCTTTATTTATTTATTTTCATATGTGACATAGGGTGTACCCATTTCTTGTACCGACATCTAGCTTTGCACTGATACGCTTTCTTCGATTTTGTAAAATTTTAGTGAGAAAATGCACATACTTATACAAAAATACCAAATGTTCCCGAATGGGCAAGCTAATGTGATGTTGTTATCATCACTTAATCATGCGCGGATCCAGAATGTTTTATCAGAGGAAGTCTAACTCAACAGACACATTTCTTTTAGATGAAGGGAGTGAGGAATCAAAATACCACTAAAAGCGGACCATCATCAGCGCAACAGCAAAACGCTGGCGGGGCGATAATTACCCAATATGGAATGCTGGCTTAGTAGCTTTAAATTTTCCAGGGGATCTGGACCAGTATTGCTTAAGAGCCCTAAAGGTTTCCGACTTTCCAGGGAGGGGGCCAGGACCCTCTGCCACCCATCTCTGGATCCGCGCATCTTAATCTTAGTTGAATGCGCCGACATAGCTGAAAAATTGTTTACTTGGATGTTAAGAATAAGATAAAAAAAAATGTAATACTGAACCCTGTACAGTTTGCATACGTTTTATAGCTGCACTCTTTTCGCCATTGCGACAGTAAAATAAAATACCACACGTATTTAAAAGCAATTTACCGTTTTGGTCTGTTGTCACTTCATTCTTAAAAGTATTAGTATACATGTAAACTTATCTGGATTTTCACTGCATATTTGTATAGGTGGACAAAATAATCCATATAACAAATACCCGTAAAATATTGGAGATATTGCAGTTTCGGTGGTACTCCGTTCTGTTATTTTATCTTTTAACGTTTTTAAACTTTACATAGTAGTACAGGGCCCGGAATTACAAAGCCTCCTTAAAGTTAAGGAAGACTTAAGTTAAGTATTGATATTTCAACATGCTAAATAAATTGCCTAGATAGATGCAGTACGTGTGGTCAAAGATAACATTGTGATCTAGAGAAAAAAATGAAACTATTTTGATTTTAATCAGTTTTAAACGTTATTTTCGCATCCTGATAAATCAATACTTAAGTAAGTAACTTCCTTAACTTTTAGGAGGCAGTGTAATTTCGGGCCCAGGTCCTCATATCCCGGTAACAGCAGCCCAAGCCCCCACGATGGCATCTTTATTCAATATTATTTGAGCCGCGACATGAGATTTCCAACAATGTGGTATGTGCGACCAGCAAAGGCTCAGACCAGCCTGCGCATACGCGCAGACTGATCAGAGCCTTTGCTTGTCGCTTGAATATTATATAAATATTAAGCTACTGGACGAACATAATTTGGAGTTTCTAAGCTTAAAAGAAGGCTACACAGGCTCGTCTGAGTATGTCAAAATGCCACATTGTTGGAAACCACATGTTGCGGCTCATTTGTCATTCTGTAAGAAGCAATAAAGATGAATTGTATATCTTAAAGATATTTTTAAAAGTTTCACACCGGATAACAGGCAATCGAAAAAGTTAATACTATCGACGAACGTAGATCAAAAATCGTTCGAAACAGGGTTTTCGATTGCCATTTGTCGCCCGATTTTTCGATTGTCATTTGTCGCCCGACTGGCGACAAATGGCAATCAAAAACACTGTTTCCAGCGATTTCCATATGCATAAAACAACATGTATTTGTAACATGTTATATATGTGTACTTATAAAAGCAGATACATGTAGCTTCCCATTTCTGTAAAATCGAATGTTTAATTAGATCTTTCTGCAACTATTTGCAGTACGGCTTTAAATTATCTTTAGTTCAATAATTGTACCTGGGTGACGTCCTTTTCAGAAAGAGATGGGCAATCGGATTGTGAACTAGCTGTTACTTATTTAGAGTTTGGGTACAATATATTTTAAACAGATCAAGTTTAGTAGTTTTATAGTTGTGATGTTTGTTCTATTATCTATAATAGAGGCTGTCCCAGGAAGTATCTGTTCCCTTGTTCTTCTTAAATATTGACTTGTTTCCATATTTCATGTTTTATTTATTTCCCTGTTCTCTGACAATCTTGTCCCCCTCAATTTGGCATTTTCCCTTTCCCTAGAATAAAATGGCTTGTACAAATACACCCTAACTCGTGAGAGGGCCTCATTGTTAAGGCATACAGAGAACTCCTCTCTCAATTCCATGATAAAAATGTTTCCCTGCTAATAGCACGTTATTACAGTTCTTTACCATCGGATGACATACTTGGAATTTGACAGAGGAGGACTGAACATGGGAGTCGAACACTCATTTCATTATATTCCCGTACTGCTCATGATATTTTAAGTTAATTACCAAATACATTGGAGAGAGAGTAGAGTGAGTAGAGAGAGACAGACAGACAGGCAGACAGACAGACAGAGATAGAGAGAGACAAATGACAGAGAGAGACCGAGAGAGAGACAGAGAAAGAGAAAGTAGAGAAAGAGAGAGTAGAGGAAAAACGAGTAGAGGTAGTGCGAGTAGAGAGAGAGAGAGAGAGAGAGAGAGAGTTGAGAAAGAGCCAGTAGAGGAAGAGATAGTAGAGAAAGAGGGAGTGCGAGTATAGGGAGTGCGAGTCGAGAGGGTGTGAGTAGTGGGAGTAGATGGAGTGCGATTAGAGAAGGAGAGCGAGTAGAGAAAGAGTGCGAGTAGAAGAGTGCGAGTAGAGAAGGAGTGTTTGTAGAGAAGGAGTGCGAGTAATGAAGGAGTGCGAGTAGAGAAGGAGTATGAGTAGAGAAGAAAGAGTAGAGAAGGAGTGCGAGTAGAGAAGGAGTGCGAGTAGACAAGAGAGACAATAGAAGGAGTGCGAGTAGAGAAGGAGTGCGAGATGAGAAGAGAGAGTAGAGAGAGAGAGATTGTAGAGAAGGAATGCGAGTAGAGAAGAGAGAGAGTAAAAAAGAGACAGTAGAGAAAAAGAGAGTAGAGAATGAGTGCGAGTAAAGAAGAGAGATTAGGGAAAGAGAGACTAGAGAAGAAGTGCGAGTAGAGAAGAGAGAGTAGAGAAAGAGAGAGTAGAGGAGGAGTGCGAGTAGAGAAAGAAAAATTAGAGAAGTAGTGCGATTAGAGAAGAGAGAGTAGAGATGTGTGCGATTAGAGAAGAGAGAGTAGAGATGTGTGCGTGTAGAGAAAGAGAGAGTAGAGAATGAGTGCGAGTAGAGAAAGAGAGAGTAGTGAAGGAGTGTGAGTAGAGAAGGGAGCGTAGAGAAAGTAGAGAAGGAGTGCGAGTAGAGAAGGAGTGCGAGTAGAGAAGGAGTGCGAGTAGAGAATAGGGAGTAGAGAAGACGGGCGAGTAGAGTAAGAGAGAGTAGAGAAGCGGTGTGAGCAGAAAAATAGAGATTAGAGAAGGAGTGCGAGTAGAGAATAGAGAGGAGAAAGTAGAGAAGTGAGTAGAGTGCGAGTAGAGAAGAGAGAGTAGAGAAGAAGTGCGAATAGAGATGAGAGAGTTGAGAAAGAGTGAGTAGAGAAGGAGTGCGAGAAGAGAAAGAGAGAGTAGAGAAGGAATGCGAGTAGAGAAGAGAGAGTAGAGAAAGAGAGAGTAGAGAAGGATTGCGAGTAGAGTAAGAGTGCGAGTAGAAAAGAGAGAGTAGTGAGAGTGCATGTAGAAAAGAGAGAGTAGAGAAAGAGTGCGAGTAGAGAAGAAGTGCGAGTAGAGGAGAAAGAGTAGAGAAAGAGTACGAGTAGAGAGGAGAGGGTAGAGAAGGAGTGCGATCAGAGGAGAATAGTGAGTAGAGAAGGATTGTGAGTAGAGAAAGAAAGAGTAGATAAGGGGTGCGAGTAGAGAAGATAGAGTAGAGAAGGAGTGCGAGTAGAGAGAAGGAGTGCGAGTAGTGAGAGTGCATGTAGAAAAGAGAGAGTAGAGAAAGAGTGCGAGTAGAGAAGGAGTGCGAGTAGAGGAGAAAGAGTAGAGAAAGAGTACGAGTAGAGAGGAGAGAGTAGAGAAGGAGTGCGATCAGAGGAGAATAGCGAGTAGAGAAGGATTGTGAGTAGAGAAAGAAAGAGTAGAGAAATGGTGCGAGTAGAGAAGATAGAGTAGAGAAGGAGTGCGAGTAAAGAGAAGGAGTGCGAATAGAGAAGGAGTGCGAGTAGAGAATGAGTGCGAGTAGAGAAGAGAGAGTAAAAAGGAGAGAGTAGAGAAAAAGAGAGTAGAGAATGAGTGCGAGTAAAGAAGAGAGATTAGGGAAAGAGAGACTAGAGAAGAAGTGCGAGTAGAGAAGAGAGAGTAGAGAAAGAGAGAGTAGAGGAGGAGTGCGAGTAGAGAAAGAAAAATTAGAGAAGTAGTGCGATTAGAGAAGAGAGAGTAGAGATGTGTGCGATTAGAGAAGAGAGAGTAGAGATGTGTGCGAGTAGAGAAAGAGAGAGTAGAGAATGAGTGCGAGTAGAGAAAGAGAGAGTAGTGAAGGAGTGTGAGTAGAGAAGAGAGCGTAGAGAAAGTAGAGAAGGAGTGCGAGTAGAGAAGGAGTGCGAGTAGAGAAGGAGTGCGAGCAGAGAATAGGGAGTAGAGAAGACGGGCGAGTAGAGTAAGAGAGAGTAGAGAAGTGGTGTGAGCAGAAAAATAGAGATTAGAGAAGGAGTGCGAGTAGAGAATTGAGAGGAGAAAGTAGAGAAGAGAGTAGAGTGCGAGTAGAGAAGAGAGAGTAGAGAAGAAATGCGAATAGAGATGAGAGAGTTGAGAAAGAGAGAGTAGAGAAGGAGTGCGAGTAGAGAAGGAATGCGAGTAGAGAAGGAATGCGAGTAGAGAAGGAATGCGAGTAGAGAAGAGAGAGTAGAGAAAGAGAGAGTAGAGAAGGATTGCGAGTAGAGTAAGAGTGCGAGTAGAAAAGAGAGAGTAGTGAGAGTGCATGTAAAAAAGAGAGAGTAGAGAAAGAGTGCGAGTAGAGAAGGAGTGCGAGTAGAGGAGAAAGAGTAGAGAAAGAGTACGAGTAGAGTGGAGAGAGTAGAGAAGGAGTGCGATCAGAGGAGAATAGCGAGTAGAGAAGGATTGTGAGTAGAGAAAGAAAGAGTAGAGAAGGGGTGCGAGTAGAGAAGATAGAGTAGAGAAGGAGTGCGAGTAGAGAGAAGGAGTGCGAGTAGAGAAGGAGTGGGAGTAGAGAAGGAGTGCGAATAGAGAAAGTGAGAGTAGAGAAGGAGTGCGAGTAGAGAAGAGGGAATAGAGGAGTGTGAGTAGAGAAGAGAGAGTAGAGAAGGAGTGCGAGTAGAGAAGAGAGAGTAGAGAAGGAATGCGAGTAGAGAAGAGAGAGTAGAGAATGAGTGCGAATAGAGAAGAGAGTGTATAGGAGTGCGAGTTGAGAAGAGAGAGTAGAGAAAAAGAGAGAAGAGAAGAAGTGCGAGTAGAGAAGAGAGGGTAGAGAAAGAGAGAGTTAAATTTATGCATCTAGTGAAGACTGATTAGACCGTACAGGTGCTCGTCTAAACATCTGGTATACTAATTGCATTGCTTCTTGATCCGTCACCTTCACAAAAAGGTATGTGTCCATTTCTTAGTATAATGTTTTGGCATGTTATGTTACTGCACTGTTACTTTAATGCGATGCAAAGGGCTAAATAGATATGGTAGGCTAAAACAAACAAAGCAAACTAATGCACAAAAACCCCCATTCAGTGTTGAACAAAAACTCTAACAAATTGGTTTATTTAAGCTTGTTTCTCCTTTGATATGTTCCCCGCCAATCGAACCACTTGTTTTTTGAACGTGTTTGAGTGTTACACTTTTGTTTCCGTATGCGAGAGCTTGTTTAATGAGCATAATCAATTTGCCCTTCTCCGTAATCAATGTTAACATGCACATGCCTTCCCTCCGACAGCTACCCAACATACCTCCGAACGGAAAGCTACCCATAAACATGATACCACCGTCATGAAATTGCAAATAAATAAATGTTTTACATGTATTTTTGAATTGCATTTGACTGATTCATTCCGAAGAGAGGTTATACATTCCAGCGGTGGCTATGAATCAAGTAAAAATAAAATAATAGATATGAATATTAACTGGTGAATTCGAAATATTCGTCCAAATTACTGCATTTCCAAATTCAAATGCAATTTAAACTCGAACAGATTAAGTTCCAAAACATGTAATGTTTTCAGAGTTATCATCATTCTGTATACTATCGACCTATATGTTGTTCTTATCCCTCAAAACGACTCTAAATGAAATAAAATCGTCTCAATACAGACCATGTCCAACCCCAAAAATCTTTGTTTACCTCCGATAGCCAACATCCTCCGAGATCTAGACATGCGGTTCACCTGAGTGATAACTTTGCTTGTCACAAATATACCATGTTGATGGCATGATGTCTGCATTAGTCAGAAAAATAGATTAGCACTTATTAAAGGTGTCCTAGATTTTGATTGGGTCATGAATCCTAAGGTCAGAAGTCACAGAGAGAAATTCATCCAAAATAGTACCTGTAGTTCAAAAAGGAACGATTCTATAAAAAAAATTAAAAAAAATTGCTAAGATGTAGATTTTTCCCTCAAGTCCCTCCCTGAGGCATGAACCCAAGTGTCTGAAGCTGTGGAATCAAGCCAGTCATGAAAGGTACCAATTGTCCAAGTATGAATGCTTTCTAATAAATGGTTGGTAAGATATCTGCTTACGTAAGCCAGAAAAATAAAATAGCACTTTATTTTCACAGCACCCAGAATGACCATGTACCGTCCAGTTGTCATCTCGGGCCCATCAGGAAGTGGCAAGAGTACCATCCTGAACAAGATGTTTGCTGAATTCCCTGGCTGCTTCGAGTTCAGTGTTTCTCGTGAGTACTTGTATTTCACTTTACAGTAAATGTTCTAACGTTTGGAACAATTCTCTCTTTTCTCAAATAAAATGTTGGTTGTAAGTGCTCAACTATATACAAAATCCTTGTCTGAATAGCAAACAGGGAAGACCCTGATCAGACTGCTTTCTGTTGGTTTCTGACTTTTTTTTCAAAATTAACTTTATAAAAAAAAAATTCAGGAAGAGACTGAGCCAAAATGGTTTGGATCCAGATCAGGACTGACATCTTGTCGGTCCTGATCTGGTTCTAAACTGTTTGCAAAGGTTATCAGCAGACAACAAAAGTTTCCGCTAGCAGGGAAAAAGAGTTAATATCAACAAGTAAAATAAAGCCATTTGAATTTAAGGAAAAGTATGATGAGGAATTTGAGTGTCTGAATATTAGGTTGAAATTGAATAAGGTATTTTCCAGAATGTATGCTTAACTCATTCCTCTGCTGATGACCTTTGACAAGAACTAGCAAAAACTATACTACAACTCCTTCCGTGCTAGTTGCAGCTTTTATTGTCTGCTGATTACCTTTAAAAACAATTTGGACCCATAACAGGACCGACAAAAGGGTCCTGATATGGGTCCATACTGTTTGATACTCTGATAGTGTGTCAAATTGATTTATTTGAGAAAGTTGATGTTGAAAAAAATCAGCAGACAACGTCAAAATCATGAAATATTACCCAGCATGCAAAGAGTTAGAAATCAATGCAATTAACAAATTATCCTTGAAACAATCTTCAATGTTACAAATGACTGTGAATTGGTTGCCATGACATCCTGAATTAAGCTAAAAGAATTCTCTGCTAAAGCACATTAACTCTTCTCATGAATGCTAGCAGTGACTTTGTCATCTGCTGATGACCTTTGTAAGCAGTTTGGACCCCGATCAGGACCAACAGATTGTCAGTCCTGATCTGGATCCAATCTGTTTGCCACTCTATTAGCAAATGCATTGGTTGACATGTCATCCTGAATAAACTCTTTATCCCCGGGAAATTTTTCATGCTTGTTTGTAGTCTGCTGATTTCTTTGAAAGTGAACTTTTTTGAAAAATTCCATCTGAGTGTCATAAGATTGGAAATGATCATTGGATCCAGATCCGGCCAGACAAAAAAAAGCACTGACGATTTGTAGAGCCTGATCTGGGTCCAATCTGTTTGCAAAGTATATGAGCAGATGACACTAGTAGGCTTAGAGTTAAAGCAAAGACATTTTAGAAGGAATTCTCCTTACAAGACTTTGTTGACACTAAATCACATTTGTGATTTAAAAAACATCTGCCAGTTTCGTCTGTCGATAGCCTCTCTTTTTAAAGCCCAGCTTTGAAAAAGGGTTGCTATAGTGGATTTGGGTTGTTCGTCATTCCGTCTGTCTGTCATAATTTCATTTTCACTCAATATCTTTAAAACAAATTGATAGAATTTCACCAAATTTTCTATATGCATTCGGAAAATGGCAAGATCTATGTTGGGATTATTACAAATGTACTTGTCATTTTTGGCTTATTTGTAACAGAGTTACATATATTACCCTTGATTGATGACAGAATTTCGTTTTCGATAGATTTTCACAAAAAAAATTATGTGCATTAATTTTGACAACATCTAGGTTGGGGTTGTTACCTTTCATTTTTGTCTTATTTGTAACAGAGTTATGGCCCTTGATGGATGTGAGAATATCGTTTCCCCTCAATATTTCTTGTACTTGGCCTTTTTACAGCATGAAAAGCGCTGCAGCGGGGCTATAGCCAGATTCTCTGACAATTCTGGTTTTGATTATAGTCGCAATGGAATAAGTTTGATTTATGTGAAAGGCATCTTATCTTTTGCTGCTAATGATTTATAGCTTATGCAATGCAAACTGATTGAAATACCACTGATGGAATGCATTTTTGTGCAAATCTAACAGATCTAGAAAACTGTTTTCTGCATACATGATACCAGTCAAGGTTTTTCACTGTCATTGATGTAAGAAAGATACTAGTCCACAGGATTAGATAAACAAATTACTTGAGCATAAAATTGTAAATATTTTCTTACCCACCAGTTTTAACATATGTTGTGGGAGCTCAAAAGAACCGTCTCATTGAGACAGTTATTTTGAGTACCCACAACATATGTTTTGGCTGAGAAATAAGAAAATAACTTTTCTGTTACATACTTTTATCTGGGGGCCTGACTATTAATGTGCAATCATACAAGTGGGCGATGGGTAATGCTCAGAAGACTTTACATTGGCTTCATATTGGAAATATGAAACAATCATAGATCCAGATAAGGAAATTTTATGAGCGTAAAAATGTAAATATTTTCTTACCTATGTTTTAGGTGCTCAAAAGAAACGTCTCATTGAGAAGATTATTTTGGGTACCCACAACATATGTTTCGGATGAGAAATAAAGAAAATAGATTTCCAATAGGCATTCTTATCTGGAGGCCTGAGCAATATCTGCTATTCACTGTGGGTATTTATGTGTCTTTTCGAATTGTAAGAAACCATTTGGCTAAGCCTAGTTGAACTAAAATTTCATGTGGAGCTCAATCGTCATGGTCCCTTGGGGGAACAAAAACTTTGCAAAAATGATCAAGACGACTGCCATGCCATATTTGGATAAAACCAAAAGATGTTCTTGAAAGCTAATAGACTGATGAGCTAGAAACTTGGTATGCAGCACTAGGTATAATTTAGTGCTTACAAATTTGCTATTAATGATCATATTGGTTGACCTTGACCTGTTATTTGCAAAGGTCAAATTTCTTGACTTAACCATTTACCCCATATTAACGCCTTTTGACATCTTTGAAATATCATGTATTTGATAACATTATGGAAAATTGAGCATTTGCTCTTTTGGAGCAAATGCTCCATTTTTCATAATATTTTCAAAAGTATTCAAAACATAATTTAATTTTTTCTCATTTTTTTTTTAAATGTTGTTAAAAATAGAAAATGATGTCATGATCTAAAAATAGCCTGTGGAGTAAAGGGTTAACCTTCCCTTTCTAGTGGTGAGACGGTTCTTTTGATCACCAAAATAGAAGTTAAAACTGATGGATAAGAAAATATTAATGATTTTACTCTGAATGTTTTTACCTGTCTGAACCTTTGAAAAAGTCAGTGTACAGTGCTCTTATTAGGGCAAATACAGTAGCCTGTTTATATTTTTTCAGATACTACTAGGAAGCCCAGAGAAGGTGAACAAGAAGGAAAAGGTAATCTCACACTTTTACACACCTACCCATCATTTGTTTGCAGGGAGCCCAGTGTCTCAGTTGTAGAGTGCTTGACTTGAGATCGAAGGGTTGCGGGTTTGAGCCTCAACAGTGGCATTGGGTTGTCTCCTTGAGCAAGACACATTAATCCCTGCTTACTACTAGTTCAACCCAGAAAGACCCGTCCCGACATAACTGGAAAAAAAATATTGCCTGGGACGAAAAGAATCAAATCAAACAAAGCAGAATGTTAATTTAAAAATTCTGGTCAGTATCAGTGTTCCTAATTCAACATAATATTAAAGCTCGGGGACACTTAATTGTTCAAAGCTTTGTAGGCAAAGCTACAAGATTTAAAGAGACTAGATCTGTAACTATGAACATTTTTCGAAAAAAAATATTTTCTTTTTATATCATTTGTAAAAATAGAATTAAGTTATGTTTTCAAAATAAATATGTTCAGTACAGCTGAAAGCTGCATGGAACAGTGAATTATCTAATATAGACAGGTGATTTTTCTCTTGTTAGGAATTATTCATGTCCCTCCAATAATTCTAGACAGTTGATTTTTAAAATAAATGCTGTTGTTTTGATAGATATAATTTGTTATAATTTATGAAAATGGTAAAATGTTTACCTGAATTTGAGTATTTTTACTGTATTCTTGAAAAATGGAAACTTCATTTCCAAAATTAGAATATCAAAAGTTACAGACTATGCAGCTTTAAGATTTGAATTTATTTAGTTCAGGAATTTAAAATCTTTCAGCTTTTATTCTGAACTAGTTATGTCCACAGTCTGCTCATCAGATGGACTATGGTACATGTATGTGAAATATGAGCCACGACACAAGTAAACCTGTCTTTAGGGTCTTCGATTGAGAAACACTCAAACCAACCAGCTCAGCTAAAGAAACTGGCTAGAACATTGGAATTTTGCATGAACCAGGTCTAGATATAATTTACACTAAGTGAATAATAAAGGCGCTGATCTGCACCTTTGTTGTTTGCATGCAGCAAAAGTCGAAGTTTCTCGCTACAAAGACAATATAAGAGTAATATTTTGTCACATGTCTGAAGGTTGCTTCTGTTTAATATAAATGAAAGGCCATTTGAGGCTCAGCTCGACAAAACTAGACCAAGAGTTTGTAATTAAAAATCTATTTTCTTAATTTCAACTAAAACAAGATTTTATTGCATAAACTCATCATACTAGCTTATTTTACTCACAGATTATTACTTTGTGGAGAGAGAAGAGTTTGAGAAAATGATAGCCGAGAAAAAGTTCTTGGAGCATGCACAGTTCTCTGGCAACAGATATGGAACAAGGTAAGCTCTCTTTTTTTTCCCTCTCATGACAAATAGAATCATACATCACATGATTTTATACAGTAACGTTTTGGAAGATCCTGTTGTTGAGCTTTTTGGAAAAAGTTCAAGGTCATATTCACTTGTTGCTTTTTTAGTGAGATACACTTTTGCCTCAACAGTGTTGTGCCTAGGTCAAGATTTCTGGGGGACACCAGGGCTTCCGTTAGGCGGACGTACGCCGTATATTGCGTCCAAAAATCGGCTGCATACGCCGAAATTACACATCAAAGACGTACCCCGGACTTCTGAAAATTCCTTAGTACGGCTGAAATTGGATATCGAGACGTCCTGTCTGCAGAAAAAACCTGCCCACATTTACCAGATTACGTGATTTATGTCCCGCCTTCGTATTGGAAACTCATTTATTTTGTTTATTGACCACGCTAGGACGTCCCATTTGACTGATTTCGAGAGTTTTATTGACAGCCAGTGTCACGTGTAGGCTTCAGTCGGAAGCGTAATTATAAAAGCGTGTCATCCAACAGGTGTGAAATTGTACATCGACACATCTTGACAACGGCCTTAGAAACCATTCCCGCGAGAAGGACGTCCAGTCCCTGAGCAATAAAGCGAAACGGCCAACAGCCCAATCACTATCCGTTTTGTTTGAAGTGCCGACGTGACACTTTGCACCCTTGTGAAATAACTTTTATAAACTCTACACGTCTGCGTCGTAATTAATTGTGTAGATCCTGCGCATGCGATAATTTAGTACTCGAACGCTCCTTCTACATAGGCACTACACCAACGAACATACAACATATTAAAAACGAATGATGTTTTGTTGCAATTTTTACGCTGTACAAGTACAAGCTTGTAAAAAATAATTGTTACACAAAATAAGTACAAGCTTTTAAAATAAAAATTGCTACACACTCTCCCAAACAAATCTATCTATCTATCTACCCTACCCTACCCTTCCCTTCCCTTCCCTACCCTACCTAACCCGATCCTACCCGATCCTACCCTACCTACCTAACCCGACCCGACCCTACTCTACCCTACCTTACCCTACCATACCCTACCCTACCTATCTATGCATTGTAAGGAACAAAGAATGATCTCATTCTGTATAAGTACAAGCTTATAAAAAATAATTGTTACACAAATAAGTACAAGCTTTTAAAATAAAAATTGCTACACAAACACCCTCCCAAACAAATCTATCTATCTACCCTACCCTACCCTACCCTACCTAACCCTACCCTACCCTACCTAAACTTACCCTACCCTACCCTACCCATCTTGTAAGGAACAAAGAATGATCTCTGAAATATATATCTTATTTTTCAAAGCAAGTTTGACAATCTGCCACACCGCGACCGTATCACAGAAAAAAAGTGGGACTTCCAAAAAAATGCAATGGGACTTCCAAATTTCAAGGGTAGGAAGTCTGGACTTCCTGGATTTGAAAGTTAATGGAAGCCCTGGGACACCAGTGTCCCCCTACCTGAATTTCAGAGGGACATTTGCAAATTCTTGGGGACACACCAAATCCATCTGATTTTTACCTGTAAAATTAAAAACAGTTTTCCGGAAATGTCTGTTCATTTTTATTTAAATTTGAGCTTGATGTTGATAGTTTTGGCTCAAGAATTGAGGCAGATTACAGTGAAGTAGTTTCTACATTGCCGTAGTTTTGCATTCCCCAGCAAATATTCTTTTTCTACATTGAAATAGCCTTTTCTGGCCTCCAGCTGAATAAAATTTGCTTTTTCCGCCATTGTTGATGGGTTGGACTGGTTTAGAAATCAATATCCAAAGCAACAGTTATCATCACTGATTCAGTAAAAACATGTGCACAGTCTAAATTACTTCCCTTTACTGGGTTACGCTAAATATGGAAACAGGTTTAAATAGCAAAAAATCAGCAGATTTTTAGGGTACGCCCGTAGGCCCGCACTGAGTGCATTTTTAAGGGACATCGACAGTAAAATCATGGGAATGCCGCTAGGCACAACACTGCCTCAAGGTTGATATACATTGCATACTGTCACTAGTTTGTCCTGAACAGAGGCACTGAATGCGTCACAGGTAAAACAATTTTTTAGAATCTTTTTAATTTAGTTTAAACAATAGCTCATTCATAAGATCAATACACAAAATAACATATTCATACATACAATGTACAGAGGATTTAACGCTTGAGAAACCATGTTTGATCCCTACAATGTAAAATATATATAAAGATGTTTTATCTGTTTCAGTAAAATGGCAGTAGAGAAAGTTCAGTCGACAGGTCGGATATGTGTGTTAGATGTTGAGATCAATGGGGTGAAAAGTATCAAAGAAACAGAACTCAATGCCAGATATATATTTGTACAGCCTCCAAGTATGGATGCTTTAGTAAGTTTTGTAAAGCACAGGTATAGATACAAATTTTCAGCGTAAAATTGTAAATATTTTCTTACCAATAGCTTTTAGCAAATGTTTTGGGTGCTCTACAGAACCATCTCATTGAGATGGTTCTATTGAGTAACCACAACATATGTTTTAGTTGAGAAATAAGAAAATTATTTTTCTGTTAAGCCCTTTTTACTTAAGGCCTGGTAAAGATTAGGTACTGAAGGGTTGCTAGTTTGAGACTCACTCTTGTGTCCTTGAGCAAGACAATTTATCCTGCTTTAGTACGGGATCAACCCATAAAGACAGGAAATTGTCCTGACATGACTGAAATATTGTTGACTGTGACTTAAAGCATCCATACAAAACAGATGAATTTTGTAAATATAACGAAAGAATGATCAAACAGTATAATATGGGCCTTGTCATGCCAAAACTTTGTTGCAAGAAACACAACCCGGCCTCTAGGTTATAAAACTTTTTCATGCTCAACTTAACTATGCACGAAATTTCAACTTCTCATAAAAACTAAAATACCAACAAATGCAGATGTTTCTTTCTTTAGGTTTCTCAGTTGTTGTATTCATCATGCTAATAAATGTTAAAATGCCAACAATTGTTGGCATTTTAACATTTATGAGCAGGATAAATTTCGTGCTCAGCTGAGTTGAGCATGAAAAAAGTTTTATAAACTCGGGGCCTGGGCATCAATGTAGTCAGATCTGTCTGTCTGTCTATAGGGAGTATTAAATATTGAAACAACCCATCAGATTCTGCTCTTTTTCTCGGGATGAGGCTCTTGACATATGAGTTATTTTGTATTTCAGAAAAAGAGATTAGAGGGTAGAGGTACTGAAAGTGAAGAGAGTTTACAACGAAGATTAGATACCGCACAGGAAGCTATGGATTATGGTAAATTGTGAAATTATTCATTAGTTCTCGCAAAAAATCCTGTCTCCAGGTTTGCGAATACGCTACAAGCAAACATAACATATCAACTACAGAAGACCAGGTCCTGTAGCTCAACCGGTAGCAAGACTGATTGCAGATCCATGTTTTGTGAGTTCAATCCTTGCCTGGTCCCTTACTTTTGTGGAGATCATGACCATGAAATGTTTTCTATAGGCCATTCTCCTTCTTCCAGTGATTCAAGAAGGGTTGGTGTCAGTTACAAGCGAAAGTATGTGCACAAAGTACTGTTTAACTGTTTAGTAAAGCTTGCCCAGGAAAAAGTGCGGTTAGGTTAACTGATTGTCGGGACATGACCATAGCTGTTGACTGGGACGTAAAACTACTAGCCAAACAAACAAAATCAGGTACAGAAACTAGCTAGAATCTTGAAATTTCGGAGGTAGCAAGTTTAGCTGTTATTCTTTTAAAAAAGTGAATAACAAAGTCTTCAATCAGATGACAGTACTGTAAATTTTCTGTTTGCATTTAACAAAACCGTGTTTGCAGTATGATCAAAAAGTATTGCATGTCTTGACAGAATGAAAGCTGCACCCAAATTCAATGGATACAATTTATCACAAGAGTTCGCATCTGGGAGTGATCTTACACCATTTTTCACATGACCTTGTGTCTGGGAGTGATATAACGCCATGCAATATAATTGATAAACCACTAGTGGTTTCAAGAACAGATTTAGTAATGTTACGTAATGAAGTCCATTATAATGTTGCGTATACTATGGCAAAATCTTGATGTTTTCACGCCAAAAATGCAATTTTTACTGAATTTCAATGGTCTGTGATAAATAGAATCTAACATTCGTTGTGAAAAAGTGAAAAAATGTTCGGCAATCCGTACATTTTATCTCTTATCCCCCAACTTATTTAATAAATCAATAAAACACGAGCACTCATGTGAGATCCTCTATTTAATAAAATCAACTAACTGCTAGTGGTTTACAGATTTCGTAACGTTATCTTTCATGTCAAAAATGTGATTTGAAAGTAATTTTAATTTCATATGATAAATAGAATATAAAATTCGTGCTCTGTAATATTGAATTTATTCATATTGTTGTGGAATAGAGATGAATGCTCAACAAGCCTCGCATTTTAGCGCTTTAATAAATTGAATAAAACCTGAGCACTGCTGTAAGATCCTCCATATACAGGTCTTTAGTTAAGAGTATTTTCTTATTGCTTAAGCAAAACATATGTTGTGGGTACTCAAAAGAACCATCTCAATGAGACAGTTCTTTTGAGCACCCACAACATATGCTAAAAATTATAAGTAAGCAAATATTTACAATTTTACGCAGATTTTTTTTGTTTCTCTAAACCTATGATATAACAATAGAAAACTTTGTTAGATTGGACTTCTTTATGACTGTGCAAAGCAAATGAGCCTGGCCTCAAGGTAATAAAACTTTTTTCATGCTCAACTCAGCTGAGCTTGAAATTTCAACTGCTTATAAAAACTAAAATACCGACAAATAAAGAAGTGTCTTGCTTTAAGTCTCTCAGATGTTCTATTTATCGTGCTAACAATTGTTGGCATTTTAACATTTATGAGCAGGATAAATTCCGTACTCAGCTGAGTTGAGCATGAAAAGAGTTTATTCACCTCAGGGCCTGCTCTGCTACAAAATTCATGCTTTTGTTGTCATCTTCCGACATTTTCATAATCAACTTTTTTTCCCAAAATTCTTTCAGGATCACTATCAGAGTATCAAACAGTTTGGATCCAGATCAGGACTGACATCCTGATCTGGGTCAACTGTTTGCAAAAACAAAAGTCGCCGCTAGCAAGGATAGTTAAATTAGCTTATAATGAAGTTTGTTGCTATCATTATTTTCAGCAAAAGAAAAGGGATCTTATGACCATATAATTGTTAATGATGATTTAGAAGTTGCTTACGAAAAGTTAAAAGGAGTTTTATTATCAGTAAGTAAGCAAAGTAGTATTAACCCTTAAAGCGCCAATTACGACTGCAGCAGATGACAAATTTTTGGGACCTGTTTCCTAATTTTCGAAAAAGTAAGGTATGATATTTCATGAGAATTGTCTGCCAGCAGACAATTCTCATGAAATATCATGCCTTATTTGTTATTTTTGCAAAAGCAGAAACATTTGAAATTGTTGTCTGCTGCAAATTGTAGGTGGTGCTTTATGGGTTAATCCATGGTTCATTCAACACAGTAAATTAACTTTTTCTTGCCTTTTAAACAAGTAGTGGGGGAACCAAAATCGTGTATCGTGTAAAAACACAATTTTTGCATAAACCAAAATTACCTAATAGGTCCTCTTACAATTGATATAAGCAAACATTCAGTTGAATATATATAAAAAATATTATATTTGTTTGTTTAAAGATCATTTTACTTTAACAATCAGTGTAGACCCTGATGAAATGCCCATTGTGCGGCATTTCATCTGGGTCTTCATTGTTTGTAAAAGTACCCATTCAGGGGTTTCCCATATACGTACAAAGGGTTAAATAGCCATAAATGCTGTTTCATTTAACACTTTGCATGCTGGATAACTTTGCATGCGTTTTTGTCATCTGCTGATTTTTGTTCAAAAACATCTTTTTAGGTAAATTCTTTCGCAAATATCATCCGAGTGTCAAACAGCTTGGATCCAGATCGAGCCCGATATTTTGTCAGGACAGATCTGGATCCAAATTGTTTGCAAAGGTTATCAGCAGATGACAGGAGTAAGCAAAGGGTCAAGATTTTTTGTTTTAGATGCCTTTGTTATTGAATAGAATTTTGCTAACTATTTTGGATATGTTAATTTTATTTCATTGGATTATGTGCATGTGAACAATAAAATTGCAGATCAGCTTACACATCTGTACCGACAGATTCAGTCAATGTTATTCATTTCTACAGACCATAATAGTTAAACTTGCTACTTGTGGGATTTTGATATTCTATACAGCTGCTGCAGGGATATTGCTGGAACCAAAGGTCCTTCGGCATGAATTTCAAAGGGCCGGGGGTCTGGGGCAATGCCCTGGTGGGGGTCCATGCCAAAAATGATTTTGTCTCTTCATGACCCCTCTATCTTTTCTCTTCCTGACATATAATTTTACTCTTTCTCCCTTTTTCACCATTTGAGCCTTGACATGTGATTTCCAACAATGTGGCATTTTGTCAAACGAGCCTGTGCAGCCTCCTTTTAAGCTTAGAAAGTCCAAATGCTGTTCGGTCAGAAGCTTAACAGCCATAGAAAATTCAAGCGACTAGCAAAGGCTCTAATCAGACTGTGCGTATGCGCAGTCTGATTTGAACCTTTGCTGCTCGCACATACCCCATTGTTGGAAATCTCCTGTTGCCGCTCATTTATCATAATGCCGATAACCAAAGAAATTTATGGATATGCAATATGTCAACCAGTTATGTCCAGTATATAGCTAAATATTGCATTAAGGAAGTAATTCACACCTTATCATAGGTGCTTGCATAATATAATTCTTGGGTACTATTGTGATCATGGTATGTTAAAGGGATACAAGCTACAGACCATAAAGAATGGATTTTAGTTGCCTTGTAAGTATTTCAGCATCACTGAACATGATGAATGTGTGGTATCTAACCAAGAACCTGATTTGTATTGCTCCTGTGTTAACCCTCATTCTGTCTATATTCTTGTCCTTATAATGTCCTCTGCTTATTACCTCTGTTGCATATATTGAAATGCACTCCAGAATTTTTTTACTATGAGGGCATGTACTAAATTTACACTGATCAGATCATATTGGATCTAGGTCCATATTGTTTGTAATATTGAATAGATAATAGTTGTTGTGGGTTAAATCAAAATTTCAAGTCAACTCTTTCCCTGTTACTGGAGACTTTTTCGTCTGCTGATTACCTTTGCAAACAGTTTGGATCCAGATCAGGACCGACAAAATGTCAGTCCTGATCTGGACCCAAACTGTTAAACAATCTGATAGTGTTCCTGAAAGATTTTTTGAAAAAATAATTTTGAAAACGGACAGCAGACAACAACAAAAGCATGGAAAATTACCCAGCACACAGAGTTAAAGCACCGCCTATAATTTGCCCCAGATGACAAGGATGCACTTTTACTTGAAAATTCAGACAATTCACTCAAAAAATATTTTGATGAATCTCCCATATTATAAATTAAACCTATTTCTAAACTCCTTTCAAGCAAATGACCTTTTTACTGCTTCAGAAAAGCCTTTGAATCAAAGGCTGTACATGGGTTTAGCAATGCTTTTCCGTATCCTTTGTCAACAAGTGTTCTGCTGTTAATTCTGAGTCACATTCACCCCTCTACTAAATCATATATAGATGAAACTTTTATGCACATAATATTACATACATATTAAAGTTCAATTTTGAAATAATTATGTAATTAAATTTGTTTAAATGTTTTGCGAACCATTTCTCACTTGAATATGTTACAGGCGTTAACCCTTAACCCATAAAAGCGCCAATCATGACTGCAGCAGACTACAAATTTTGCAATATCTTTCCTATTTTTTTTACAAAAATAAGGTATGATATCTCATGAGAATCATCTGCTAGCAGATGATTCTCAGAAATATTATGCCTTATTTTTGAAAAAGCAGCACAATTTGGAATTGTTGTCTGCTGCAAATTATAGGTGGCGCTTAATGTAAAACCACAGCCATTGAAATTAGTTCCCTACTGGTGTTCACAACGGATGGGACTAAAGGATTGCCCTCTGCCTGTCTGCCCTTCTGTCTGTCCGCTGAACTCTGGATTCTGAGATAAATCCAAACTATTCAAGCGCATGGTATATATTAACAGGTGGCAATGTCCTCATCATTTTTTTCACTTTCGCATGAAAATTAAGGTTGCTATGATAATGGCAATAGTAAAATGTTGCAAAAAGATATGAATCCCAGATAACTCAAAAACTGTTCAAGCTAGCTTGATGAAACTTGGTATATGGACAGGCAGGCGGTAATGTGCTTATTATGTTCATCATTGCTTTTCGAGGTCACCTGAAAATTGTGGTTGCTACGGTAATGAAAGTAGTCAAATTGTTGCACCTGTGCCTTGTTTGAAATTGCTATGACTGCATGCAGTATCTCCATTGACTAGTTCAACAAAAACCTTAAATTGGTGTGACTGCATGCAATAACTTGACCGGTTAATCAGAAACCTGCGAGCAATAAGTCCATTTACTGGTTCAGCAGAAACCTTAATCTGGTATGATTGCATGCAATAAATCTATTTACCAGTTAATCATAAACCTTCAATTGCTATGACAGCATGCAATAAATTTATTGACTTGTCAATCATTAACCTCCAGTTGTTATGACTGCATGCGATATCTCCATTGACTGGTTCAACAGAAACTTGGTATGATTGCATGCAATAACATGTAACCCATTGATCAGCACAATCAGTATATCAGAAACATTTGGTTGCTATGACTGCAGCATCAGTAAATCAGAAACATTTGGTTGCTATCACTGCAGCAATAAATCCATTGATCAGTAAATCAGAAACATTTGGTTGCTATGACTGCAGCATCAGTAAATCAGAAACATTTGGTTGCTATGACTGCAGCAATAAATCCATTGATCAGTAAATCAGAAACATTTGGTTGCTATGACTGCAGCATCAGTGAATCAGAAACATTTGGTTGCTATGACTGCAGATTCAGTAAATCAGAAACATTCTGTTGCTATACTGCAGCAATAAATCCATTGATCAGTAAATCAGAAACATTTGGTTGCTATGACTGCAGCATCAGTAAATCAGAAACATTTGGTTGCTATGACTGCAGCATCAGTAAATCAGAAACATTTGGTTGCTATGACTGCAGCATCAGTAAATCAGAAACATTTGGTTGCTATGACTGCAGCAATAAGTCCATTGATCAGTAAATCAGAAACATTTGGTTGCTATGACTGCAGCAATAAGTCCATTGATCAGTAAATCAGAAACATTTGGTTGCTATGACTGCAGCATCAATAAATCAGAAACATTCGGTTGCTATGACTGCAGCAATAAGTCAATTGATCAGTAAATCAGAAACATTTGGTTGCTATGACTGCAGCAATAAATCCATTGATTAGTAAATCAGAAAAAATAGATTGCTATGGCTGCAGCAATAAATCTATTGACCAGTAAATTTGAACATTGTACAATTACTCCATTGACCTGATAATCAGAAACATTCAATTGGTATGACTGAATGTGCTAGCTCCATTGACCATATAAATAGACACCTTCATTTGAACTCTTTTGACCAGTTAAACATAGTCTTCAAATTGACTGCATACTACATCGACCAGTTAATCAGAAATCTTCAATTGCTATGTTCAGAGACAGTTTAAACCAATGTTTGCTTTCACTTGGGCCCATTAGCTTCCTAGACAAGTTAATAGGTTAAAGAGCAAACCAATGTTTGACTAACAGTTAAGTTAGTCATCATCTGTATACCTCATTTTATGAGACAGAAAAAGCAATGACATTATCATCATAAATGTATCTATGGGACAGAATAGAATAAACTTGTTTGTTTTCATTCTGGGTATTTATCTTCATAAAATGTTAGTGTGCAACAAATCTATGTTTGCTTTCATTGTGGACCACACCCACTGCTTTTAGAAAACCTATACATGTATCTTATTAATTTGGTATTTTGTGATAAAAATGAGTATTAAATATTAAAGGTTGTTGTGCAAAATTAATCTTAGCAACCTCTTTTGTAGTTAACTCTTGACATGTTGAGTATTTTTTGTATGGAAAACAGTATGGATCCTTATAAGCTGGCTTCTAAACCCAGCTGATCTGGATATACACTGTTTTCAATAGAGGAAATATCTGGTTTCATACTGTTTTCCGAAAGAGTAAAATGTTTCAGCACAGTAAGGGCTAAGCTTAGCTCTTTGTGTATCTGTTCTTTGGGACAAGTAAACTTTTCTTAGGACATGATCATAAGTACATAATGGCCATAATGGCCAGTCACTAGTCCATGGGCAATCAAATTTCACTATTTCCACACCCCTGTTTAGAATATATATGGATTTGATAAACATGTAAAGTAAATATTCTAAAATTTTGGACACAAGTTGCTTGGCAAAAAGGCCTGGCCAAACAGTGCAGACCCAGATCAGACTGCTTCTCCAGAAGCAGTCTGATCTGGGTCTCCCCTGTTTGCTTTACCGATAAGTATTTGTGAATTCAAGCCCTGATAACCAACATTTTAGTTAAGAACAGAAAGAGAAACGTGTTTGAAATTTTAGAACATTTACCATATGATTTATATATATATCTACTTGCAGGATATACATAGTCTACAGAGTGAAAGACTAAAGCAGGGAGTCTAAAGATCATCAAGAGGAAGACAAGCTTCAACACACCAACCAAACAATCTAATGCTTAACCGCTGGGTTTTTTTTTAAACCATGCCAAAAGAAGAGAATGGAAAATCGGGGAATGTCATGCCATAGCCTATGAATTTCTACCTTTGTGGTATAAAAAAGGAGGTCAGAGAGTTATATCATTTTGTCAGATATACTTTTTCGCATAATACAGGTGTCGCGCAAAAAGTAAATATGACATTATGAGCATACTTTCTGAGTTCGTAATTATGCTACAAACATAGGAATCCGTAGGCTATTTAGTGTAATTGTATGACATTCCCAGATTTTTTATTCTCTGCCGAAGGTAGCTGTTTTCATATTCAACCAGATGTTGAGCATTAGATCGTTTGGTAGGTGTGTTTAATCTCAATACACATACTATAATAGAGCAGGTGTATCCAGCATAAGGTACAAGTTGGCATGATTAAAATCAGGTTGCACATCCACACAATCTGAAAAGTCTTAGTTTTCTGTCTGAAGAAACACTGGACCGTAGAGCACCAATTGAAGACTGATAAGACTGTGTGGATGCACAGGCTGATCTGAATCTTCAATGGGCACACGTGCCAACTTGTACCTTTTAATGGACATCGGCTTATATAATAAAAGATGACATAATCTCAATACATTTGAGGCAGTTCATGAGATATTGGTACTTATATAATATGCTTACATGGGTGAAAGTTTTCAGGATTATTCCTGAATTCAGGATTTCGAGGCTGACTTTCCATAGAAAGTCAGTCTCAAAATGCCGAATTTAGTCAGCCTCAAACTGCTGAATTTAACATCTCTCATTTACTTTTACTTATATCATATGCTTTCATGGGTGCAAGTTTCAGAATTATTCCAGAAAAGTCAGCCTCAAAATGCTGAATTTAGCATAATAGCACTAGCATCTCTCATTTTGCTTTCACTTTTACTTATATCATATGCTTACTTGGGTGTAAGTTTTCAGGATTATTCTTGAATTCAGGATTTTGAGGCTGACTCAGAATGCTGAATTTAGCAGATAATCATAGCATCCGTCATTTACTTTCACTTTCTCTTAGACCATTGATCTTTTAAACTGAATTTAAAAAATAGGCATAATGCAAGTTTTGAGATCTGAATTTCAAAAGTTCAGGATTTTCGAAATTTTTGAACTTTCACCCATGTGCAGCTTAAAGTCATTCTCACAGCTATCTAGTAGGGCTTGAAGCCTAAATTTTTGACCTGGTCATTCATTTGTGTCTCTACTTTGTTTGTGCTAACAGGAAAGGCTCTGGTGGGACTGCTCTATGGCCAAATAAAAAAATAAGTGACTGGGGTAGCGGGTCTGAAAATTTAAGGTAGGGTAGGCATACAATTAAAAAAAAAATCTGATTTTTTATGCATTTTGAGAGGCATTCCGCCTTTCAAAATGCATAAAATTATATATTTTTTTTACAGAAAACCTGAAAATAAATCGAGGTTCCACCCGTAAATTAAGGTAGTGTCGGGTTACCCTAAACACAGATATTTTTTTATTTGGCCTAATTTGCAGGCTCATTTGAATCTTTGCTACACATGTGATAAGTACCAAAGTTTCATGAACTGGCTCATTTGTGTATAATCTTAGTAAACATTAAATTGCTTAGAATAACAAAACAAATATTGGTTTGCCACTTTCAACTAACAGTTTACCCCCACCTACTCCAAAAGTCAATTGCCTCAACATTAGAATATTTTTATGCCCCCAACTTTGGAAAAGTTGAAAGGGCATATTGCTTTGGGCTTGTCCGTCCGTCCGAAATTTTAAGAGAAGGTTTTGAAATTTCATAGATGGATTTCTCATAAAATAACCTACTTTATCATATAAAAGTATAGTAATGAAATACAGGAAAATATTTGGAAAAGTTACATTTCACAAGTGAAAATATGAAAAATTATATTTCACAAGTGAAAATATAAAAAATATTTCACAAGTGAAAATATAACTTCTTCTCACCGGTGAAATTGGATGTCCACTGATGTATCCGTTAACGTGTCTGCTTTTCTCGTCTGCTGAAATGTTTAAGAAGCCTCTATGGCAAACAGTGTGGACCCAGATCAGACTGCTCCTATAGGAGCAATCTGTTCTGGGTCCACGCTGTTTGCTTCTATACTCAATTCGTCGGTAATATTAGGCAATTATTTGCAGCAGACGACTTCAGCAGACCACATTTTCAGATGCATTTTTTTCTTGGCGCTTTAAGGGTTAACTTCATTGAGCTCACTTCAGATTTCCAAATGCCTATAGCTTTCTAAAAGTGGACCAAACACAAATTGTGGGTATTCATTTTCTTAATTGGATCATATGGAACACTTAAGTCGTAAAAAAATAACAGGATTTGTTGAAATTTTCATTTTCTTTTCTCCAACTACTATGGTTTCAGTTTTGGAACAGACACATTATGCAACGTCACAAATATGACATCAAGTGCAATCTTGTATGACATCATTGTGCAAAAAAAATGTAATATTTGAGCTGCGACATGTGATTTCCAACAATGTGGAATTTTGACATGAATAGACGCAGACGAGCCTGTGCAGCCTCCTATTAAGGTTAGAAACTCCAAATGATGCTCAGTCAGTAGCTTGATACTCATAGAATATTCAAGCGACCAGCAAAGGCTCTGATCAGACTGTGCATATGCGCATGCTGGTCTGAGCCTTTGCTGGTCGCACATATCACATTGTTGGAAATCACATGTTGCAGCTCATTTTAAAATTGTATATAATAATAAGAAAATTCTTATTGTTGGAATGAATATGACATTTGTTTCATCTTGTGAAGGGAAAAATTTACATTTCACTTGTGGCTCCACCACTCCTGAAATATTTACTTTCCAGTTCACTTGATGAAATAAATTCACTTGATGAAATAAATGTCATATTCTTCCCAAAACACTTTTCAGAATATCCTCAATGTATATGAATACGAACATGCAAGTGGCCAAGAAAAAAATGCTAACTACCAAGCCATCTATGAAACATCTCCGTAGAAAGTAGCAAACCAAAAAGTTTTATAAGCACAGTCTTGTTTTATTCATGATAAGATTTGAAAATTTCGTGGGAACATATTTTTATATTTTTCATATGTGTATATCTGTATTATGAATTTGTGGATTAAATAGTAGATATTACAGTTTAGTTAAGGACATATGCTACTAAATACTTCCCACATTGAAATATTTTAAATACTTTGCATACAGTTTGTTTTATGCATGGGCTATCCATTTATGAAATAAAAAGGATATGTCACCGTGCTTATTTTTTCAGAATCTCATATTGAAGTTTACAGCATTTGACCAATTTTCTAGAAATATAAAATAATAATACTAGTCCTAATTATCGAGCTAAAACGGTTGTAATCTTCACCCAGCTTCTTTCTTTTAACTTAAATTACTGCCCATGACCTCAAACTTTTAAGAAAATGTGCATGTTTACTTGTTACCCCATGCTGTGACAAGATACTGCATGATATATTTTGGCAATTCGTCGAAAAATGGAATTTGTTTTTAGAATAAATCATGTATTAAAAAATCTGACATTGAAAATCTTGAAAATTTATTTTTAATTCATGGACTATTATAATACCTTTCAGAAAAAAGAATAAAAATCTGGGGTCACCGAACTAATTCTCTTTCTAGAGGGCCAAATTTAACCCCACCCCCATAGGTTTCATGCGTAATTCAATATAAAAAGTTCGGGGATGACCATTTCGGTCGTTTTGATGATGCCATTTTACTAGTATATGAAGTAATTTAGCATTAAAATGTTAAAAAAGAAAGAAAAAACACACTGAAAATATGTGCGCATCTGGGAATCGATCCTGGTTCTCTGGCTTTGTAGCCAGGCACGCTAACCACTAGGCCACGAGGTCAGGTCGTGCGCCGCTCTAAATATCCATACAAATAGTATAGACTCGGCCACTATCGTATTCGTAACCAGGGTTATTGTGTACGTCGTTTGATTTCGACTGAGCTACATTTATCTGTCTTTAGTGCTGAGACGATCAGTTCTGAAAAGATGTCAATAGATATTTCGAACACACTTTAATTAGTTATTTTGTGAAGAAAATGTCGGAACACAGATATGACATAAGAATATCGGAAGCTGTATTGATCCGAATCCGTTAAGGGTCGAAAGACAGGACCCAGACAACTTTCCCCGTTTGCAGACGCGGAAAAGGTGCGCATTGGAAATAGCCGCATATGTCTTTAAGAGTGTGAACCATAAAAATAATTATCTTATTTCACTACCAAAATATATGTTGTGGGTACTCAAAAGAACCGTCTCAATGAGACAGATCTTTTGATGACCCAAAACAATTGTTAAAACTGATGGGTAAGAAAATATCTACAATTTTAAGCAAAAAAAAAAAATTGTTTATCTAAACCTTGTGTTATCTTCAAGTTGGTGCACAGGTCATTCATTGGTATTGTCATTTTACTTAATCATTATCTTGCCAATCTTTTGCCTTTTACATATTGTCTGCCTATTTTCTCTGCTGCATATGTTCGAAAAGGTACTCCAAACTATTTTCTCATGAAAGCAAACAGTATGAATTCTTTCAGCCACATTTTCAGTATATCGCTTTGTTTTTGTAGTTCCTCGATTTCATTTTCCTCAAAGATAACTCATTCTCAAATGTGCACATGCTTTTATGAAATAATATCTGGGTTATGACATGAGAAACCCTGTCTTTGGTGTTTCCAATCGGTCATACCAAAACCAGCCTGCTCAGCTACAGAGACTAGCTAGAATAGTGAAATTTTTCTTGAAGCAAGTTTTTATATGATAATTTCCAATAAGCGAATCAAAGGCACTGATCAGACTCTGCAGAATGGTCTGCGCCTTTGTTGTTCGCAAACTCCCACAGACAGGTTTTCTCATGTCAAGGCCCATCTGATGTCTAACTGCTAATCTAACAGTCTTTAGTCTTACATTCCATGCAATTGTTTATTTAACTGCTTTATTTTAATGTATGTTTCTAAAGTTTTGATGTTTCTGTATTGTCCAAATGTATTTTGATTGACAGCAAATGCCTGTCCATTAAAATCTACACAGTGGATTGTAAATGAAAATTTTCTGTTTTGCAAATTCAAATATAAATGCAACCGGTCATTTGGAAAAAAATCAGACTAGGCTAATGCATAAGATCTGATCTTCTACACCATAACTCTTTTCCCCCTGGGAAATTATTCATGCTTTTTCTCGTCTGCTGATTTTTTTCAAAATCATTTTTTTCAAAAAACTCTTTCAGGAATACTATCTCAGTGTCAAACAGATAGAATCAAGATCAGGCCCGACATTTTGTCGGGCCTGATCTGGGTCCAGTTTGTTTGCAAAAGTTATCAGCAGACGACAATAGGAGGTAAAGAGTTAATAGCTGGATAAATACAAGATCTGAGTGTTATAACAGGAAAAATCTTTATCTTTCAGTATTCTAGCTTTTATGAGCAGTTGAAATTTCATGCTCATTTGAGTTGAGCATGAAAAAAATATTTTTTAACCTTGCAGCCGGTAGATTTGCTTTCTCTCAAGCTCTTGATTGGAAGAATTGTGTTTCTGTTTAACAAGTAGTTTTTACAATTGTTGGTAGCTATTTTGTATGCATTTTAATTTCTTCATATTATTAATGATAGTTATTTTGTTAGGCCATCCTTTTACCCTTAACTATACCTACTAGTAGTGTCGTCTGCTGATTACTTATGCAAAGTTTGGATCCAGATCAGGCCAGACAAAATGTCAAGCCTGATTAGGGTTCAAACTGTTTGACTGATGGTATTCTTGAAGAAGTTTTTTGAAAAAGTAGATTTTGAAAAAATCGAGCATACAAAATTACCAAGTAGCAATAACTGACTGCAGCAGACACATTTTCATTTTCTGAGTGATTATGACTTAACTTTTTGCCCTCTGGGAAATTTTTCATGCTTTTTTCGTAATCTGTGATTTCTTTCAAAATCAACATTTTCGAAAAGTTCTTTCAGGAAAACTATCAGTGTAAAACAGATTGGATCCAGATTAGGCCTGACTTGATCTGGGTCCAATCTGTTTGCAAAGGTTATCAGCAGAACACACCAGTAGGGCCTGTCGAATATCAAGCCATAAAATGTCAGCTGCAAATGGACCTCGATGCGACATCCCGTCTTTGACAAAGCAAGACTCAAACCAGTCTCTTCAGCCTCAGAGACTAGCTAGAAAATCTTGTAGCGAGTTTAGATATTATAATTTCCAAAAGGGAATAACAAAGGTGCCGACCAGTCTAGGGCCTTTGTTGTTTGCAAACTCAGAAGACAGGTTTTTTTTCGCATCAAGGCCCAAATAATAGGTGACTTTTAAAGGTTTGAAATCTTTGGTTTGCTGTGTTCTCATACTAATTCAGGGTGGGGAAACCATGGTTTTTGTGATGATACACTGCATGGACAATTGTTTAGTTTCCATAAGTAAATTTCAATTTCTTTCATTTTAGGCAATTGTATTCATTGCTCTATGTACCACATTATAGCTCTATTTATTCCGAATTATTTGATACCATATTGATTTAAAAAAGGTTTCTACTTTGAGCAAACACTCTGTCACAAAATTTCTAGCGAGACTGTCTGTGCAGTGTACACCAGCATTCTGCACTTCAGCACTTCAAGTTTTGTGATAGAAAAAAATATGGCATCATTAGGTCCGCTTGAATCTGGGCTCGAATGTGGGATATTGGTTAATGGATACAATAACCAGACTAAAGAGAAAAAAACATGATAAAAGAAGCCTTCCATTTTATCTGTTCAGTGTATCGAAACAAAAACCATGTGATTGCTTACCCTATAATTATGACGAGTGGCCCCTCAGAGTGGCCCCTCATTATGAAGGCTATATCTGGTGGATGGAACACGGCAAACTGATAATTGAGCCGTGATATGTGATTTCCAACAATGTGGCATTTTGACAAGTGTAGACTCAGACGTGCCTGTGCAGCCTCCTTTTATGCTTAGAGCCTCCAAATATGTTCAGTCAGTAGCTTAACACTCATAGAATCTTCAAGTGACCAGCATAGGCTCTGATCAGACTGCGCGTATGTGCAGGCTGATCTGAGACTTTGCTGGTCGCACATACCATTGTTGGAAATCTCATGCCGCGGCTCAATTCTAATGATGGCCTCAACTATTGTAGTTAGTGATGGTTTACGCAAAATTTGGTATTAAAAACAAACACTAAAATTTGTTTTGTCATTTATTTTGATATTCCTTTAATACTAGACATCCATGCCCTGCTGAATCTGGATGAGTTTTTGTTGTTGAAAACTGGTTATCAGTCTTAAGTTCAGCCTGTAATTCCCTGGTATTAAACAGAGGCAAGCAACCAAATTGTCTGGAACCTAGCCTTGTCGGACATTTTGGCGACTACTTTGATTGGCTTACAGGTGATAAATGACTGGGTAATAGTGTCCAAAAAAGAGGACAGATGGAAAGACGGACAAAGCTGAAAACTAAAGCGCCACCAACCTTCATTGGCAGGACCTTAATTAGGAATGCATTTAGCATGTAAATATATTCAGGACAGAGATTAAAACTATACCTGCCAGCACTTCTCACATCTCAGGGGACAAAAATATTTCAATATTGCACTTGTCCTGCAGGACGAGTGACTTACAATATTCACGCGTTCTTAAACACATGCACTTGTCCTTTAAAAGCATATGCAATAGAGATCATAAGGGAGTAATATGTAATATGACTTAATAAAGTTCCTTATATCACTGCTAAAATGATATTTACCCAGTCAGTTTCAGAACTGCATCCCATATAATGACAACAGTCAATACTCAGAAAATACTAGTTTCACTCTCAGATTTTTCACCCTAATCCTCTAGGAATTCTTTCCAAAGCACTAGTCCTATAGGACAAGTGCTTTGGGAAGATTTACTTGTCCTTTCTAGATTTCACTCAATTAAGAGCGGACGAGTGGATTTTTTGTCCCCTGCATCTTCAAGCAGCAAAGGCTCTGGGATGCCTGGGCATCCTCAGTCTTGCTATTAAGTTACCAAAGCCTTCACTTCTTGCATACACTAATTATGGAAAAAGATTTGGTCTCAGACCAAAAATAAGGCCTGTAGCTGCACTAGGTACTAGCTGTGCATACATGTTTAAATAGTGATTCTTTGCATGTGTGTGAGTGCCAAAATCAGAAAGTATCTCCTGATGGCGATTTATGCTTAAATAGTAAATACTCCCTTAATTTTTTAATGAAAAACTAAGTGCAAAAAACACACACCCGGGAGTGATATAATGCCATGCATTAAAATCAATAAACTAGTAGTGGTTAACATAGTAACATTATGTAATGATGGCCATATGACAGAATCTTGAGGTCACTCCCAAAATGTGATTTTAGTACGTTTAATGTCATATGATGAATAGAATCTATCTTCCTGCTCTTTTATTATTGTATTAAACTTTTTGCAAAAAAGCGATAAAATGTTTGACAAGCCTCGCATTTTATCTTTTCCTCAACTTATTTAATAAATTCCGTAATACATTCATGAGCACTCCTGAAAGATCCTCCATGCATAAAAGAACTAAAAATTTAATAATTTTACAAGTTCTTTTTTCTGTTGGGGGTCCATGACAGGATTTGGAATGTTCCTAACACAAATGCATGTATCTCCATTTTCAGCTCTTTATAACTATTGACCATTGGAGTTTTGGTCACTGGGTGCAAAATAGTTAATAACATAGCAAAATATTTTTTCCTAACAAATCCGTCATCAATCGTCGCTGGGCAAAAACTGCCCCACATTCAAATCTAACAAAGTCCGCCACTTTCAAACATGTCTTACCAGATTGTTATGTACTTAACCACTTTGTATACCAATGAATTCTTCCTTCTGGTTTGATACAATAAACTTGGGATGGTCCATTGTACATATCTAGGGTGTCAAATTATGTTTTAAAAAAAATTTCATAGGTCTTTTTTACCTTGACAATCAGTGTTGACCCTGATGAAATGCCTCATTTAATAATATGCGGCATTTTATCTGGGTCTTCACTGCATGTAAAAATACCCATTCAGGGGTTTCTCGTATACAAAGGATTAATATCGTTGCAAAAATACTTTTCCTAATACAAATCTGTTGTCAATCATCGTGGCTGGGCAAAATCGTCCCACACACTAAAATCTAACAAAGCCCACCACTTTTGGTGCATGTCCAACCAGATATTTATGTACATATACTTAATAACCTCGAAAAAATATATTTTCCTAGCACAAGACCATCATCAATCCTCGTCACCCGGTAAAACCTCCCCACATTCAAATCTAACAAAGTCCACCACTTTTGGTGCATGTCCTACCAGATACTTATGTACAGTTAAACTTGGATCAAGTATAAATTCTTGTCTCAACAACTGAGCCTCATCCTCCTCCTCAACTTGTTTTTCCTTCGTAACCTCCTCGCCAGCTACCTCCTTTTTCTTCTTTTTACTGATTTTCTTTTCAACCTTTGGCGGCTCTGGTGTTCCTATTTCTTTGGGATTCATGCCTATGACATGCTGGCATAGCTCGCCGGCAATTAGGTCAATGTTGGGAGCTTCTACTTTGATCAAAGCTCCGAATTTCCCAAGTTTCACATGGTCTCTTACTATCTGTGGACCTGAAAAGGACAAGAAAAAAGGAAGCTGGATACCTCCCTTATATTTTGGTCCAGATTAAAAAAAAGTGTGCCCAATATTGTCATTGTTTTCTTATCCTTTAGTTTAAACATAAGTTTTGGGCACTTGAAAAAACATCTCATTGAGAGTTCTTTTGAGAACCCACAACATATGCTTTAGCTGAGAACCAAGAAAACAATATAAGGTACCCCAATAGAGGCTTAAAATTGTGATTTTTTTGTCTCATCTTTCATTTTAATCATAAGTTTTGGGTGCTCAAAAGAACCATCTCAATGAGACGGTTCTTTTTGAGCACCCACAAAATATGTTTTAGCTGAGACCTATGTTTTTTTTTTATAGTCTGGCACTCCTTCCTTTTTTAACTTATAGAAAATTTACCAAATTTCTAAAACCTTAACCATTCACGCGCCAATCACAACAAAAGCCGTCTGCTTTTCTCGTCTGCTGAAATGATGGCAAACAGTGTGGACCCAGGTCAGACTGCTCCTATAGGAGCAGCCTGTTCTGGGTCCATGCTGTTTGCTTTTATACTTAATTCGACAGTAATGCTAGGCAATTATTTGCAGCAGACGACTTCAGCAGACGACATTTTCAGATGCATTTTTTTCTTGGCGCTTTAAGGGTTAAATAAAGGTTATATTTCATTTAACAGCATTTAACTTTCTATGAGAAGTTAATCATTCTAGCTTGAAATTATTTTTACTAGCATACTGAAGGTTTTAAGATTTGTATTTTTAATTTTTTTTTTCATAAATTTCAAGTTCAAATTGGCAATTGTCTTTTAAATAGATAAACTGACAATAAATCATATACCAGAGAAGCTAAATTAAAAACTGCCTGATTCAGTATTTGAGATTGACTTTCTATGGAAATTAAGCCTCAAATTCCTGAATTCAGAAATAATCCTGAAATCTTTAACCCATTAGCCATCTGACAGCTGCTTGCCAAACAAATCTACAGTTTCAGTAGATACCCAGCATGCAAAGAGTTAAACCTTACCTGAAGCATGTATATAAGTGCTGAGGACTGTTGAAGGCGTGGTTTTGAGAAATGAGGCTCTACGCAGGGCCATATTTTCACCTACTGACCCCACTTGGAGGGCCACCAGGTCTGCTAGAGAAGACCCTTCAGTTGTCAGTGAATTTACTTCCTCTTTTAGCAAGTGTCCCTGAAAAAATAAGAAAAGAAAATCTTAATTTTTGTTGCAGTATAAGACTAGAGCCAAACATAAGGATGTGTTTTTGTTTGTTTGGTTTGAGGTTTTACATCCCAGTCAACAGCTATGGTCATGTTGAGAAGATCAGTTCACCATAAACTCAACAAAAACTCTTAGATACCGCTACAAAACTGTAAAACAGTAACATTGATTCACTTTGGTTTTCAAGTCAGCTATGTTTTTTTGGGTGCTTTTGATCTGGGCACTTGAAGTGACATAATAGTGGAACATAGTGGTTTGATTGGTTAAACATCTCAACTGCAAGGCCACAATATTCATGCAGCCATTGAAAACCCCATGATGTCACCGCCTTTGCTCCTGATCTAAAGCACAAAAAACATGGCTGACTTGAAAACTAATGTGGATCAATGTTATTGTTTTACAGTTTTGTAGCAGTATCTATTTGAAATTTTTATGGGCCCTTTGCAAAATTTGATGGGCCCAAGAATCCTTAATATCCACATTAGAGCATAATTGACATGAGATTTGAATAGCTTGTATATGGGGCCCAGCCCAAAATAAAGTCCATTTTAGCAAAACATTAATAGTTTTCTCACAAAATGGATCGGGCTCATCCTAGGATTATCCTTAATGGGAATATTTTGGTGAAGGTGCCCTTGTCATTTTTAAATAGAACAATATATTTTTTTCTCTAAAAAATCATGATACAAACCCCTATGATGTTTTGTGTACCAGTAGATTAACCCTAAGCCTAACCCTTTGTATACATTTTTTGCTGTCTGTCGATTTTTTTTCAAATTCAACGGACTCGAAAAGTTATTTCAGGAATATCACTAGTGTTGAACAGTTTGGATCCAGATCAGGCCCAACATATTGTCGGGCCTGATCTGGGTCCAAACTGTTTACAAAGGTTATCAGCAGATGACACTAGAAGGCATAAAGTTAAATAGATTTATGGCAGCATCATGCTCAAAGGATGATTGACACTTGCTATGGGTAAATGCCTATGGTTTTCAGTAAAAATAAGAGTTTGTCAATTGTCCCTTTCTTCACCTTGAAGCTACACTGACCTGAGTACTTTATGGCTGTGAAATCCGTTTTCGATATTAAATGCTTCAAAGATGTTGGATTTTGGGTAGAATAATCAGTTTTACATTAAGATATATAGAAATCCGAAAACATTTTTTAAAATATCATTCCCCCCCGTGTGCCAGCAAAAACTTTTGCATGTATGTGTGTTACTATATTTTACACATTGTATGAAAGTGGCTTGCTGGCACAAGGGGGGGAAAGATGTTCAGCAGCCAAAAAAACCAGGGCCTAAGCCCATAAAATGCCTTTTCTACCAAATAAGAAATTAATGACAGTAATGAAATTCTCTAGAACCAACCTCCTAAATTTCTTTGTATTCTGTGCTAGTTTAATATAAAGTACTTAAAGATTAAAAGTAGAATTAGCAAGGTTTTATGCATTTTTCATAAGAAAAAATCTCTCTGTTATTTAATGACACATTATTTTGCAAACGTCCTGTACTTATCTATTTGCATGCTAGGGAATTGTTCATGTTATTATTTTCGTCTGCTGATTTTCTTCAAAGTAAAGTTTTTGAAAACAAGCAAATTCAGAGAATTTATGTCCCCCGCCATTATTCATAAAACTGTAGGAGGAGTTGCGCACACAAGGTACCCAGTATCCATTAACTTTGACAGTAAAAACGCCAGAAAAATGCCTAAGTTAAAATAGCAGAAAAAGTGATAAAAAATAATTTGAGGATTATATCCAAACCACATGCATATCTTCAGACCATGTCCAAAACACCTGTGAAGTTTCAAAAGAATCAATATAAAACTGTAGGAGGAGATGCGCACACAAGGTACCCACTATCCATTCACTTTGATAGTAAAAATGTCAGAAAAATGGCTAAGTTCAACTGGCGGAAAAAGTGTTAAAAAATAATCTGAGGAATATATCCAAACCACATGCATATCTTCAGACCATGTACAAAACACCTGTGAAGTTTCAAAAGAATCGATATAAAACTGTAGGAGGAGTTGCGCACACAAGGTACCCACTATCTTTTCACTTTGATAGTAAAAACGCCTAAAAATGACTAAGTTCAAATTGCGAAAAAAGTGACAAAAAATAATCTCAGGATAATATCCAAACCACATGCATATCTTCAGACCATGACTAAAACATCTGTAAAGTTTCGAAAGAATCGGCATAAAACTGTAGGAGGAGTTGCGCACACAAGGTACCTACTATATTAGGGGGACGGAAGGACGGAAGGACGGAAGGACGGACGGAAGGACGGACGGAAGGACGGAATGCCGAAAACTATGTCCCTCCGCTTTTCTTCGAAAAGGCGGGGGACAAAAAGTAGACAAATTTATTCTATATCGCTGGTCGAGAGTCAAAACCTGGTAACTCTGATTTTTACAAAAACAACTTTTTGTCAACACGGGAATACCAAACGCATGGCGCACATTCTGTCAAATTCTCGTAGCTCTAGACCAATTAAAACTCCCTTAAAGAGCATCAACCATGCTTCAAAATATCCTATCTATGTGAGATACCATTATTTTTGTGCTCATTTTACCGAGATAGGATGTTTTGCCATGAAAAAGCTGCTCAAAATGTCGTACCTGGATGGTTTACCACGAAAATATGCTCAAAATGACGTAACTCAAGTGAAACTCTCCAAAATGACTGTGAAATCTTTAATGGAAGTTCAAAACACCAATAACAGTGAATTTGGATGTAACTAAATACAAGCAAATTCAGAGAATTTATGTCCCCCGCCATTATTGTTTATGACAGTAAAAACGCCAGAAAAATGCCTAAGTTAAAATAGCAGAAAAAGTGATCTTCAGATCATGACAAAAACATCTGTAAAGTTTCAAAAGAATCGGCATAAAACTGTAGGAGGAGTTGCGCACACAAGGTACCCAGTATCCATTAACTTTGACAGTAAAAACGCCAGAAAAATGCCTAAGTTAAAATAGCAGAAAAAGTGATAAAAAATAATTTGAGGATTGTATCCAAACCACATGCATATCTTCAGACCATGTCCAAAACACCTGTGAAGTTTCAAAAGAATCAATATAAAACTGTAGGAGGAGATGCGCACACAAGGTACCCACTATCCATTCACTTTGATAGTAAAAATGTCAGAAAAATGGCTAAGTTCAACTGGCGGAAAAAGTGTTAAAAAATAATCTGAGGAATATATCCAAACCACATGCATATCTTCAGACCATGTACAAAACACCTGTGAAGTTTCAAAAGAATCGATATAAAACTGTAGGAGGAGTTGCGCACACAAGGTACCCACTATCTTTTCACTTTGATAGTAAAAACACCTAAAAATGACTAAGTTCAAATTGCGAAAAAAGTGACAAAAAATAATCTCAGGATAATATCCAAACCACATGCATATCTTCAGACCATGACTAAAACATCTGTAAAGTTTCGAAAGAATCGGCATAAAACTGTAGGAGGAGTTGCGCACACAAGGTACCTACTATATTAGGGGGACGGAAGGACGGAAGGACGGAAGGACGGACGGAAGGACGGAAGGACGGAAGGACGGAATGCCGAAAACTATGTCCCTCCGCTTTTCTTCGAAAAGGCGGGGGACAATAAACCACACAGGACCACCATCAGAGTGTCAAACAGTTTGGATTCAGATCAAGACGGACATTCTGTTGGTCTTCATCTGGGTTCAAAATGTTTGCAAAAGGCTATTGGCAAACGACAAAATTATCCACTGGCATGCAAAGAGTTATAACAGGTAAATACTTTAGTGTTCAATATATTGTCTCCTATAGGGATATACATGCATATGTATACCATAAATATTCGGACACTTAAAATACATTCAACATGCTATGCCCTTTAAACAAAGCAAAAGTAATATTCAAAGGATCTAGTTAGAATCAGCTTTACTTTCCAATGCTAAATGGGACACCTTCATTTCTTCAAAAATAACAAATTTCTTTTGTTGAGTTTTCAGTTTTGTATTATTTACGGTACAAGTAGTCAAAAATGTACAGGTAACTTCTAAATTGTCTCCCCAAAATCATTTTATTACAAAACATATTTTGTTTTTAAAACAATTTCATCAATTATCGCGATTCGTTAATACTCTGCATATGGTATAATCAATAGATATCACCATGCCTACCAAATAAATCAAGAAAACGTGCAGAAATCACTTTTTTAAGCACTTTTTATATTCATGAAATTTCAGACCCCCTCCCCTTTCTATCCGCCATAACTCTCGAGTGCGTAGGAATTTTGAAAATATTTTGCTAGCTGGCACTTGGCATTAGATTCATCTATTGCACTGATACTACATGCACCACACTAGAAGCTCAAAAGCAGCGTTCTGTGTCTCAGAAAAATAGGCGTATAAGGTCCAAACCGTCAATGATCCTTTATACTACAGCTACATACCTGTGGTTCCCCCTGCTCTGTAAAATAATTATGACAAACTCCTGTTATCATGGCTACCAGACCCTGGAAGTTCTCATTCTTGGCCACAAAGTCAGTTTCACAGTTAACCTGAAAACAAATCACACTTACCATACTGAACCTTGATATAAGGCCAAATAAAAAATAACTGTGTTTAGGGTAACCCGACCCAACCTTAATTTACTGGTGAAACCTACAATTTTTCAGGTTTTCTGGCAAAAATATAATTTTATGCATTTTTGAAAGGCGAAATGCCTTTCAAAATGCATTAAATTATATACCGTGACCTGAAAGCAGGAGGTTCTAGTTTTGTTTGTGGACAATGTTGTTTTAGAAAACTCAAAATTAAACAAAATTTACTGTGTTGTCTATCATAAAAATGGAGTCTAGTAGTTCTGCTAAGATTCGAGGAACGGTGGGTCAAGCAGGAATTGGATCTAATGCATGGAATAGACAATTATTACGGTCCGATAATAATATGTTTGCCATGTTGGCAAAACAAGATGGCGCCGAGGACAGTGTTGTGTCTTTTTATTCGGACAGTGATGATAATACGGATGATATGATGGAGTTTACGGAGGTTCAATCGCGGAATGCTAAAATAAATCCGACGTCTTTTGTGAACACCGGATCGGACGCCAGCGGACAGCAGTCTACTTCTAAGGGCACAGACAGGCAAGGGCTCTGCTAGTGACCATGGACCCGGGGACCCAGCATCTGGACAGAACCAGACCAAATAGGGGGGCGGGGAGAAGGCTTATAAATGTCTTCGTATTGGACTGCTGAATATACAAGGTTTAATGAAATGAGTTACTTTATACACAAGCATAGGCGTATTAATTGTACCTTTAACACATATTGAAATATTGTAGTATATATTTGTACAGGTCAGTCCCGTTACTACGCGCCGATTGGGGTCCACGAATCTCATTCGCGATATACGCGGGACGCGTACTAACGAGTTCAGAAAAAAATCTAAAAAAAAAAAAAAGAAAATTTTTTTTTTTTTTTTTTTTTTTTTTTTTTTTTAAATTTTGAGAGCCAAGGCCGAAACTAGCTAGTCTGGCCCAAGAAACTTGCACACTCTAGTTTCATGTCTTCAGTGCATTCTTTGCTTCCAAAGAATAACCTTTTTTTTAAGAACAAAGTCAGTGTGGGTGGGGTATTCTGTTTTCAGGAGAGGTTCTGGGGTTATTTAAATTCCAATAACACTTACTCTTGATTATTCAGATAATTTAATAAACACAAGCTCTGTATCATATGTTTTGTACTTCAAATCCCTCCAAAATAACTCAATTTTAAACAAAAATCAAGCATTTCAAAAATTGAAGATTTCTTCACATTGGTGTTACAGTATATGCGGCGTTATGGTAAACATTATACCTGCAAGAACGTCTGGAATTAGAGTCTAATACTCTTATAATTATTGATTGGATAATTCTTACTGACCTCAAATGTCAACTTCAATGAGCTGTATGTTGATTGGCTGATATTTAATCTGCGTTATGGATAATCAATATTCAATTAAGCCAGGTTGTGTCACAGGTCAATGACCGTTTTTACTGCTGTGAAAACACCCTGAGGTAACTAGATAATTGGACGTCTGGCTTGTGCTGTAAACTCAGCAGGTGTGAACTTTATATTGATTTTAATCAATTGCTACAATTGTACAGGAAACTATCCAGACAAACGTTTAGACAGGTGACAGGGCAGAAAGATACAATACACAACATGTTTTTGTCAAATTACCCAGTGGAAATCGTGTCAACCTTTTGTGCAGACTCTGCTCACTGGCGTTTTTACAACAAGAAGAGATTAATTAAGAATACATTATTTATTTCAAGAGTGAATAGTAATGTTTTGCCAAAACAAATTAGTAGTTTAGAAAACAGCCGTTTGGAAAGATGAAAAAAAATCTTAAAAAAAAAAAAAAAAAAAATTTTTTTTTTTTTTTTTTTTTTGAAAATTTTGGGAGCCAAGGCAGATCCGCGCTATAAGCGTACTCGCGTAATAACGCGACGAGTACTAACGGGACTGACCTGTACCAGTATTAAATTGTTGCCTTCTCCCGAAAGGGATATCTATACATACATACATATATACATATATATGTATATGTGTGTATATGTATATATGTATGCTGAATTACAAATTTTAAAAAGATGTGGCAATGTAATAAATGAATAATTGCTTGGTTGCAATAGGGTCTTGGTCATTCCTTGTGGCACCAACTTTCCAGATGAGATCGTGCATAGGCAGGTCTGATTTGGGTCGTGGTGCATCAGGTATGTGGTAAAAATCTGCTAAAATGCTTTGAAAACTTGTTATATTTTCCTCAAAAGAACATAATCGATTGACCCTTACAAGTAAATGGAAACTAGTCTCAGTATAAATTAAGTTTATACGACAATTGCTTAGTACCATGCTTTCATGTCATGAATATACTTTACTGTTATATTTTTGTGTGTAGCTCATGGGCCAATAGGCCTTTTGCGAATAAACTTATCTATCTATCTATCTATATTTTTCCAGAATAAAAAATAATAATAGTAAAAACACTTAAATTTTCAGACCTGTTACCCGGACACACACTTATTTTTTATTTGGCCTAACCTGTTTAAAAACTGTGTAGATCCAGATCAGTTTTCCAATCTGCTTGTAAAAACTCTGCTCTGGACCTGAGTCACCGAATTAATCATTGAATATTGGAATCTATATAAGGGTAGACTTTGTCTGAGTTCAACATCCAAACAATGTGAGAAAATATATATCAAAACTGCACGAAAGGTTTGAATTAAAAAGAAAGACAGATCACCCCAAAGGTGGTGTAGACGTAATAATGTCTTAGTTCAACAGTTGAACACTCCTTAAATTTTAAAATATAATAAAATATACATCAAATGTGCACAAAATATATGGTGCACATCTTCAATGTGTGAATAGTCACTATGAAAAGTTTGAATATAAAGGAATGAAAACTGTTGGAGTTACAGATTACACAAACCAGACACCACCTAAGCATTTCAGGTGGAAAATGTTTAAGTTCAACACCCCTCAAAAATGAGATTTTTTAACTAAAATGTGTACGAAATAGAAGGTGCATATCTTCAATGTGTGAACAATCATAGTACAAAGTTTGAATATAAAGGAATGAATAGAAGGTGTATATATTCAATGTGTGAACAGTCATAGTACAAAGTTTGAATATAAAGGAATGAAAACTTTAGAGTTACAGACTACACAAACTAGGCACCAGGAAATTATTGCGGACAGATGGATGGAAAAAAGTTTAAAGTTAAACATCCCTCAAAAATGAGAAAATATTTATCAAATGTGCACAAAATAAATCACAATCATTATGTAAAGTTTGAATATAAAGGAATGAAAACTGTTGGAATTACAGATTATACAAACCAGACACCATCTAAGCATTTCGGATGGAAAAATGTCTGAGTTCAACACCCCCATGAGAAAATATACATGAAATGTGCACAAAATAGGAAGCACACATCCTCAATGTGTGAACAATAATAATACAAAGTTTGAATAAAAAGGAAAGAAAGCACAAACTAGGCACCCCAAAAGTGCTGTGGGCGTATGTATGGACGGACAGACCAAGCGAACGAGTGGGCACTAATTGGATATACCAATCTTGGGTACATTGCCATTTATTCCGTAGAAACTTGGACATAAATACCCAGAAATCGGTGACTCTTGTTGGGTACTTAAGCTGATTGTAGGATAAATATTGGCCAATTTGTAACACTAAAGTACCCAACAAATGTCCATCTGTACATTACATGGGTAAAAGTTTTCAGGATTAATCCTGAATTCAGGATTTTGAGGCTGACTTTCCATAGAAAGTGAGCCTCAAAATGCTGAATTAGGGAGATTATAATAGCTTCTCTGATTAATTTTCTGATTATCTAAACACATTTAATCATTTAAACATGAAATTATCAATTTTTGTAGGCATCCTGCAAGTTTAAAAATTTGAATTTCTAAAGTTCAGGATTTTTGAAATTTTGAACTTTCACCCGCGACAAACTACTTCAGTGTAAAATTGGCCATTATCCAAGGACTGGCTGCATGCATATGCAAGAAGTACGAAAATCTTATCATAAGTGTACTGGTTCAGTTTTCGTTCCTCACCTCTATCACTGAAGTACCCAACAAATGTCCATCTGTACAAACTACAGTGTTAAACTGGCAAAAATCTAAGCACTGGCTGCATGCACATATGCAAAAAGTACGAAAATCTAATCCAGACCTTTAGTTAAGGGTGCGAACCGAAAAAATTATTTTCTTATTTCTCAACAAAAACATATGTTGTGGGTACTCAAAAGAACCGTCTCAATAAGACGGTTCTTCTGAGCACCCAAAACATATGTTAAAACTGATGGTTAAGAAAATATTTACAATTTAAGTTAACACTCAACATTTTTGTTTATCTAAAACTATGTTATCATAAGTGTTCTGGCCTCGAGGTTATAAAACTTCAGTAGTCTCAAAGTCAAAATAAAGTGCACTGATTGGCTGCTTGCAGACAAGTGTTCGCAAGCAGCTAATCATTGCTCTTTATTTTGAGTTTGAGAATGAACTCAAGTTTTATAACCTTGAGGCCTGGCTCAGTTTTCATTCCTTACCTCCACTAGAGTAGCAGACTGACTATCACTGATCAGTCCAACTAAACCTTGAGACATAGGCCTGCCCTGCAACTTTGTGGCCTTGGCCCAGCCTTCTTTCTGTGCCTCTTCTCTCATCCACTGCTCAGCCTAAAATGAGTAAACATTTGGATTAGACGTCCGCCACCCGCAGTCATTTTCCCTATAAATATTTCAATAAACCTACTAAATAATTAAAATAAGATTAAAGTGAACATTTAATAAATGTGCTCAGCTTGATTTTGTTTGTTTTGTTGCTTTATGTCCCAAGTCAACAGCTATGGTCATGGCGGAACAGTCAGTTCACCTAACCACACTTTTTCCTGGGCAAGCTCGTACAAGCAGTTAACCAGTACTTCGTGCACATACTTTTGCTTGTAACTGACTGTAGAAATTATTTCATGATCAATCTCCACGAAGTATGGGACCGGGCCGGGATCGAACTCGTGACCCCTGGATCTGCAGTCAGACTTGCATCTGCTGTCAGACATGATACCTACTGCGCTACGTGGCGGCGCGGCCCATAATGCTCAGCCTGAATGCAGTACAATGAGTAAATATTTCAATAAATGATAAAGTGCTGAAATTTCAATATTTTCCAACTGATAAAATACCTTGACAAACTGGCCATACCCTGGTCAGACATTTTCAATATAAAACAAATGTGTTTGTGAAAATCACATGTGATTCGCCAATGTTAAATTCTGCAAATACATGTATATTGAAAGTAGGTCAAAGGTTAAGGTTCAAATTACTTTTTTATATTTGAAAAGCTCTTCCCATGAGGTATACACATATGTGAGATATCAAAGCTCAAGGTCAAAAAGTGTTAAATAGTACATGTACAGGGCTTACTCTGGCTCAGAATTTGTTGTAGCCAACACTTTAGCCAAATAGAAAAAGTTGGAGCCAAGGGTTAAGCAAGAAAGTAGTATCAATAAGTTGTTCTTATCTAACTCTTTGCCCACTAGCAGCAACTTTTGTCGTCTGCTGATACCTTTGCAAACGGTTTGGACCCAGATCAAGCCAGACAAAATGTCAGGCCTGATCTGGACCCAAACTGTTTCGATACCCTGATGGTATTGAAAAATCCTAGCATCCAGAGTTAAATATGGCAAATTAATAAAGTGTGAAGGAATAATAAAAGCAATATTGGAAAATCTAAAAGCTGATCAAAATACACTTTTTCGCAAATTATATGTAATTTTTTCAACCAATAACAGTGTACTTTTAGCCAATGACTTATATTTGTAGCCAATCTACATTTTTAGTAGCAAATTATCAATTTATGGCTACAATGGCTAATGACGGGGTGCATTTTGTTTTGTTTGATTTGATTCTTTACGTCCCATCAACAATCTTTCAGTTGTATAGGGACGGGTCTTCCTGGGTTGAACCAGTACTAAGCTAGGATAAAGGTAGGGTGCATGTATCACCTGTTTTATATCATTGTCAAATTTTTCAAGAGCCTTTTTGCAGTTCAGCAATGGAAATCCTGTTTTCTTTCTCAGCTTGCTTAATGTACTTTTGTCGACTACAGTTTGTACAGCCTCTACAGTGGAGTAGTAGCGCACCGAGCGCAACCACCCGTCTAGAAGACGTCTTCGGCCAATACCTGCAATTTGAAATAAAAGGATGGTGACCTAGCCCCGAGGTTATAAAACTTTTTCCATGCTTAATTCAACTGAGCATAACATTTCAACTGCTCATAAAAACTAAAATGCTGAAAAAGATAGGTATGTCAAATTTTTGAAGCTCTCATATGATGTATTTATCCTGCTTATAAATGTTAAAATGCTAACAATTGTTGGCATTTTAACATTTATGAGCCATATAAATTTCATGCTCAGTTGAGTTGAGCATAAAAAGTTTTATAACCTCGAGGCAAGAATGGTCTCCAAACTCTCTGACTGCCAGCAGCATATTTTGTAGCCTGCTGATAACCTTTGCAAACAGTTTGGACCCAGATCAGGCCCGACCAAATGTCAGGCCTGATCTGGATCCAAACTGTTTGACACCTAGATGATATTCCTGAAAGAATTTTTCCAAAAAAGCTAATTTTGAAGAAAGTCAGCAGACGAAAACAAAAATCATGAAAATTTACCCAACATGCAAAGAACTAAACTTTTTTGTTTGTTTTCAGCCTATACATCACAGTCAACAATTTTTCATTATATCGGCCATCGTCGAGACAGGTCTTCCTGGATTGAAAAGTACTAAGCACAGGGTTTTCAATAAGATTTTTTGCAAGAGGCCAGACACCAGTTTTAGGCGGTCAGATTTTAAGCTTTTGTATAGATTTTAATGCTAGTTAGAACATTTGAGGCGGCCAGAAAATGGTTTGAGGCAGTCATTTAAGCCTCCTGCCACCTCTTAATGAAAACCCTGTAAGCAGAGGATAAAGTATCTTGCTCAAGTACACGAGGAAGTGCCTCCGATGAGGCACAAAGAGCTATAAACAACAGCTATCAGATTCTACCCTAAAATGTGGTAGCAAACCTCATTACTGGCACAATCATTTATGTTTACTATTTTTCATATTTAAAGTTTAATTTCAAAATTCAGCACTCCCTAGCAAAGTGATGTGAAAAAGCTAGATAGACTGCAAAAGACACTGTTGTGTCAGGTAAAAGGTTCTTTATTTTAATTCTTTGTCTACTATTGAGATTGACCTTAATCTACTAGCGTCATCTGCTGATAACCTTTGCAAACTGTTTGGACCAAGATCAGGCCCAACAAAATGTCCGGCCTGATCTGGATCTAAACTGTTTAACATTGATGGTATTGCTTGAAGATTTTTTTGAAAGGATAATTTTGAAAAAAAATCAACAGACAACAAAATGCATGAAAAATTACCCAGGGGGCAACAAGCTTATGTGGGTAGTCTTACTAGTCTATGAAAGTCCCCCACCCTAAAAGGATGGAGCAATTTCCAGAAAAGGCTACAACAGGTGTTTTTACCCCAAACCTTTTACTTCATCCCAAAGAAGTTTTGCCCCTACAGCAGGAAAGTGGTGATACCCTATCATTAGGGTTGTGTGATGTGGTAGGGTAGGAAATGGTGTGGTGTTTGTTTTGGATGGATTGGTTATCAGGGACACAGAATAACCTTTTTTCGACAGGAGCAAGCTGGGCCTGTGAAACAAAATGATTGGGGGCCCAGCCGAAAACTAAGGGGCCCAGGATTCGGCAGAAAATTAAGCTCATTTTAACACCATTGCCAAGCATTTGCTTTACTCATAGTTGAAGTCAGAGACCCTCAAAATCAGTATTTCCTCAATTATTTAAACCATATTAACAGTAGTTGGAATCAGCTGAATGAAGATTTGTAAACTTACAACAGTGTGTCAGATTTGACAAGACTTCATACCTTAATGTACTACCCTTTTTTCAGGGGCAAGGTGGGCCCCTAAACATTTACTTTTAGGGGCCCAGTCCAAAATTTAGGGGCACTGGGCTACTGGGCCCCTGTGAGTCTTTTTCCCTGGTTATGATCTGACCCAACTTATGCTACCCTAATTTAAGGGCATGTGGTATTGGTGAGGAGTGTGGTGGAGATTTGATGGGTATGGTTTTCACCATTCTTGTGGGGTAGGGTAGTGAGGGTATACAGCAAAGCTTGGGACTGTCTTCAAATTTGACAGTACGGTGCTGAAAAATTATCTGGAGCACTGACTTTGTTAGAAATGGGAATTCAGTTACGGTAACTGGTTCCGTCTGAAACCTGTACAAACAGACGTGAATTGGTTCACATGCAATTGCTTACGCTGTAGAAGTTTACACAAAGGTTAGAGAATTTAAAAACTTTTTAAACACTTATGTATAATTCCTCGCGAAATAAAGATTGTTTTTATTGCCGAGCGAACAAATTTAGGAACAATTTGGTGACCTACCGAGCATGTTGAGTTTTTTTTGTTTTTTTTTGGTCGCTAGTGGTATAGCCGCCGTGGCCTGAATTTACAGCGAAAACATCCCCAAGTCAAAACGTCTCAACGAGCCAAAAAAAATAAAATAGAGGCCCTCCCAGGGGGTACCTGTTCCCTTGTTCCCCTAAAATGAATTAACGTGTTACCTCCCAGCAGGCTCGTGACGTCAAAACGTCATATCAACGTCGATGCGACGTCATGGCGTCACCTCGACGTTGTTTTCAGGTTGTGTGGACCTATGTCTATGTGTGTCTCCTTTCTTTCTTTCTTTTTCTTTCTTTATCTATGGTTAATGACTCGCTCAATTTTGAACATTATGGAGTGTGAATGTATTACTGCGTCGGAGTTATTGTAATTATAACTAGGCTCTAGGTTTTTTTGCTTGAGCTTATTTTTATTGAAGCGTTCTTTATCGTGTTTCCTTTTTGTTTAGATTTTTGTTAAGGAGTTTAAAAACAGCCCTTTTCAATGTATGATTCTATGCAAGATACTTAAAAGGTGTGTAGACTCACTGTGCTTCCCTCGTGGTATTTATTAGACATCATTATGACTCTAAATTGGAGTAAACAATGTTCATAAGCGAATGAAAGACAATCATTATGTTTGAACATGCCAGCACTCCGCCCATCCATATTCTTCCCAGTAAAAACAAAACTTTATAAACAACGTCATGCCAACTTCGGTGCGACGTAACAACGTCGCATCGACGTTTTTATGACGTTGTTGCGACCTTATGCGTTTGCTGGTTTGAAATAGACAGGCAAGCCCAATAATGCAATAATTGCATATGGACTGTGGTTTTAATTCCATTTCTTAAGGATGTTATAAGATTATTTATTTGGTCTGAAATCGGTATTGTTGAGTCTTAAGCCACAATTAAAATATGTTCTTATTACAACCTTCTTACTGTATATAGCTTATTTCATACCGAGTTTTCCGACACGTTCTGATAAGCCCCGAGCCATCACGAATAGAAAAAAAATATCTGGCCAATCAAAATAAAGTTCCCAACAACGTGATGATTATTTAAATAAGCATTGCAGACACCCAATGTCGACAAGTGACGAATTTATTTAGTTTTCGGTAATATTTGGACTTTCTATCACTAGATTGACTTGATAGCTCGATGCCACATTTCCAATGATGTTTTTGACGAGATTTAGCGTCATTCTTCAAATGGTGAAATGTTTACATAAACACCACATACCATCACCATGTACCACCACCACCATCATGTACCACAAATGCCACATACCATCACCACCATGTATCACCACCACCACCGTGAACCACCATCATGTATCACCACCACATAGCACCATCACCACATACAAACACCACCACGTAGCACCACCACATACCTCACCCACGTACCACCTCCACCATGCACAATCACCACCACCAACAGCAACAACATTATCACCACCACCACCATGTACCACAACAACCACATACCATCACCATGATCCACCACCACATACCACCACCACCATCTATCACCACCACCAATATATACCACCATCATGTATCACATTTACGTAGCACCATCACCACATACGACCACCACGACGTAGCACCACCATCACGTAGCACCACCACCACATAGCACCACCACCACGTAGCACCACCACCACGTAGCACAACCACCACGTAGCACCACCACCACGTAGCACCACCACCACGTAGCACCACCACCACTTAGCACCACCACCACGTAGCACCACCACCACCACGTAGCACCACCACCACGTAGCACCACCACCACCACGTAGCACCACCACCACCACGTAGCACCACCACAACCACCACCACCACCACACCACCACCACCACATCCACATCCACCACATCCACATTCACCACCACCAACACATCCACTGCACCACCACGAATCACCACCATATAACCACTACCACGTACCACAACCACCACACATGATCGGCACATACCAGCACATACCACCACTACATACCTCCACAACACACCATCAGCACATACCACCACCACCACCACGTACCATCACCACGTACCACCACCACGTACCACCGCCACGTACCACCACCACCACGTGCCACCACCACGTGCCACCACCACAACCACATCCACAACCACCACATCCACCACCACATCCATCACCACCACATCCACATCCATCACCACCAACACATCCACTGCACCACCACGAATCACCACCATATAACCACTACCACATACCACAACCACCACACATGATCGGCACATAC